>KQ482003.1:352893-381045 GCA_001430745.1 Auxenochlorella pyrenoidosa
GCGGGGCAGCGTGCAGCGCTTGCTGGCGGTGGGCGTGAGGGTGGAGCCGACGGCTGGCCCTGGCTCCATGCTGGCGCCGTGGCGGGACGCGCTCCACAGCAGCGCGTGTCTGGGGAGCTCAACAGCAGCGGCACCCCGCTGCTTGCTGCCCGCCGGCATTCCTGTGCGGCCTGCTTGCAGGGTTCAAGGCACAAGGCGCGCCATTCCTCCACATTGCCACGTTGCCTGTCGCCCCGCAGGCACTGGCCCCCTGGAGGCGGACGAGCGGCTGCTTGCACAGGCGGGCGACGTGCTGCCACGCAACCAGAAGCATGCACTGCTGTACCGCATGGGCCAGAAGGTACGCCTGTCTGCATGGCATGGCGGGCTGAGGTGTGCCCTGTATTCAGCAGCAGGCCCGGGAGGGTTGACCTCGTGCAAGGTACGCGGCCATCCTGGTGAAGCGCCTCTGGCACGCCGCACCTGCAGGCGCTGGCCCGCGCCTACCTGGTGCATGCCAAGCGGCTCCTGGAGCAGGAGATGGCGCACCTTGCTTGCCTTCAACGGCGCCACGGCTGACACATGCGTGGGCACCTGGAGCGGCGGCAGCCTGGAATCAGCCGACTGCCGTTTGCAGAAACAGCCAGTTGCACCATGCGCACGCTTTCGGCCTTGTTTTCTGTGTATTTCTTATCAACACCAGCCAACTGGATTTATACTTAAACTGTTTGCAAACGTTCTCAAGATTCGCAAGCAAGGTTCCCTCAATTTCAAGCAGTCAGCAGGGCAGTGCCGCGGTGCCGCCAGTCAGGCACTCGACCTGCACGAGGCAGGCTTGCTTGCGTTGCTCTACCTTTGGCCTGCTTTTCGGTGATGTCAAGCACGCTGAACACATCACAGCTACCTGCAATCCCCATCATCGAGGAGCCTTCCACCCGACCCTCCCAACCGCGGCAACATGCGATCGCGGGCTCCCTCGCCGCTTCGAACATTACTGGATCGCTCATTAAGGCACGTGTCACCAGCTCGGAGACAGGATAGCCGAGGGAGTAGCATGCGGTGGACAGCAGGTGCCGCGGCTGCAGCCCTCTTTTTGCTGGCGCTCTGCTGGAGAACTGGCAAAGCCCAGCAGGCCGCCGGGGCTCTGGTAAGCGGCAAAGCAAAGGCGATGTACTCATCCCAGAAGTAGCACTCGGGCGCGCCCGCCCACCTCCCCCTGCTTGACAGGCCTCCTGCCAAGAACACTGGATGTGCTCTCTGCCCTGCCCTTGCCTTCATGTTCATGCGCTTTCAAGCTTCTGGACTAAGCTCTCGTTAATGATGGATTTCCACACCAACCGCCATGTTTTATCGCAGGCCTCTGCCGACGACATGGGCAGCTTTGTGGCCATCTCAAACGGCCAGTTTGCCGTGAACTGCAAGACCTTCTACGTGAGCGGCTGGAACCAGTGGGAGACAGTGGAAGCAGCAGCGGGAGCTTTAGAGCTGTTTGGGGCAAGCTTGCCGCCTGACACCACCGGCCCAGCGCTGGTGCGCCGGCTGCTGGACCGTGCAGTGGCAAATGGCTTCTCTGTCGTGCGGGCCTGGGCCACTGCAGTGTCGCCGCAGTATGCACTTGAGGTGAGCGGGCTAGCACGTGTGTGTTGGGAGGGTGTTGGGGTGCTGCTTGGCAGACTGCACAGCTGCAGTGGTCATGTCATGCATATGCATGCGCCCCGCAGTTGGGCGGGGAGTCGTGGATGTGCTGCTGCTTGTTGCACTGGGTATGTGCTGCCTGGGCACACGAGTGCTTGGCAGCTTGAACATGCTGTTGCGGTCCTCCCGGTCTGCAATGCAGACCTCCCCTGGTAATTACAATGAGGCAGTGTTCAAGGGCCTGGACTACCTGCTGGACGAAGCCCGCAAGCGTGGCATCCGGGTCAGTGCCGCAGCGGTGGCAGCCCAGAAGCCTGTGACGACTGCCCCGCTTGTCGCTGGCTCAGCCAAAGAGTGGTGCACCGTGCCTGATAAGCTGGATGCACACGCAGACTCCCCCAAACCTTGGCTGCGCGCAGGTGTTGCTCAGCCTGACTGACAACTGGCAGCAGACGGGCGGGGCCGACCAGATGGTCCGCTGGGTGGGGGGAGGCCTCACGCACGAGGACTTCTTCACCGACAACCGAGTCAAGGTGGCCAGGCCAGGGCGGGGCGCGGGCGCACAGCACTGCCCTGGGTGCCACTGCACCTCTGTGCTGTGCAGGCCGTCAACGTGTTCGTGTCTGGCAGCTGCACAACTGCCGCCCTCGGCAGCACTCACCCGGCCTTTGTGCTGCTGCTCGGTGCGCAGGCGCTGTACAAGGGCCACGTGGAGGCAGTGCTCACCCGCACCAACTCCATCAACGGCCGGGTATACAGCCAGGACCAAACCATCTTTGGTGAGGAGGGAGCGCAGCGGCGGACGCATGTGGCCCACCACTCCAATCTAATTAGGGATGGGGATGCATCCACATCCCTAATATACACCATGCATTTGCCAGGAGGGAACACGAGCGGGGGTGCTGCGGTTCCTCATCTGCTTGCCTTCCATGCATCACAAATACTCCATCCATTCACCCCGCTGCAGCCCTTGACCTCATCAATGAGCCCCGCTGCTACCAGTGCGGCACCGCGCTGCAGCTGTGGGTGCAAGAGATGGCAGCCTACGTGAAGGGCCTGGATGCTAACCACCTACTGACGGTCGGCGAGGAGGGTTTCTACCCGGCAGACGTGCCCCAGGCAAGGACTTTGACAGCAGCTGCTGATGTTGCAGCTTTCTTGGTGGACTGCAGGCGTGCATCACAGAAAGTATGGCCCACTTGTCGCATGCCGCACTGCCTGCTGCTGCCCTGCAGGCTGCAGCCAACCCGGGGGGCGCAGACTCGTGGGCGACACTGGAGGGTCAGGTGGGCTGTCCTGGTGGGTGCCTGAGCTGCACAGGACTTGAGGCTGCTGTCGCTGCAGCCTCCCCAAGCTGTGCCTCAATGCTATATGCAGAATTTCGTGGCGGATCATGCGTCGCCTGACATTGACTTCATGGCAATTCATCTCTGGGTGAGGGGAGAGGCGGGCTGCAGTGATGTTGGGTTCCTAATTTCGCCACTTCCCGCCTGCTGTGCTGCAACTACAATGCCCGCATGCCTCTTTGCTATCCTCCGTTGCACTGATGTGTCGCCCACAGGTCAACAACTGGAACGACAGGAGCCCCGAGTTTGTGCAGCGCTGGATCTCGCAGCACATCGCCGACGCGCAGGTGCAGCTCCGGCTGCCGCAAGGCATGCTGCAGAGTCTATGCTGCTGGACAGGGGCAGGACTGCTGCTTGTTCATCAACGCTAGGTTGCGCGCTCACCCCTCGCCACTTTGCCCCCGTCTGACCGCGCCGACCAGGCTGCCGGCAAGCCGCTGCTGCTGGAGGAGTTTGGGGTGTGGTCGGGCGACGGGCAAGAGCGCACCCAGTACTACCGGCAGATCTTGGACCTGGTGCAGCAGGTGGGGGCAGCCCCGGTGCATCGCCCACACCTTGCTGCTTTGGCCCAACCCGACGGTGCATGAGGACTTTGGCAATCACATGGCCTGCTGCACGCAAACAGCCGTGTGTAAGCAACAGCACAGTGGTGGGAGCATTGGCCAGCTTGCCTTGAGGCCAGCCCAGCCTGCATTCCCACATAGCCAAGCCTCGCCCCCAGCTGCAGAACGCTCAGGCAGACGGTCCCCTGAAGGGCGCCTTGTTTTGGACGTGGTACGCCGAAGGCCAGCGCGCCCCCGCCGAGGAGCAGGGCGGCGCATCAGGCCTCTTTGGTGAGCTGCATGCCCAAGGCAGTTGATGCAAGTCCCAGTGTACCAAGGTCCGGCCGTCAGCTGCCTGCCACCTGAGCCAACCTCTGCCTGGCCTAATGCTAGAGCCCCATGTCTCTGCGCCTGGGCTGCCCCTGCCCACAGGCGTGTTTGAGAGCGACAAGCAGAATTGGCCCGTCATCCAGGGCTTTGCCCGCGCCCTCAGCCAGCTGGACGGCGCCCCTCTGGCGCAGTGCACCAGGCAGAGCGCGGCTTACAGCCTGCCCGCGGTGCCCGCCTGCCCGGCTGGCTACGAGGGCCCCTTCTGCTCCACAGATGTGAACGAGTGCGTGCGCGGCCTGGCAGGCTGCGCCCAAAACGCCACCTGCACAAACACCCCCAGCAGCTACACCTGCGCCTGCTACCCCGGGTACTCGGGGGACGGCAGGGCCTCGTGCACGGCCAACCCCGCCGCCCTGGCAGCCACGACGGCGCGCTATGTGACAGATGGTACCGGCAAGCTGGCCTGCAGCGAGGGCCAGGACGTGGCTTACCCCGAGGGCGCGCCCGGCTTTGCCTACGACCCGACGGGAGGGCTCAGCCGCCCTGGTGTGGGCGGTCAGCCTGCACAGGTGGGTGGAGTATGTACACTGAGTGGGCAAGAGCCAGCTGCCCACAGGATGGGGAAGCTTGAGGCTATGCATGGCTGTTCAGGTGCCACCCTGGCAAGTCTGCAGTGGAATCCCTCAATGCCAATGCACATCCTGTGTCCCTGTGTCTCACCGCTGCCCTGTCCTGCGCCTGCAGGGCCAGTTTGGCTCGAGGCTGCAGGTGGACCCGCTGGCGTGCATGCTGGCCTGCGACGAGGCGCCCTCCTGCACCTCGTTTTCGTACAACCCCACACAGGTAGTACTTCTCACCTTGGCACAGCCCTGGTTGGCCAGCAATTCCATCTGTAACTTGGCATAACATGCTGTGACCGCATGCTCTGACCGCATGCAAGCGCTTAACCCTCCTGCCCGGCACGCTGCCCTGTCTTGCTGCAGAAGAAGTGCTTCCTCAAGGCGGGCGGTGCCCGGCAGACCTGCCAGGCGGCACCCACAACCTGCGTGTCAGCGCGGGGTCAGCCATACTCATGTGGCATTTGGCAGACCTACTTCAAGACAGCGGCGGCACCCGGAGCAGGCACGGCGCCGGCCAGCAGCGGCGGCAGTGGAAGCCCGACACCCACCCCTCACGCCTCAGTGCAACTGCTGCCACCTGCAGCAAAGGGCACTACCGTGCAGCTGCTCCAGTCCCTGCAGAGCCCGTGAGTGCGTCCCTGCCGCCTTGGCAGCAAGAGCACAGCGCAAGGCGGCGCCGCATGCATGGCGGGCGCAGCGGCGGGAAGCGTCGCTGCTTTCCATTGTGCGCCGAGGTCTGTCGCGCCGATCTTTCTGAGACGCTAGTCTGTAACTTTGGCGGTCGTTTGACCGCCGCCCTGTCCCTGATCAGGCCGCCCCGACAGCAAAGAGTTTGATTGCTTTTCGCCATCAGCGGTCGGCGCGGCTGCTGGAGTCTCCAGACGCGATGCGGATACAGGTTAGAGGCATTGAAGAAGCAAGAGGGTGCACCAAGGCGTGCAGTCGCCGTCACCAGACCCGCTCGGCCCCTTTCGCTGCCCTGCAGGAGGTACTGGCGCGCCACGGGTCTAGTCAGGACCTGAAAGAGGCTTTAAGAGCGTTGGTTGAGGGGAAAACGATACTGGAGCTGGATGAGACCGGCCTGCGGGCTCTAACAGACGAGCTGGGCCGCCTGCAGGTGGGCTGCACATTGGCTGAATGCCTAATTGTGGCTAGCAGTGTCGGGGTGAGCACAAGATGCCCGCTGCGATCGCCGCCGCCTCTCGCCTGCTGGCCACTTCCGGCCTCCCTCCGCTTGCTGCAGGATGCGTCCCAGGATGGCTCTTCCCAGCACATCATGGAGCGTCTGGAGCTAGCAGAGCTGCTGCTCAAGGCCACCCTGGAGGAGGCAGACCTGCGGTGAATGGGCACATCGGTGGCTGCAGCCGCTGACACTGACGGGCGGACGTTGCACACTACGACTGGCAGCGGCTGCAGCGGGCAACGCAGGCTGAAAGCCCCGCTGCGCCGCGCTTGCCAACCCAACACTTTCTTTTGCACCATTGTGCGGCACGCAGGGGCGAGCACAAGCAGGTGCTGCTGGAGCCAAAGTTTGCCTTGGCCCTCGCCGGGCTGGTACAGGGCGCTGCCAGCGCTCTGGCGCGAGGGCGGCAGCAGCTGTCAGAGGTGCAGGCGGCCAGCCTAGAGGCGGTGGTCCTCATGATGGGCGACCTGGTGGAGTGGACGGGACCGCCGCCGGGTGGGTGCTGCCTGCATCGGGGCGCAGATTGGAAAAGCACTGCGAGCCGAAGCGTCCCCACACAAGCAGGAAGCTTTTCATTCAGCTGCTGGCCCACCTGCCGTGACCACCACCCACCTGCCAGGACCCAAACCTGCCCCTGCTGCAGAGGGCGGCGGCAAGCCTCAGCGCGGCAGGGACCTGCACGGCCGCACCCTCATCCCCGCCCTGCTGGCGCTGCTGGTCACTCCCCAGCCCTCCTCTGGGGCTGACCTCACCGCCCTGAAGCGCAAGGTGGGAGGTAGCAGTCCTGGCACTCACCGCGTTGTGCACAGGCTGGCGATCACGGTGCAGCACTGCCAGCCTTGCAGCTTGTCAGGGCGATGACCATTTCTTGAGCACCACTAACTTTGCAGTGATCTGCAAGGCTGAAAGCTTCCCCTTGCGGCTGCTGCTGCGTGCAGGTGTCGGGCACGCTCAACGACTTCCTGCTCAACTCCAAAGCCAACTGCGCTGTGCTGGCCGGGCTTCCTGAGAGGTGGGTACTGCACCCAGCGCTGTATTGGAAAGGACGGCCTGTGCAAAGAGCCGCCACTGCTCAGCTGCATGCAATTCGCGGTTTCGCGGCAAGGTAATGGCCCTCAGCAGCAGCATTCCTGCAGCAGCAAGGGGAATCAACTAACACTGCTGCTGCTGTTGTGCTCCGCTCCCCCGCCCCTGCAGCGCCCAGCCGCTATTTTGCGACCTGCTGGCCTCCTGCGGCGACGTCATCTTGCAGGCAAGCACCGCAGCAGCGCCGCCATGGGCTCCTGCGTCATGTAATGGCAGCCTGCAGGCAACCCCGCAGCTTTGCTGTGCTCTCGGCACCTGTGCATGGATCTGCCCCAGCCGCCCAGCCGGCTGGCCCGCCGCCGTGCCTTGGCTTCGAAAAGTGCCGGCCCTTCCTGCTGACATTTTCCGCAACCCAGCACCCAACCCCACACGCCATCCCAACCCCGAGCAGATCGACCTGCTGGAAGCGCTGTACCGCTGCGCCCGCGGCGGCGCCCTGCGTGATGAGCACCGCGCCGCGCTCAGGCCCGACCTGCTGTCGGCCATGGAGGGCCTGGCTGCCCGCAAGGGCGGCAAAGACATGGACCTGCCCGCTGAGCTGCGCCGCCTGCTGGTGCCATACAACCGCGGCTTGGGCACAGATGCCTCGTAAGAATCGGAACGCTGCGGGGCGTCCTGAGATGGGGGCCCGTGCTGGTTCAGACTGGTGGCAAGTTTGCAGGCGCTCTTGGCTTTGGGCAGGTGTGCAGTGCTGCAGCATGGGCTCGCTTGGTGAAGGGCGTGTTGGGAGGCGCTGCTCACGCTCATTCAGCCCCCGCCCCCAGGCCTGTGGGCCCCCCATTTGCAGTGTGTTCAGCGCGCAGGCCCGCTCCATCTCCATCAACGGCATTGACGGGGTGGCAGGCAGCAAGTGGGTCGACTTTGGGCTCGCGGCCTTTGGCCTGTCGGTGCGGTCGCCCGAGGACGAGGATGACGAGGCACCAGAGCTGGTCCCCTTCCTTTACGGTGGGTCTTGATGGGCTGGGGTGCAGGGGGGGCGGGGCAAGGGTAGTGTGCGAGGCGCAATCAAGAAAGATGCAGCCGGGACTGCAGAGCGCAGTGCTGGGAGCAAGGCCCCGTGAGCCGAGGCCGGTGTGGGCCCGTCTGGAGCTGCCTGCCTGGAGACAGCGGCTATGCTATCAACAGCTTGTGCACCCGCCTGCAAACACGATTGCCAGTTGGCTGCACAGCATGGCAGCCTGCCCCATGCCAACCCTCCCCCCCCCCTGGACAAGTGCAGGCGACGTGACGCATGTCACCACCGGCCCTGGTGCCACCTCTGGCTACCTTAAGGTCACCGTGAGCATGGAGGAGCTGCCGGAGGAGCTGGCCAAGAGCACACAGGAGTTCCAGGGGTGAGGGGGCAGTTTAAGGGGAGAGCATTGGGTTTGGGGAGCAGGAAACCTCCTCTGGCCCCCGAGCCAGGGCGGAGCTTGCTCTCGTGTCAGCGAGGCGAGACTGCCTGACGCAGGGAAGTCCCTCCAACAGGGAAGTCCAGCCCTGCGGGGCAGGATCCCTCTCCTAGCAACAATCCTGACATTCCTGCCAGGCCTCCCGCCTTCTTCCCCCACCCACCATGGCCACTGCAGCAAGGGCACCGTCATCATGCAGTTCAGCGCCGGAGAGCTGGGGGGCCTGGCCAGCCACGCGCCCCGGGTGGCGGCAGCAATGCGACAGTCGGGCATGCGCGGCCTGCTGGGCGAGGCCAGCGTGTCGACCGGCGGCATCAACGCCAGCCAGCGCGGCCGCAAGTGCTCCACGTGAGAGCTGCCCCTGTCCTGCGGCAGCTTTGCGAGGTTGTGGCTTGCAGGGTGGGGAGTCTGGGCAGGATGCAGGGTGTGCTGACCCACATCGCCTCCCTCTGCAGCGCCTTCCTCCCGCAACTCTGCTCTCCCTCCTGCCCACCCCCCTCCCCTTCCTGCAGGGGCGTGACCATCTATGACACCTCTGCAGGCAAGGGCGCTGCTGCCGGCTCCTCTGGGCGCGCCCCGCTGCCCCTGATGCGCTCTGGTGAGCAGAAAGGATTTGGGCACAGCGGGTCCAGCAGCACAGGACAATTTGCCCCAGACAGCCTGTCTGTGTGCTAGAAAGAGCTAGGCTTGCGTCTACTTCCCAGACTGACACTTCAAGCGGCAGCGGTGGACGAAACCAGCAGCCGGGGCGGCCAACGCTTTGGGCGCGCTCTCCTCTGCCGGCCTTGAACTTCTGCCCACTGCTGCCCTTTTGCCCACTGCTGCCCTCCCTTTCTCGTGCAGGCCACAGGCCTGCCGGGAGCAACCAGACGGGGCAGACGCGAGGCACTGCAGGGCACAACAGCCCCGCTGGCTCTGCCGGCCAGCATGGGCAGGAGCCGAGGCTGGGCAGCAACAAGCGTCCGCTGTCCATGCTGCGCCGTGGCTCCAGCGCTGCTCCCCTGCTGCTGCCGCGTGCTGAGTCGCACCTGCCACAGCAGCCCCAGCCGGAGGACAATCTGGAGCAGCAGGAGGGGCATGAGGAGGAGCAGGCGCGGCAGGCCCAGCATGAGCATGAAGCGCCTGCCAGTCTGACAGAGCCAGAAGCTGCAGGGACGGCTGCAGTGCCTGCTTCCGGCGAGGTTAACACAGCACAAGATGCAGTGCAGCCTACAGAGGATGGAGTCAATCCTGCTGTGGAGGATGTGCAGCCCCCGGCCTCCCGGCAGGAGGGAAGCCAGCGCAATGGACGTTCGCAGCAGCAGGGCAGGTTGCAGCAGCGCAGCTCGCAGCTTGTCGCTGCTGCACGCGCAGCAGGCCCTGTCCCTGCCCCTGCTGCCAGCGGCGGCACTCACACCACCCAGACTGCTGCGCAGGCTCCCCCGGCAGCAGGGGAGGTCGACTCTCCTGCTGCAGCACCGGAGCAGCCGCCTGCACACGCTGATGCAGCTGCGGCAGGCCAACGCTGCGGCGGCAAGGCAGCGGCTGCGGCCCCAAGCCAGTTTGATGACGGGGTGTGGAGCTCAGGGGAGGACGAGGAGCAGGAGAAGCAGGCAGCGCAAAAGGCGAGAGGCAAGGGCAGGGAGAAGGGCAAGGGCAAGAGCGCGGCCACGGCCGGCCCAGACAGCCCCGCAGCAGCAGCCAAGCTGCGTGCGCAGCGTTTCAAGAAGCAGGCTCAGCGGCCCAGCACTGCCAAGGAAGTGCAGAAGCCAGCTGGAGAGCGCAAGAAGGCTGGACTGGCAGCAATGAAGAAGACTGGCAAGGTGCGGGTTTGGCCCCGCAGGGCTTAACAGGGTCTTATCAGCAGATGGTGCGCAGCAGGCATGTAGCCTGCGGGCACCAGCACTGCCTGGAAGCCTGATGCCCTCAAGAACTAGCAATTGCAACTCCCAAAACCCCATCCTCCCGTTGTTGCACTCCTTCAGGTCACCGCTGCTGCAAGCAAGCCGGCGGGGCGCGGGCGTGGCGGCAAGGGCCCCAGCCCCGAGGACCCCATCGAAAACACGGGGCCCTCAGGCAAGGAGGCCTTGCCCGGCTGGATGGAGGAGGCGGACAAGAAGGTGGGGAACAGGAGGGTCCGGGGGCGGCAGCGTATGCGCATGTGTGGGGCGCTGGTCGTGATTCTGCACTCCACACATGCACGCGCATGCCCCTCGCCTGCCATCCACTGCTTGAGCTGGGGAAACAGCAGCAGGTGGTGCACGTCAGTGTGAGCTCTTCCCCCCTGCACACCATCCTGCCTGGCGTGTTCCCCTGCAGGCCAAGGAGGCGGCGGCGGCGGCGCCCAGCGAGGAGGAGCAGGGGAGCGACAGCGAGTCTGAGCTGCGCCACGACCACGCCTCCCGCCAGCCCCTCTTCCGCAAGGAGCAGCAGGCGCAGGCCGCTGCCACCAAGGACAGGGTGGCAGCCAGGGAAGCCGCAGAGGAAGAGGCAGAGGCAGCAAAGATGGAGCTGGCAGAGGCGACCCGCAGCAAAGGAAAGGCGGCAGCCAAGGGCAAGAAGGCAGCCATGGCAGAGGAAGCTGCAGCAGCGGTCAGGACGGCGGCAGCAGCGGCTGTGGAGGAGGAGGAGGAGGAGGAGGTGGTGGGCGAGGAGGCGGAGGACAGCCGGGGGAAGCAGCTGCTGCCGCATCGCCGTGGAAAGCAGGCGGCCGGCAAGAAGGCAGCGCATGCTGATAAGGCGGGGGCTGGTGCCAAGGCCAAGCCGGCAGCGGCGTTCGCAGGCAAGAAGGCAGCCAGCGTGGCCGGCAAGGCTACTGCTCCAGCAGATTCCAAGCGCACACGGCGGGCAGCAGCGCCCGCTGCTGCTGGCAAGCTGGCAGAGGAGGAGGAGACGGATGATGAGCAGGAGGTGGTGGCTGGAGACGAGCTTGAGTTTGGCGAGGGGCGGCGCACCGGCGTGCAGGTGAGGAGCATGCAGCAGACAGGGGGTCCCAGACAGCGATCCGGTGTTGAGCTTGCATGCCGAGTTCGTGCCCTTTGTGACTTGAGTCTGTATGTGTGACAGGGCCCTTCCACCTCCCCTTCTTCCCGGGCGCAGGCCAAGAAGAAGCCAGCTGGCGGCAGATCAAAGGCTGCAGTTGCGCCTGCAGGTCGTGGCAGGCAGCTGCGCTCACCGCTGGCGGCCATGAAGGCCATCGGCAAGAAGCGCAGCAGGGACGCGCATGTGGAGGAGGAGGAAGAGGCAGAGGGGGAGCAGGTGGGTGGCATGCAGGGCTGCAGAGCATGTGGTTGCCCAGAGCAGCTTCAGGATGCGGTGGGCAACGAGCTGGCAGCTAGCATTTGCAAGCAGTGGCGTCACATCAAGGGGCATGAATCCCTTGAAAGACACATCTGCACATACCCCATCCTGCCTGATCTTCAGGCAGCTGCTCAGCTGGAGGCGGAGGAGGAGCTGCCGGCTTTCGAGGTGAGCCGGCCTGCCCAACGTGACTGCCTGCCTGCCTGCTGCAAGTGCAGCCTCCATGATGCCTGCGCACCCGAGGCCTGCTCATTGTTGGCAGTTGGTGCAGGCAAGGCAGCCGTTCCTTCCCTGCCCTGCATCTACAGCTGACTTGACACGTGCTACTCTATCTCTCCAAGGTCGCGCAACGGCCATTCTCCCAGATGCAGGGTGTGGAGGAGCCGTACGGCGGGGTGCGGGTGGGGGAGTCGCCGCTGCTGCGCCAGGAGAGTGCCCCTGCAGGGGAGGCGGCAGAAGGGTTGTATGGCTCCCAGGAGGATGCAGATGATGAGCTTGAGGAGGAGGAGGACGAAGGGGAGGAGGAGGAGGAGGAGGAGGACGGAGGGGGAGGAGGACGAGGGCAGCTTGGAGGAGCCGCTCCCAGGTAGGCTTTTGACAGGCTAAGAAGCGTGCAGCTCGCTGGCAGCCATGGCCTTGCTTGCTGTGGAATACTGGCTAATTGTGCACTGGAAGGACGGATTCTTTTGCTGCCGCTGACTGATCACTGCTGCCCTCGGGATGCTTGCCCAGCCAGCCTGGCAATAACCCAGGTCGGCTCAGCTGCACGACCACAGCAAGTGTCAGCACGGTGTGCCTGCGAGTGCCCACAACCCCTCCCAGCCTCCCTCATCAGTTCACCCTGGCCCCTCCCTGCCTCCCATCCCCACCCCACCCCCCTCCCCCCAGGCGGGTACCGCTCCGAGGGCACGCGCCGCCCGTCTGGCTGGACCCACTTCCGCGCTGCCGAGGCCGAGGTGCCAGACATGCTGGTGGCGGAGGACGAGTGAGGGTTGGGGGCTGCCCAGAGCACAGAGAGCTGGGCTGAGAACTCACACCCAGCCCCTTGCCCGCTGGCATGGTGTGGGCGGCTTGCGTTGCGCAAACCCCCTGGGCATGCCCCCACTTGGCGTCTGGAGCTTGCCCCCCCTTTGAGGTGACGCCAAGCTGCCTGCCTTCCCTGCGCCTTCCTGTGCAGGCTGGCTGGCATCACCAAGCACTTCAAGTTCACAGCTGTCAAGGAGCAGGCTGCTGCAGGTGCTGCTGACGGCTCTGCTGGCAGGCGCTCCAAGGCTGAGCTGAAGGCCGCTGCAGCTGCGGGCGGCACCGTGCGTGAGTCTGCTCTCTGCTGCTGCTTGGCACGCCAGTTGGCAGCAGGGAACCCTGGCGCCCAGTTTTGGGTGTTCATCGCAGCCGGGGTGTTGTGTACTAGACAACTGTCGCGCGGCTGGCTATGCTCACGGGCAGGGGCGTCGCTGTCGCAAGGCAGCAACCTTGGACCAGCCATCCCAGCATC
This sequence comes from Auxenochlorella pyrenoidosa, assembly GCA_001430745.1. Lineage (NCBI taxonomy): Eukaryota > Viridiplantae > Chlorophyta > Trebouxiophyceae > Chlorellales > Chlorellaceae > Auxenochlorella > Auxenochlorella pyrenoidosa. Next base: position 365,780 of record KQ482003.1, read on the forward strand.
TTCCCTGTCCCCTGCTCCGATTAGCCCCTCTCTACTGCCCCGCCTCTCCCTGCCTGATTTAGGTCCTGCCCCCGGCCTGCTGGGCCTGTCTGGAGCCAAGGTGCGCCTCACCACCACCCTGAGCCAGGACAGGCTGGCAGCCCCTGCGGGGGCTGTCCCAGAAGGGCGAGGCACCACTGCCAAGGCCAATGGCGGCAAGGGCAAGCAGCCGGCTGGGGCAGGAGCAGGCGGCGGCAGCAGTGCCGCCAAGGCGGGCGGCGGCATCAAGCGGTCGGCCGAGGCGCTGGGCCAGCTGTCTGCCGGCAAGCAGAAGCGGCAGCGCGGGGCCAAAGGCGATGCCGCGGCAGCTGCTGCTGTTGGCAACAGCAAGCTGACTGCCGGGCGGCCAGCCCGCAAGGCCCCAAGCGCCACTGCAGCGGCAGCAGCAGCCTCTGAGCCAGAGGCTAGCCAGCCGCTGAGCATTCATGGCCTGCTGCAGTCAGTGCAGCGTCGTCGCGCCACAGGCACGCCACACGAGAGGTGGGCGAGGGCAGGAGGCTGGGTGGGGCAGGGGAATCCAGGCAGTCCGCATGCACCATGCCACTGGGGTTGGGAATATTTGGAACCTTGTGAGCAGCCTGTGAGCTGGTGCATTCTATTCATAATCCATCCTTTGTATACAGAGCAGTCACTGCCGCAGCCCTGCCCTGATGCCCGCCTCCATTGGGGCAGCCCTCCCACCTCCTGCCCCAACGCCCACATGCACCCTGCATGCGCCGCCGCCCTTCCCCCCCCCCCCCGCAGCGACAGCGAGGAGGAGGACACCGACCTGGCGGCGGTGCAGTCCTTCCTGGTGGACATGGTGCGCAAGAAGAAGGCGCAGACGCAGAAGAAGCAGGTGGGAGGGGGGCGGGCCGGGGCGACGCCAGGCAGGCTGGGTGCTTGCGGGGTCGAGGATGCCTGGGCCCTGAGCGGCGGACGATTAGCTCACTGGCAGTGCGCACGCTGGCTTAGCTCCCCTCTGCCCAGTGTTCCTCTGCCCTGCATACCCCCCCCCCCCCCCCCCCCACGGTGGAGCTGGTGGAGGGCCTGCAGAGGGAGGCGGGCGAGGCGCTGCGGGCCCAGGAGAAGGAGCTGGCGGCGGCGCAGCAGAAGCTGGCCGCCCAGGTCAACTCGAAGTTTGCGCAGCTGGAGAAGCAGCTGGATGGCAAGGTGGGCTTCCTGCTGGCCAGCAGTAGGCCGGCTGCTACACGTACGTCACCTTGAATCCTCTTCCATCCGTCGCATGCAACCCCACAGCCCTGGCCCTCTGCCGTCCCTGCCTATCCAGCCCTCCACAACCCAGCCTGCCTGCCCCTGCTCCCGCCCCAGATGCGGGAGATAGACTCGGCCGCCCTGGCCTTCCAGCAGCAGCTCAACACGCTGTGGGAGGAGTACCGCCTGCTGTACAACCGCGTGGCGGCGGCCACTGCGGTGCGGGGCAGGGGGGGGGGGGGCTGCAGCGCATTGGCTGGCCTGGGCTGGCAGGCTCGCGTGTGTTGCAGCGCAGGCTGCTGCAGTCTTAGCGCTGCTGGAGGACCGCTGCTGTTGGCCAGCTGCAGCAGGGCAGTGCTGCGTGCAGCTCGGACCAGAGGCTCCCAGGGCAAGACACTCTCATGCGCCCCCGCCGCCGTCTCTGCCCGCCCAACCCCCCCCTGCGCAGGAGGCGGAGGAGCAGGCGGGCAAGCAGCGCGCAGCGCACGCGCGCGCGCTCGAGGGCCTGCGCGAGGGGCTGGCGCGGCGCGCCGCCGAGGTGGCGGCCCGCATCGAGCGCAGCTCGCGCAAGGCGGGCAAGATGCCGGAGCTGGCGCAGGTGCTGCTGCCCTTCCTGGACTGAGCTGGCGAGAGGGGCGGGGCCGGGCCAGGAGGACGGCCTCCCTCCTGCTCTGCCCCTGCCAGCCGCAGGCGTGGGGGCCCCTCGGCGCAGCGGCCAGCTAGCAAGCACGCCCACCGGCTCACTTAGCATTCCACTTGCATGCAGCGGCCTGCCCGACTCAAGTCGGCAGCCCATCGATTACTAATGTGCATGTTGGGGTTTCCGCGGGTTGTGTAAAGCGCATGTGCTGCATCGTGCCGCCATGGCTGGTGAGGCTGCACAGACTGCCTGCTGTCGCTTGCCCACGAGTGTCACATGTGGGCCGAGCACAGTTGGCAAGAATTCGTAGCGGGCTCGCCGCAGATCAAAGAATGGAGTCAGTGAATGCAAAACCAGACAGGAGCAGGCAGAGGGAGCGGGCACAGGGGAAGGGAGTGTCACTGCAGGTGGATGTGCTGTGCCGCCAGCCGCGGTCACCGCCGGATCATGCGGCTGATGCGCTGCAGGTGGTAGTTGATAGTGTTCACTTTCTTGCCCCGCCGTGCCTGCACACGAGGTGAAGGGGGCATGGACGGTGGTCACAAGGACACCCAAAGCAAAACTGGTCGCGCGTGCAGCAGGAGAGCAAGACGCACGCATCGAGGATGTCGGGGCCAACCTCGTGCCTCAGCCCTTGCCCATGTGCAGACCGTCTCACCGCTGCAGTGGCGCAGTTTGTCAAGGCCCGACGCTCTGCCGCACACTTGTCCTCCACCTCGGTGAACTTGGCCATGCAGTTGAAGAAGGCGTTCATCTGCCAGGGTGGGCATAATCGGACAGACGGGCGGCATGTCAGCTGCAGCTACTAAGCACCCCTGGGGAGAGCGTGAGCAAGCCCTTAATAACGCACTTTGTTGCCTAAAGAATCCTGGGCTTGCAACCAGATGCGACCACTGAAGCAAAAGCCCACACTCACGCAGCGGCGCCCGGGCCCAGCCCGCAGGCGGCGGCAGCAGCGGCAGAGGCGGTGGCGGACCCTCCTTGCGCCCATCGCACCTCTTCAAAGCACTGGCCCTCATTGCGGTCCCGCTTGGTGTTCACTCTGAACGGCGCAGCCCCCTTCCCCATGGCCGCCGCGTGTCTGCTGCTGTCTCTGGCCCTGACCCAAAGCCGTAGCTACTAAAGCGCACGGATCCTAGCTTCTGCTTGCCTCCGATGGAGACCAAAGCCTTGTGTGGTGTGAGCGATGTCAAGAGTGCAGCCAGCGAACGAGCGGCGCAGGATTAAGGAGGCTGAGTTGAAAAGAACAATTCACAGTGATTCAGTGCCAACATAAGCATAGCTATCGCTTGAAGAAGCGGCTGCCTCCATGCCGCGCCACCCTCAGCAGGCCGCTACAGCACCCGTCTTCAGCGCCCTCAGGGCTGCATCAATGCTGCGCAGCTGCTGCGCTGCTGCACGCGCTTCATGCTGCGCCCTGCGAGGAGAGCAAGCTGTCGTTCAGGTTGAATCATCTTCAAACAGGCAATCAGCAGAGGGCATGCCCGCTCCTGTCCACAACTCAAGTCGCCATAACTCGAGTCTCCACACCTTCTCTTGCCTGAGGTACCCTTCTCTGATCGCTTCCAAATCGGGAACGGCAGCATCTTCCTGCTCCAACCCCTGCGGCGCATCACCCACAGCTTCCGCTGCCACGGTGCTGGCGCTGCCCCCAGCCCCGCTGGCGAACCTCAGAGCACCCAGCTGCGCATCAACTGCCCCCAGCTCGGCAAGCCCAGCTGCGTATGGGTTCACTGCCGCTGCTGCTGGCTCCTCTGGCTCGGTCAGCAGCGCCTGCAGCAATGTGTTCTGCTCTGTGGTTAGGCCAGCCGGGCAGCCGCCACCTACAGGGGCTTCTGCTGACGCTGTCGGCGAGGCGGCATCGCGGTGCAGAGCGCGCCGCAGCTGCTCGGCAGCTTGCAGCCGGCGCCGCTCATGAGCCATGGCAATCGTGAGCCCACCACCGTCATGAGCCGTATCCCCCTCCCTGACAGCACCGCTGCCTGGGATGGGTGCTTCAATGTTGTCTCCTGCCACCTGGCACTGCTCCTCCAGCTCACGGGCCGCAGCTGCTGCAGCCGCAGCACGCTGGTCTGCTGCCGCAAGCGCGCTGTCCAGCTGCTGCACCTTGAGCAGCGCGGCGCTCAGCCTGGGCTCCCGGGCGGCTGCTGCAGCGGCAAGCTCGCACGCCTCGGCATGCAAGGGAGCGGCCGACAGCGTGGCTCCAGCTGGGCCGCTGCTTGTGCTGCCAGCCATGCCCAACCAGCCTGCAGGATGACAAGCAAAGAGATGCACTCTGCACTCCAGAGCTTGCGAGCTGTAGCGAGCGGCCGAGCCCAGGTAGCATCTCTTTCGCAGGTGCCAGCGGCGGCGGCAGGGCGCACCTCGCCCTGTCACAGAGGTCCCTCGCTGCTTCTCCAGCGCGCGCTGCACCAGGATGGGAAATGCCTCTGGCAGCTCCCTGCAGCCTCTCATGTCGGCCAGGTATGCATGAAGCTGAGCCACCTCCTCTTCACGGCCTGGCGCAGTCTCGGGCAGCGGGGGCAGAGGCGCTGCCGCAAGTGGGCAGGTTGGGGGGCTGTCGGCACTCCCTTCCTGGTGGCCCAAGTGCAGCCCCGGCTCCTGATCCCAGCTCAGGCAGCGACTCCTTCCGACCAGCATGGTTTGACCGCTGTCTGCTGTAGGCAGAAGGCTGGTTTCAGGGGTGTAAAGACCTTGTGAAGCCTGCCGATCTGGGAATCGCGCGCACAGGAACGGAATAGCGGAGCGGTTTGGACCAGATGAGCCACAACCTGCCCATCTCGCTTGAACAGCGTGGATCTCCGCTTTTCGCGCAATTTGATTTTGCGATCGCAGTACAGCCCATCCACACACGCGCCATCGCTGCACACGGGCAGGGCTTCATGAGCGCCAGAGCGGTCGACGAAGAGCGGCCAGAGGCAGCCCGCCGGTCTGGGGGTGGCGGGCCTTGTCCTGGCGACGGGCAGCGGGAACAGTGTCCAGGTGCAGCCTGTGCAGCAAGGCCCCAAAGCCATGCTGGCACCACCACTGGCGGCGGCAGCAACGGCGGCGGCGACGGCGGCGCTTTTTCAACGTCGCGCCTGCCATGGCCGCAGCGTAGCACCTGTGCCTACCAGGTGATCATGGCCAACACAGCACCGAAATTGATGCGCCAGCGGCGACCTGGGCTGCAGTGCAGCACCTGTGCCTGTCAGGTGGTCGATGCATGGCTGCTCCAGGTCGTGCCAACGCAGCACGCGATTCTGCTTCTCTCCTGGTACAGGCGTGCTACTGCGAGGAGAACGTTTGGCTGCTGACACGCAGCCTGCAGGGCAGCCATGGGAGCAGCATGCAACTGTTCGCAGTGTTCGTTTCCAACCACTCCAAGACGGTGCAGAGGCCTGGGTGCTGCTTTTTGGCATGAGCTTGTAGGTGAAGGCGTAGACAGACAAGAAGCTGTATTGCTGAACAGCAGCAGCAGATGCGCTCTCTGTGCTGCCCGCTGCAGGTGCCGCTGTGGCGGCAGCGAGCTGCTGCGCACCCAGACGCGCCGGTGGTGTGGGTGAGCCCTTGCCCGCTGGGCGCCAAAGCAGAGTAGCATGCCCATCCTTAGCCTGCATGGCAAGCCTTGATCACGCTCCTGCTTTGCATTGACTGTGCGCATGTCGACAGGATGCCGGAGGCCCTCCCCCCCGGTCCCGCCCCCCAGGACTACCACGTGCTCGTGCTGGCCCGGCCCACCGAGGGCCCCTCCTGGGTGCTCGACCTGGACTGCACGCTGGAGCCCTTCCCCTGCACACTGCAGCAGTACCGACAGCAGGCGCTGCTTGGCGCGGGAGGCGGGCTGCCAGTGCAGTACCGCAGGTGTGCGACGTGGGGCACCCCTCGGGGCCTGGCTGCTTTTGGAACATGCTTTGGTTGGCAGAGCCGCAGGGCGTCCAGCTTGCTGCCCACTAGGCATGTCTGACTGGCGCCTGCCTTCACTGGCCCTCACCTCCCTCCTTCTGTCTGCCCACAATACTGCAGGTGCTACCGCGTGGTGCCTGCGCTGCTGTTCCTGGCGCACTTTGCGTCTGACCGCTCGCACATGCGTGACGCTCGTGGCGGCTGGCTTCAGCCGCCCCCACCCTGGCCATGCATCGTGGGTGATCGGGCAGCAGTAGCGCGTGCACCAGTGGGCGTTGAAGACGAGGACAGCAGCAGTGCCTGCGGCAGTGCAGGCAACACGCTGCCGGCCTTCCTGGCCTTCCCGCCGCCTGGGCAGCTGGGGGGGGAGTGGCAACAGGCAGCGGCGCCTTGGCTGGGATCTGTAATGAGTGAGGAGGCCTTTTTGGAGGCCTTTGGTGCGGCCTGACACACCCGTGTTTGCGCCTTTGTGAACCACAGAGCACAGTTGAATCGCGGCGCAATCGTCATGCCCATGCACAAGCCCACTCATCGCAGCGCGGGAGCCGCAGTGCATGCCTGACATTCTCGTGCCGAGTGCAGGCGTTTGATGCATGTGGCAGGTGCCTCCACGTATTGGGGGCCCAATGTGCATGCCTGCATGCTTGAGGGCAGCACGCGCTGTCCCGCTGATCTCATCTGTACCGAGCCAGGGCCGGCCGTTGTTGACACGACAACATGCAGCCACCAGCTCGGTTGCCGGAATCGTCCGCTCCTGACCTCGTGCCAGTAGGTGCCCTGATGCGTGCATGCTCAAGGCCATATGGGGCCTGAAATGTTTATTGTGTGGTTCTGATGGGCCCGGCATGCGGCGCCGCCGCGTCGAGCAGGTGCGGGGGGTTGAGGAAGTGATGGCCCGCTGTCCAGGCCGGCGTTTCGGGTTCCATCGAATTTTCCTCCTCGTGAAGTGTTGAAGAACCCAGGCCGAGACAGTTTATCACAGAGCTGCGTGCCCGGCTGCACGAAGTGGAACGTTCCCCATTCGTGCTGGCTGCAGGCTGCTCCAGGCATGTGCAACTTGATATAGTTCACTTGTGCGCACATAAATGCAAGCAGCTCCAATGCACAAGCTGCACTGCTTCACTGCGCTGGCCGGTCGTGGCGGGCGGCAGGCGTCCCGCACTTTCCCCTGCTTGCCACTTGCTTGTCAGTGCTACCTGCACTCATTCATGCACACCGGCACTGTTGGGAATTTTGATGCAAGGGCAGAGGGACAGGGCAGTTGCGCAGCAAGCTGTCCGGCGAGAGCGCGGCGCGAAGCGCCCCTTCGCTGCTCCACGCCGACGCGCCGCACCTTGGCAGCTCTGGTCAGGGAGCACACCGAGGCCAGCCAAGCCGTGTTGTACGGCAGATTGAAAGCTTAAAACAAAGAGGAGAGGGCTGAGAAAGAGCTGGACAGGTGGTTGCTGTGTGAGAGGTGGTTGCGCCAGCATGATTGATCGGGCGGTGCCGCCGCGGCAGGCAGCTGCCTTGTGCGCGGGAAGCGATGCCCGCCGGCAGCGAACACGTCCGTCTTGGCTCTCGTTTCACGACTTCAGGAGCCTTGAAACCCAAGTCGCATTATACGTAAGCATGCGCCCCGCTTTCATCAGATCTTCCAGCTAGATGGGCAGACGGACCTGGCGTGTGCATCAAGCCCATCGCTCGGTTTGTGTGGGGCTGTGCACCCTCTTCTGCACACGGATCGCCATGCCACTGGTCGTCATGCATCCCCAGGGCGGCACGGCGTGGGCCCCAGCGGGCCCCTTGGCCGGCAACCCGGGCCCTCCCGCGGCCGCGGCCCCCAACGAGCTCGCCAACCTCCTCAGCCAGCTGGGGCGGTTTGCTGGCCCAGCAGGGAGGCAGCCCGGGGGAGCAGCGGCTGCACCGAGCGCGGCGCGCGCAACCTCTGCGTTCGCCGACTATCAAGGCCCTTCCGCGAGCTCCAATGGATTGTCGACGCAGCTGGAGGCCGTGGCCTTCTGGGCGCAGGTGCGCCGGCCGGGGACAGCGGCGACCCGGATGGGCTCGCTGGTAGGAACACAAACCTCCCCTCCTCTCCGTCGCTACGCGCTCTTCCGGCGTAAACTATCCCGAGCAACTTTTTGAACGCCGCAAAGCCCTAATGTGCCTCCTGGGGGGGGAGGTCAGGGTTGCGTCTGGCGGGGTCGCCTCCGCTTGTGGCCGCCGCGAAGGCGCCCCTCCACCTGAGAAAGCCCAGATCTCCGCGGCGCCTGTATTGCATGCCTTCCCGCCTGTGCATGCATGCCTATGGCCGTTCCTGAGAGGCCCGGCGTGGCATACACCCTGCTGCACCACCCCGGCAGGCAGCCGTCGTGCCGCGTAGGAGGATCTGCCCCAACGAGGGCGCTGCCTCGGCCCCATGCCCACCCTGCAGCTGCATGAGATCTCTCGTGGCGGACTGCAAAACGCCATCGAAGCGGTGCAGACAGCACACCCGCAGCTTGCAAGCCTGATCGTGCCGCCAGAGCCGTCACCTGCAGCGGCGACAGCACTGCAGCTGCTGCAGGCAGCGCAGTCCTCGCGCACCTTGCCGCCCATGGCGCCGCCCCAGGCGCAGCAGCCCACCAGCGGCAGTGCCTTGCCGCACCACCACCACCAGGTGCAGCAGCCCTCCTGCGGCAGCGACGCCTCGGCAGTCACTGCTGCCGCGCGGCTCATGGCCAGCCTGTCGGCGCTGCACCAGCAGCAGCAGCAGCCGCAGCAGCCGCACCCGGCCCCAGCTCCCCCACCCCCGGCGCCAGCGCCGCAGCAGCACACCATTCGTGTGGTGGCTGCCCCCGCACCGCACCGCCCACACCCCGGCGCCGCCACGGTGGTGCATGTGCAGCAGGTGGCGCCGCCGCCGCTGCTCACGGCGGTGGGCATGTACGGCGGCAGGCCCAAGGGCTCCTCCCCCACAGCGGGCGCCTTTGCTGCCGTGCCCAATGGCGCCTCCGGCTTTGGCAGCCGCGACTGGTCCCTGGATGGCGGTAGCGCCTCCGATGGCTCGCAGGAGCAGGCCCGCAAGCGCGCCCGCCTGGACCACCCCGCTCCCGCCGCAAACGGCGGCACCGGCTACGCACCGCCTCCACCACCGTCCAGCAATGGCAAGGTGAGGCGGCGCCTGCGCGGCATCTCTGCACCCCTGCTGCTGTACAGCATGTCTGTCCTGGCATCCCCCCGCTGTTGGGCAGCCAAACTACTGCAGGCGGGCGTGTGCATGGCTGCTGTCGATGCGCCTTGTGCCCTGCCTGCGTCCGTCTCAAGGCCCCACCCCAAGGCACCCTCCATGCAGGTCTGCTCCAACTGCCACACCAGCAGCACCCCGTTCTGGCGCAAGGACCGCCACACCGGCCTGCCGCTCTGCAACGCGTGCGGGCTGTACGCCGCCAAGAACGACCACCCCCGCCCCGTGAAGCTCTGGCGCGAGGGCCAGGCGCCCGGGCAGCCGCAGCACCGCTTGCAGCAGCAGCCGCAGCAGCCCCAGCCGCCGCCTCCGCAGCAGCCGCCGCAGCAGCAGCAGCACAGGGCCAACCAGGAGCGCGAGGAGCAGCAAGAGCAGGCCACTGCTGCCAGCGCGGTTGAGGCACTGCACCAGCTGCAGAGTCTCCAGAAGGACAGTCCCACATCCTCGCCCACGCAGCTGCAGCTGCAGCAGCAGCAGCAGCAGCGCTCTCGCAGCAGTTCGCCGCCTGAACAGCTTGCCGCGCCAACGCAGCATGGCACCATGAACACGGAGCAGCTGCTGTCGGGCGGCAGCCCGCCCCCCACCATCCAGCAGCCTGCCCCGCAGCCGCAGGTGCCGGCCCAGCCGGAGGTGCAGGTGCAGGTGGTGCGCAGCATGCCGCCGCCGCCTGCCGGGGGCGGGGCCGACAGCGCCTCCCCGGCCAGCCAGGCAACGTCGGCGCAGCCCCAGCCGCAGACGGCAGCGCAGCCAGCGCAGCGGCAGCACGACTCCATCCCGCCCGACATGCTGGCGCAGGCGGCAGCAGCCCTGCTGGCCACTGCCATCTCCGCCACACGGGGGCCGGCATTGCTGGGCAAAAGCACTGAGGCCAGCCTAGGCTGAGCGCCGCCCAGGCTAGCATCACCCCCATGAGCAGTTCGGACATGATGAGCGAGCGCTGCTCCCGGCCCTGAGTCCTGGGCGCGCCGCCTCCGCGCACACATCACTTACACCACGCCTCTTGCGTCGAGCGCGCTGCCTCCGCGCACACATCACTTGCACCACGCCTCTTGCAGGCGTGCACCCAAGCCACCCTTTCCTGCTACTCCTTGGCCGACTGCCGCTGGCCCGCTCTTTCTGTCGTTAAGAATGTTGTCGACGCACCGGCATCTCTTGTACCATGCACCAAATCTCTGAAGCTCTCCGCATGCTGTCCTTGCCTGTACCTGTGAGAGATGAGAGCTTGCCACTTCTTTTCATTCCCCCTGTCTGGACGAATCCGCACTCCCTGCGCGCCGGCTGCCCTGCTGCCATGACCCTGGTTCTCTTCATAGCACGAGTTGTGTCGGCACCTTGCATTGCACGATCAACAGTGCCCTGTGTTGCATGTCCCATGTAAGGCAGCAGACCATTACAGCCAGTGCCCGTTGTAGTGGTCATTGCTGAGCCAGAAGCAGCTCAGTTGCCTGTTCTGCTGCCTCTGTCGCCGCCGCCGCCGCCGCTGCTTCCGCGGGTGCCTGTCCGCCCCTGCTGCCGCCTCCAACACCTCCCGGTGGCGCACCCCGCAGCTGCTCCACTGCCCGTCGGTAGGCGGGTGCGGTGGGCGGCTGTACGGGCGGCAGGCTGACGTAGCCCTGCGCCGGCAGGTCGTACGACTGGTCGGCATCCCAGCCGTCCAGGTCCCCGCAGGCCAGGAACGGGACCAGCTGCCGCATGAGAGGGCTGCGGGGAGCCGGGCAAGAGGATGGGGAGGGTGCGGGCCGGAGTGGGCGCGGCAGCGAGGCAGGGCTCCTGACGCCGTGTGCTGCAGGCAAGCGGCTTGCCTCGCAGCCCCCAAGAGGCGGCGCCTGCTGCGCACACAGCAAGGGCTGCCCAGCAGCCGCCCACCTGTGCTGCGCCTCTGGCCCGTACGCCTGCCACGCCCCCTGCAGCAGCGCCCGCAGCTGGGCCGGCTCAAACCCGGGCGGCGGCGAGTAGCGGCGGCACACCACAAACGCCTCGATGCTGCTGTTGCGGCTGCTCTTTGGCTTGGCCACTGCAGATGGGATGAGCAGCCGGCATCGAGGAAGCTGGGCAGACGAGGTGTGGTGGTGATAGACGGGGGCGGGCTCAGCGAGCGGTGCGGCCACTTGTAGTGCTGACCCGCTGGACGCAGCCTGCAGCCGCCCTTGCACCCGTGGCCTCGCCGGTCCCGCCCACCCGTGACGTCTGGGAAGAATATTTTCAGCTGCGAGTAGAGCAGCGAGACGTCGCGCCCGCGGAAGACCTGCGCGTTGCGGGGGCGGAGGGCATTGGCCAGGGTTGGGGGATTGCCGGCGGGCGTTGCTCGGCAGATGATCTAGAGCCCGTGACCCAAGCCGGGCGTGCTTCTTCTCTCAAGTCACGCACAGGGAGGCAGCTCCGATGCCAGAGACTGGCCTGCCCGCCTGCCCCACCTTGGCCACAAATGTGCCGCCAGGGCTCAGCACGTGAGCCACGATGGTGAGGGCCGCCAGGATCAGCTGGCTCTGCACATACTCGTCCATGTCGTGAAGGCCGGTCACTGCAGCAGCGGGGGACACAGGCGGGGGCGGCGCGGGCAGAGAGCCCTCAGCTGGTTCTTCGCGCACACTGCGCCCGCTGCGGGCAGGCGCCCCAAAGTTTGCGGCTCTGCCAGCGGCGCGTCCTTCCCTTGGGCCACCTGACACACACACACACACACACACACACACTGCGCCTCCCTCACCATCGGGCGCGCCGTCGCACACCACCAGCTCGGCGTGGTGCCCCTGGAAGTGGGAGATGACCTCTCGGGCGGTGGCCTCAGAGGTGATGTCACCCTGCGGGGGCAGGGCAGAGCGGGGCGACAGGAGGGCGGCGACGTGCCGGGGCGGCATCAGGCAGAGGCGGGGGCGCTCGGTTTGGTAGGGAGTGACGCCCGCCCACCTGCAGCAGTGCACCGGCCTGCGGAGAGGGCGCACATGTGGACGGAGCGCCCTTGCATACATCCGGACTCCCTGCTGAGTGCGCCTGTCGCTGCTGGCGGCGCCACGGGGGGCCAGGACCAACTGTCCCATGCCATGCTCACGGCAACACCGTTAACAGTGCGGCTCCCTCCCTCGCTGCCTCCCCAGGGCGGCACAGCTTGCTTGCTTGGCAGGCGCCAACAGCTGCGCAGCAGCAGCATGTGCAGCCCCAGCCTGCCGCCCCCGCCAACCCGCCCCGCCCCATGTCGCCCCTCCTGCACCGCCCCACCCCCACCTGCAGCTGCGTGACGCCCTCGATGGGCGCCATGGGCTGCAGGTCCACAGCCACGATCTTGGGCAGGTCCCCGCCGCTGCGCCCCGCAGCCACAGCCGGCAGGTACAGCCGCCGGCTCAGCACCTGGCTCCAGCTGCCGGGGGCGGCGCACAGGTCCACCACGTGACGCACGCCTGCGGGCCAGCGGGGGGATGCGGCGGGGCCCTGGCAGGGGCCGGCTGAGCATGACGTGGGGGATGCGTGGAGTGCAAATGGCATGACAGCATGGCGAGGGCGACACTTAAGGCAGCGCGGGTTTGGTTGGAAGGTGTGCTGCAGAGCGTGGCAACAAGAGCAGGACAACGCCGCCAGTGTTTGCACACAAATTATGCCCACCAAGCTTGCCTTCAAAGATGTTGAAGGCATCGTCAATTTGCAGCAGCTTGAAGGCCGACCGCGCCCGCCACCCCTCCTCCTTGGCCTTGCGGTAGTAGATGTCTCGCTTGTCCTTGGAGGCGCGCCCCATGATGGAAGGAAGACAGGAGAGCTCTCGCCCGCTTGTAACACTGAGGGGCCAGCCTGCAGCGGAGTGAAGGAGGAGGAGGTCGAGAGGAGGCGGCGGCAACGTGACAGCAGCGGCAGCGTCGGCAGCAAGCATGCAAGCACGATTCGGCTGGCGGAAACACTGCATGGCATGAGGAGCTAACTCTTGGACAATTGAGGTTGCCTGGAGCGCTCTAGACCTAGTGGGAAAGCAAAGCGCACTTTGTATAACTCGTCTGGGGGCTAGCAGGGGGCAATATAGGAACCAAGGACTTGCGATAGTGCTGCACTCATCAGTTAAGCAAGAGAAATGAAACCTGACGGCCTGCCTTGCTGGAGGCCACCTGTATCGGGTCTGATGTTGCAGGGTGGCGCCTCGGATGGAGCCTCATACCCTGGAGCGCACTCATGTCCTGATTCAATACTCTCGATGTCGTTCCAACGCTCCCAAGAACAGTGTCCTCCGTCTCCCGCCACTCTGCCTGGCCTAGCAGCCCTGCAGCGCTGGTGGGGAGGCGTCAATGCTGTCCCTGGAAGGCTGCTGGTCAGCGATGTGACGGCAGGCACAGGTTTGGCCTCCTCAGCCACCAGCGACATCAGCGGCGGCGCCAGCAGCGCCTCTGGGGGCGCGCCCTCCTCTGCAGCCAGCCTGCAGATAGTGCCGGTCGACACTGTTCTGGCAGACGTGCCAGTGCCCACCATCTACCTGGGAGGCCTGCCGGCGCCCATCCCAGCGGGTGAGTAGGCGGGCAGCGGGCTGAGCGGGTATTTATCGAGCTGCTCGGCTGCTGCCTGTGGTTCCGGCCCGCCCTGCTTGCATTCCTGGATGCTTGCTGGCGCTTCCCGGCACCTGGTCACAATGCTGAGCACACACCTGGCGCTTGTGCCCCCATGTCTGCCGCCACCTGCGCAGGGCGGCCCACCATTGATGCCGATGCCCTCCTGCGCCAGCTCGCTCAAGGGCAGCTCCCATCCGATGGCCTGCCCGAAGGGGATCGAGAGGCCTGGCGTGCCGCCTCCCGCATCACAGGTGGGCTCCCACCTGCCTGTGCAGCGCTGGCCCCTATCAAGGTTCCCCCGGCGGCTGCTGGCCACCTGGGTGCTGCCCTGCAGGGCGCGGTGGCCCCTCCTCTCCCCCTTGACTCTTTCGCCCCTCCCCGACCCTTGCTGTGCAGACCCCATCTCCGCCTATAATATTTGCCAGGCGGGGCAGCTGGGGGGCAGGCGGGTGGTGCTCACGGAGCGAGGCGTGGCGGAGCAGCTGGCTCGTGGCACCATCCAGGCGAGTGCGCCGCAGGCGCCGGCCCAGTTGGTCGAGCTCACGGATGCAGAGTCTTGGCACCTGCCTGCCCAGTTGCAGGAGCTTTGCTTGATGTGAGGACTAACCTGCAAGCTGACCGGCCTGCTGCGTTGGCTGCTCGCCTGCAGATGGACCCCGTGCAAGGCGGCCCCGCGCGCTGCAGCGGTAGGCCACGCGGTTTTCCCAACCCTTTTGCCGGCCTACAGAGGCTGGTCGCCGGGCTGTCGGAGCAGCGACAGCTGACCAAGGACGTGCAGGATCGTGCTGCAGCTCTGGGGGGGACTCGCGCCGCTGCGCAGCCCGCTCGCGGCGTGGCGGGAAACAGTGGCAGCGGCGGCGGGAGCGGCGACAGCGCTGCTGCAGACGCGCCAGCTGCCCTGGGCGATCAGCAGGAGGGGCTGCATGCTCAAGGCAGTGATGGCAGCTGCAAAGCCACTGCTGCTGCCGGCCCCGGGGGAGTTTTAGAGGCCAAGGATCCTGTTCAGTACAGCCTTCACGACCTGCCTGCCCGCCGCCTGCTGGCAGGTGGCAGCCCGCCCCAGCTGGCCTGGGTGCCACTGAGGGTTGCGCTGTCGCTGCTGCGCGCGCTGCCACAGCACTTTGTGCTGCTGCAGGCTGCGCCGCAGCCGCCTGGCCAGCCCAAGCGGCGGCAGCCTGCACAGCACGGACAGCAGCAGGCAGAGCAGCGCGAGCCGCCGAAGGCTGAGGGAAGCAGCACTGGCGGTGCTGGCGCTGACACTGAGCGAGGGCTGTTCAATGCTCGGAGCTGCCCGGGGGAGCTGGATGTTTGGGTGATTCCGGTGAGGTGCTGAGGCAGCGATGCAGACCAAGATACAAGGGTTGGAGTCGGTTGTCTTGGAGTCCATGAAGGCGCATGGGCTCGCTCAGCAAGCACCGGGATTGTAGGGCTGCAAGTCGTGGATGCAGGGCGATGGCGCCTCGTGGCGGGGCCCTCCCAGCGCACCTGAGCAGGCGCGCCTGCTCCCGCCCCCTCGTGCGCAGGGCCTGCACGTGCGCCAGATCACCCCCGAGGGTAATGGAGTGGAGTTCACCCCCGCCTTTATCTCGCACAGCAGCGTGAGTGGGCTGGCAGGGCCAGGGGCGGGCGGCTGGATGTGACAGACAGGGTGGGCCGCAAGCGATGGCTGTGTCATGCTTGGGCGCAACACGTTGCTCATGCAGTGGATTTTTCCGTTTCACTCTTGGGTGTGCCACTGGAGAGCCTGGCAGTTGTAGCTGGCCCCGACCTTCCTCGAGCC
>KQ482003.1:391992-409370 GCA_001430745.1 Auxenochlorella pyrenoidosa
CCGCAGCGCCACCTTCCCGGTGACCGTGAAGCAGTTCAAGGACAAGTTCCTGCGCAAGCCCTACATCATCAACCTGATGGAGGAGCTGACGCTCAAGGGCGTGTCGCAGGCGAGGGCGGGGCGCGGGCGCAGGGGGCGCAGCAGCGGGCGCGGGCGCGGGCGCGCAACCGCGGCCTCTGCCCTCGCACGCAGCAAGTCGCGCGGCAGCTCATACTTGGCTGGCCGGTGTCTGATGCGCGCATCCCACCCCCACCCCACCCCCACCCCGCAGTACTATGCCTTTGTGGAGGAGCGCCAGAAGGTGCACTGCCTCAACACCCTGTTTGCCAAGCTGTCCATCAACCAGTCCATCATCTTCTGCAACTCGGGTGAGCGGCGCACCGCTTTATGGCTGGCTGGGTGTGCTCGTTGCACCGGGGCTTTGCTTGTGGCTCAGTGGGTGTGGCAACCCTTAGCCCGGGGGAAAGGCCGAAGCGCGCCCCCCGCCTGCCCGCCCCGCCCCGCCCCGCGCTGCGCAGTGAACCGCGTGGAGCTGCTGGCCAAGAAGATCACCGAGCTGGGATACTCGTGCTTCTACATCCATGCCAAGATGCTCCAGGTGGGGGGCGGTGTTGAGGGGAGGGTCAGGCCATGCGCCCCGCCACATGTGCCCCCCCTCTCCGGGGCGCCCTGTTTGCTGGCCCTCTGCCCTCTGGCTGCCAAGCCGACGCATGCCTGATGGCACAGTGGGCTGTGTGCTCCCCCTTTGCAGTCCCACCGCAACCGCGTGTTCCACGACTTCCGCAACGGCAACTGCCGCAACCTCGTCTCCTCCGACCTCTTCACGCGCGGCATCGACATTCAGGTGCGCGGGGCCGGCGGGCGGGGCCTGCCTTGCACGGAGGGGCTCGTGTGCAGGGCTGCAAGCGAGGGGACCAAAGGCTGGGCTGCACTCTTTCACCCGTGGGTGGGGGGCATGTTGTCGGGGCCAGCAGCCTGTCGCGTGAGCGGCGCCGCCCTGCTCCACCCGACCCGCCTTCCACCCCCACCCCACCCCCGGCACCGCAGGCCGTCAACGTGGTCATCAATTTTGACTTCCCCAAGAACAGCGAGACGTACCTGCACCGCGTGGGCCGCTCCGGCCGGTTTGGCCACCTGGGCATCGCCATCAACCTCATCACCTACGAGGACCGCTTCAACCTGTGAGCACAGCCCCATTTGGCTCGAGTGACTTGCTGCTGCTGCTGCCGCTGGCACGTTGCCCTTGCCTGGCAGCCAGGCGGCGGCAGTCCTTGCGACGCGCCCCCGACCGCTGCCCTGCCACCCCCCCCCCCCCCCCCACCCCCACCCCCACCCCCCGGCAGGTACAAGATTGAGCAGGAGCTGGGCACCGAGATCAAGCCCATCCCGCCGGTCATCGAGAAGAGCCTGTACTGCGCCTGAAGCGGCGCGGCACAGGACGCGCCCGCCGCCTGCCCCGCCTGCCCATGCAGCAGTGATGCGCCAGCCTCTGGCGGCGCGGGGGAGCAAATGCACCGCTTCACTGCGGGTGTGGCAGGCGGGGGCCGTGCGGCACAGTCGGCCCTCGCATAGCGGCAACCGGCCGCTCCCATAGCCCCCGCTCTTAGCATGTGCTAGCACAGCAGCGTCATGCTGTGCCCCTCGAGGGGTGCAGCTGCGCTGCAGCTGCCGGCCCCGCCAACGCCAGCGCGGGGCCGCTCCGGTCGCATTCCTTTTTCAGCGGAACTCTGGCTCCCTCCTCCCCTCCCCCTTTGCATGCTCAGCACTTGTATCACTGCTGGCCGGCGTGCCTGCAGGCAGGCGGCACTCCTCCTGCCCCCCCGGCATCCCAACTCATGTTGTACCGCCTACCCTGCATGGCTCTGCCCCCGCCCCTGCTGTGCGCGCCCCGCCAAGGGGGCTGCCCTCCAGGTTGGCCTCCCAATCGCCTTTAGGCCGCTTCTGATAGCTCATATCCCCAACCCCCTTTCTCATGCTCATCATCCTAGGTAGCTGCCCAACGCATCCCCTCCCCCTTTCCTGTGTCGCCCCTCCTCCCCGGCTTGCTGTGTGCCCCCCGGGCACCAACCCCTTACGCTCGTCGCCCCCTCCCTCCCTTGAGAGCTTAGCCATGAGTGTCTGTTTGTACTGAGCGCCCATTGCCTGTTTTCCTCTGCTGGCCTCCCCTTGACCTATTGACCCTTGCTCGCTCCGCATGGCCCCCGCCGGGCCCCATGCACCCTCACCGCTTTTGTCTCATCGTTCCCCGCCGCCTGGCCGCGGCCACCGCGCATGCTGCCGCACTCCCGCCACCCTTGCCATCCGGTGCGCAGCAGCGGCAACCGCGCCACGAGCGCGCGCTTGCGTGCTGGCGGCTGCAGCACGAGACCCAGCACTGCCGAACCCCTGAGCCGCCAGCCCGCCGCACAGCCTTTTGCCATTTGGCATTCTTGCACCCGCTCGCCTGCGCTGCGTGGGCGGCACCAGCCCTTGCCCGGCACTCTCCCCCACCGGCCTGGCAGCCACACCCCACCCCTCGCCCCCCTCCCACCCCGCGACTGGCTGCACACCAAGTGTGAGCCTGAAACGCTTGCAGGCTTGATTTCAGCGGAGGTCCCCAACCCCCTAAAACAACACATCAGAGGCTCTAAAAAAACGTGCATGTAAAAAACCGAACTGTCGCGCACAGTGCCTGAGATGCACCGCCTCAAGACCTGGACAGAGCGGGATGCTGGGGGGCGGTCAGCCGGCCTGAGAAGTGCTGCTGCAGCCGCTGCCACCTTCCCCTGCCGGTTGCTGCCCTGCCTGCTGCTGCTGCATGGCCTGCTGCCTGAGCCTCTCCATGGCCTCCAGCTGCAGTGCAAGGTGCTTGATGACTGCATGGCCTGGCCAGTTGAGCCACCAGCGCTGCATCTGCAGCAGGGCAGAGCGGGAGCAAGGGGGATGCAGCGTGGTGCACCTGCAGCTGTCCAACACTACCGGCATGTGCCATGCCTCTGAATGTGCAGCCCCCCTTGCCCACCCCCCTCTCGCCGTGCCTGGATGTGCTGGTGCGACAGCAGCGGGAGCAGCGTGGCGCCAAAGCAGACGTCCACGCGGCGCCACGGCAGCGCCTGCAGCCGGCTCAGCATCTCCTCAACCTGCTGCTCGCGCCCCGCCCCCAGCCCCACGCCCGCTGGAGGTCCGCTGCCAGCGCCCCCAACGCCGCCAACGCCACCGCTGCCGCCACTGAGGCTGCTTTGCAGCAGGCCCAGCCGTGCAGTGGCCGCGCTGCTGCCCCCGGACGCTGCCACCTGAGCCGGCCGTTGCTCCGTGGCGCCCTCCTCCGCCGCCACGTCTGCCGACGTCTGCTGCAGCCGCCTGGCAGTGTTGCCGCGGCCCCGCCCGCTGGGCTCCTCCACAGGCCCGCTGCCCGCCAGCTGCTCTGCGCTGTTTGCGCCCAGCACCGCCGCTTCGCCCACACGGTGTCCCTCCCCGCTGTGCAGCTGGCTGGCTGCGGCGGTGGCATGCAGGCGCGGCCGCGCCGCGGGCGCCCACGCCAGCTCCAGCGGGTCCTCGCGCACCACGCCTGCGCCGCTGCAGCAGGCAAGGGCAGCAGAGCGGGAGCACCAGGCGTGAGGTGACTGCCCAGGGGCAGCGGATGGACGAGGCCCGCCATTCACACCCACATCAGCACCAAGGCCGCCCCGGGTGATGGGGCCACTGAGAGCCACCGCCAGATTAGGCCTGGTTGGTCGACGTGTGTGAGCAGCTGTTGTGCACTGCCCATGCCTCCATGGATCCATCTGAGGGACCTCCCCCCTTCCCAGGCCGGGGGCCCCACCACGCCCCTCACCTGCCGTCCTTGCGCGGCAGCTCCTCCAGGCGCCGCAGGCTGCTGTTGGCCCAGCCCACCAGGTGGTCGCCGCTTGAGTTGGCATACAAAGTTCGACTTTCAAAGGCCCGCAGCGCCGACAGGAAGTGCAGGCCCTGAGGGGCGGGGTTGGTGAGGCGGGGGGGCGGTGCGGGATGGAGGGTGGGGGAAGTGGGGGACTGAGTGCTGCATACAGGGGAGCTGGGCGGCCAGCAGAGGGGGAATCTGTGCTTATGCACATTGTCGTGTGGAGCAGGCCCCCATCTCCACTCACGCTCTCGGGCTCATCTCTCGACAGGCGGTAGAGCAGCGGCTGCTGCTGCGCCGGCAGGCTGCCGCTGCCGGGTGCCTGCTGCCCCTGCTGCCCATCCATGAGGAAGAACTGCAGGCCGGCACGCCCCAGAGCAACGCCAGACACCGGTGCCGCCAGCTCCTGCACAGGGGTGGGGGGCGGCGGCACGTGGGCAGGTCGGCGCCGACTGGCCTTTACAGCACCCCGCTGGGTGGTCTATGCAGTGCTTCCGCGCCCTGGCTGCTTCTCATGTCACAGCGCTGCGCCAAGGTCCCTGTGCCAAGGGTCAGGGTCCCTCACCGACACAACGCCGCCCACCAGCCCGCCAATGGCGGGCACTGCCGACACCCAGCTGATGAGCGGGACCTGCAGGGGGCGGGGGCACAGGGCGCCTACGCAATTGGCAGCGTGCCTGCGCAGGTAGGGGCCAGGGCTGGATGCCAGCGCAAGAAGCCTGTGGGCCAGCTGAGCCACGGCTGGCCTAGGCCGGGCACATGGCTCTGGGCCCAGCCACCAGCCCCCCCAGAGCGGCGTCTGCCCGCTCACCTGGGCGGGGCTGTACTGAGCATCGCACCCCAGATGGGGCGTAGCCATGGCCACAAAGTGGCAGGGGGCCAGCCCGGCAAGCGTGTTGCTGCCTGGGTCAAACAGCCTGCCCGCGGCGTAGCGGCTGCGGCAGTGCATCAGGGCCAGCAGGATTGTCACTCCCGGGGCCAGGCAGCATGTGTGACGGGCTGCACTCTGGCCAGGGGCGGACATGGCAGGGGCAAGAGCCGGCAGGGCAGCCAGATCCAGACGGGACAGACGGAGCAGGCAAGCAAGCAGATGCGGAATGCCTTTCACACAGGGGGCATCTGACCGCAACCCAAGCCGTCTGCAACGGGCAGCCTTGCCAAGCGGAAGCGGCTGCACCCCCCACCCCCCCACCTGATCAGGCCGCCCATGGAGTGCCCCAGCAGGGAGATGCGGGCCAGGCCCGGGTGCTGCTCCACCACCGCACGGATCTCTGCCGCCAGCCGCTCACCGCAGACATCAATCCCCTCAAACGTCTGCATGTGGGGACAAGTTGAGGGGCGCAGGGGGGAAGGCGTCGAGCACAGCCCCCAGGCCTGTCAGCAGGACGCCTCATACCACACGCCTGCCAGACGAGCGAGAGCAGGGGCGGCTGGGGGCAGGGTGGGCTCAAGGCAGCAGCCGGGCACTGACGCCTCCTGCAGGGACCACCGCGCCCCGTGAGGGGGGCCCACCCGCTGGCGCTCGTTGCAGTGCGACACAAACAGCAGGGTGGCGTCGGGGTCCAGGTGCTCCGCCAGCAGCCCCGAGATGGCCTGCAAGAGGGGCGCACGCAGGGGTTGGAGTCACCAGCACCTCCACGGTTGGAGTCACCGCGATGAGAGTCACCAGCAGCACAAAGGAGGGGCTCTGCCTGCAGCCGATGGATGGAGCGGCAGGGGATTCCGGCGGCGCGACGAGCGCAGTGCGTGCTCAAGAGCTGTGAGTTGCCAGGCAGGCAGGCCTGCCGCGGCCACACGGGCGGGGCGCGCCTTCCAGTTGTCGCGCGTGCCAAACAGGCCGTGCACCATCACCACCAGGTGCTCCTTGGGGGCCGTCGACGTGGACGACACGCCCTGCACGCCGTCCTGCACCTGCACAGCGGGGGCGCGCAGGGTCTGGGGTGCCCCTGGTCAGATTGAGTTGCCTGGGCGAGCTGCCGGGTGATCAGCACTGCAACATCACAAGACTCTTTCCTTCACAACAGAGAAGGTGCCCGCCTCACCTCCGCTGCTGCTCGGCCCGTCGCCCCAGCCGCCGCCACTGCTGCCGCTGCCGCCTGCTGGCGGGTCTGCCACCAGGCGCCCAGCCGCTGCAGCCAGGTGGCGCCAGGTGCCTGCATCGATTGCCTAGTGCGAGGCCCGGGCTGAGGAGCCGTGACTGGCGGCGTACTCCGAGTTGCCGAGGCGGCTGTGCACGCCAGCAGCACGTTCATGAGATCGAGTAGGTCTGTATGTGTGTGAGGCAGACGGGATCGCAAACCGCGAACCACTCTGCGCAGGCGACATTGTGCTGCGCCGAAGCCAGCGCCTGCGCTCTGGACGAGGGGCGCCCCAGCGGTAGCCGTCTCTCCAGTGCGAACACCCGGAGCCCTCCTGTGCAATCACCAGCACTACTCGCATGAAGGCAATTCGATGTAGGACGCATTTGTACCTCAAGTATCTGACTGCATGGAGGAGGACCCTGTCGGGCCTCTCCGCCGCCCCAAGCACAGCCAGCCGACAACCGCCTTCTGTGCGCTTGCAGCCTGCTAAGTCCTCCCCCCAACTGCGGCAGCCCTAGCCCCGCCTCCGCCACACGCTCCTGGGTGGCGCACTATCCGCACGTCTGAAACCATATCGCCCCACCGCCCACACGCACAAGCCCCACGGCAAGAATGCTTTAGAGATCGGCATCGCCCCCGCCGCCCATCCCATGCCTTCCCCATGGTGGCCACCATTGCCTGTGCCTCCCCCGTCTGTGTCCTCCCCAATACTCATCTCCGCCCACGCCCTGCCTCCCAACCTCTCAAACTGCCACCGTCACTATCGCCAACACCGCCCATGCCAACTCTGCTGCTGCAGTCGCCAAGCACACCACCCCTGGGAGGATGTGCTGCATCTTACATTTGCACGCATCTCTTCGTAGACCAGGGGGCGGGGACATTCAGAAGTCGGAGTCGCTTTCGCTCTCAGCCATACTGACGTGCTTCTTCAGCGCCGCTGCGCGCTTGGCCTTGCTGCTGCCAGCGGCAGCTGCAGCCTTGCGTGGCAGTGCTGCCGCCCTTTTGCCCACGCCTGCTGCTGCCTTCTTCCCCACGCCTGCTGCTTTGGACTTGGCGGCGGGCTTCGTCAGCGCATTGGCCCTGCCGCCTGCCCTGGCCTTTGGCCGCGCCCTGCCCTTGGCCACCTTGGCCCTGCTGCCTGCCTTGGGCCTGCCTTTGGCCGCCTTGCCTCCACCGCCTTCGCCCTCAGAGTCCTCCACAAAGTGGTCGCTGTTGTATGCCTCGATCGCCCTGTCGTGTGGGCAGGATGCAGTGATGCATGATTGAAAAGATCGGATGCTGGCGCTCAGAACAGGAAGCCGACGAGAGCTGGCAGGATAGCTGCACACACACCCCTTTCCACTCCTGAACCCAACACACAGGTCTGCCTGTTGGCCCCCGCTCCTGCAGCCTACCCAAACAGCTCTGCATTCTCCTGCATCCAGTCGGCCTGGGGCTGGCAGCGCAGCAGCGAGGGGAACAGGTTGGACACCTCCTGCATGGGGCAGGGCAGGGTGGGCAGAGCACAGGGTTTTGAGGCCCCGGCTGGCGGCTACCAATGCAGCACTGCCGGCAATGCTGCGAGGCGGCCAGGGCCAGGACTCGGCCACATTCTGGAGCAACACAAAATGGGGGCGTTTGGCGCTGCCCCGTGTCCAAGCTCTTTTTGCAGCCAGCGCTACCCACCATGACCTCTCCGCCCCGCCCGGCCTTCACAAGCGCCAGCATGCCCGCCAGCGGCACAGCCTCCGTCTCAAAGACCACGCCTGCAGCAGCAGCTGGGGGGCGAGCACTTACAGCCAGGGCCGCTACATGGCTGCTGCTCTACACACTGGCGCCAGGTCTGCCCACCTTGGGCGAGCACCAAACACCAGCCAAACAACACGCCTCGATGGATGAGGCGTCAGCATGCATGCGGGGCTATAGGCCGCCCTGCACAGGCATGCGTGCCCCCACCCTTCAGGTCCAGCTGGAACTCCTCGGACCGCGGCGCTGATACGCGGCCAATGGCGCCTGCACCTCAATGTTGCAGGCAGCAGGGACAGTGGGGTGATGGGCGCAGGGACGTGCATCCATAAGTCACAAAGGTTCATTCATGGTAGCTGGTGCCCCACGGGCATGCGCTCGCATGGGAGACCAGCGGGCACCATGCGCAGCAAGGCCCCACTCACCCGAGTCTCCTTCCAGGTGGACAAGGTGGGCGGGCACCTCGCACAGCAGAGCAGCAGGCTCTCCATTGACCTGCTTCACGGCAGCTGTAGCGGGGAGACGGGGCAGAGGCAGAGCCTGGGATGAGGCTGACCCAGGGGTATGCCCTGCAGAGGGCAGCTCAATCACAAGAGGACTCGTTGCAGGTGCATTGTGCTAAAAGAACAGGCATGCACCAGATTCCTTACCTGCCGGGAGCATCAGCGGAGGCATGGCCACCATCTTGCCGCGCTTCAGGCGGCTGCCTGGCTTGGGCTTGGGCCCCTGTCCGCTTGCTGCAGCTGTTACAGCCACCTGTGACTCTGGGTCAGCTGCAAAGGAGGCAACATCCCCCTGAGCTGAAGGACTGGCCCGAGCAGGGCCTGCTGCACCCAGCTTGCGCTTTGCCCCTGCATGCCCTGGAGCCGAGTTGCGAGGCAGCGCGCCTGCAGAGGCTGCCACCTTCACACCCTGCCTTGCCTTCACTGCCGCTGCCGCGGTCCTCGCTGCCTTCTCGCCCGTGCCTGCGCCTGCTGCAGCCGCCTTGGCCTTGGGAGCGCGCTGACGGGGGGGCGGCAAAGCGGGCTCAGGGCTGGCCGCCTCTTCCGACTCCCCCTCCTCCTCCTCGCTGGGTTCCCAGTCGCTGGCGCTGCTGCTGCTGGCCTGCATAGGTGGCTTACGCTGCTGCTGCATGCCATCCTGCTTGCGCCGCTTGTTCTGCTCCAGCTGCTCATCTGCCCCTCCTGCATCCGATGCGCTCTCATCCTCCGGCTCGCTGAAACCCTCATCCTCCAACCCATCATCCTCCTCAGCCTCCTTCTCAGTCCAGCCATGCTCGTCATCTGGTGCTGCTGCAGCGTTCTGGGCTGCCGCCTCGTCTGCCTCGCTGCTGGAGGGCGGGGCATCCCAGGCAGCAGCCAGCACCCGGCCAAGCTCCTCCTGCTGGCCCTGCTGCAGCCCGCTGCGGCGCGCAATGGCAGCCGCCACAGCTGCCGCAGCAGCAACCGAAACATCCTCGTCCTCGCTGCTGCTGTCGCTGATGGCATCCTCATAGTCAAAAGCCCGTCCGATGCCACCCGGCAGGGCAGGCTTGCTTGCCTCGTCTGCGCCCCGGCGCTGAGGGAGGGTGGGTGGGGCGGCGCGACCGCGCTGCTGCAGCTGCCGCCGTTGCGGCTCGGAGCGCTCTGCAGGCTGAAGTGAAGCCCCAGCTGAGTCGCTTGCGCTGAATCCAAAGCAGCGCTGCAGCTTGCGTCTGCCAGGGTCAGCAGGCTGGGCATCGGCCTCTCTGCCGGCACCGCCAAGCGGGTGAAGCGGGCGCAAGGAGGCTGCCGCTGCCACGTTGCCGCTGGCCGCTGCTGGCAAGGCAGCTGGTGCCAGAGGCGCCTTGACCTGCTTACTTCCTGTTACAGCTGCTCCGAGGGGCCTCAGAAAGGTGGAGATGTCTGCATTCTGGTGGTTCTCCTGCAAAAGACGAGCAGGGAAGAGGGCAGCCGTGGCCTTGAGTGTTTTCCCATCTTCTACTGGCTGGCCAAGGCTCATGGCAACAGAAAAGTGCTGCCAGGTGCCCAGGAAGCCTACCTGCCCTCGGCCAGTGCCCTGCAGCTTGGCCTCCCTTTGGCGGAAGAAGTGTTGCATGGTTCTGTTCTGTGAGCCAGACTATCGGCAATAAAGGTCCAGAGAGCAGCTTTTACATTGTCAAAAATTCCCTCCCTGGGAAGAAAGCTGCCTCCAGTGCTTTGTCCTCCCCTCTCAACCCCGAAGTTGATTTCAGCAGCAGCAGCAGCAGCAGCAGCAGCAGCAGCAGCAGCAGCAGCAGCACAAACGTGACTGCACCCAACCATGACCTCCCCACCGGCAGAAGCCCCTAGCCTCACTGCCCTGCACCCAAAGCCTGGGGCCGCAGCGCTTCTGGAGAGCCTGCTTTGGCACAATGTCCCCGCTGCTGAGCCGCCTCCAGCCAAGGTGCGGCTGCCGGGCTCGCCGCGCAGTGGCAGCCTGCGCCCGCTGGCGGCATCAGCAGAGCAGCACCAGCCGGAGCACCACCTGGCGCGGCCTGTTGTGGAGGCTGAGCTGGGCGCCGCGCTGCAGCCGGATAGCACAGCAGCGCTTGGCCACCCAGGTGTTGACTGCTGGGAGCTGCCGCCAGCGCATGCACACAGGTGGCGGGGGGTGGGGGGGGGCGCGGGGGGTGGGGGGGGTGGGGGTGGGGGTGGGGGGTGATAGAAAGCAATGTAAACAGTTAGGCTTGATGTCAGTACTGGTGTAAACATACTTCCGTACCTTTGCGAGTGGTGTGAAGTGCAAACCTGCTGCTGATTCTCTGCAGGCTGCCACGCCTGGGAGCAGCACACCACGGAACCGCTTCCAAACCTTCAACTCAAGTGCCATCAGCAGATGCAACGGGACAGTGTTGATGAGCAAGCATGACACGGGTGCAGCACCGGCGGAGCACATGCCCTCCAAGGGCTGGGGAGACCAGCAGGCACTGCTCCACTTTTGGGGTTGATGGATGCCGTGCCCAGCATTGGGTCATACCGCATATTGTTTCTACTTCAAACGCGTTGCTTTCCTTTTTCAGGAGATTAAACGCCAAACATGTGGGTCCTTTGGGATGTGTGCACCATCCGTTGCCTTACAGCCAACCCTCGAGCGCAGCTGCCAGGAATGCGTACTGCTGCGCCTTTGCGGCAAACCGATCCCGCTCATGCACAAAGTGCCCCGCCTGCTCATCTGGCAGCAGCAGGATGGGCGCGCCGGGCCGGACACGTCCTCCTTCCTGCACTGTTGCCGCTGCTGCTGCCGCCGCTGCTGAGGCTCGAAGGCGTGCCGCATGCTTGAGGGGCCCCCAGAAGGGCACCCGCAGGTCACTCTGGCTGCACGTGAGCAGCGTCGGCGGGTATGCGGCCGCGGGTCGCACGTTTTGGTAGGGACACGCGCGCCGAATCTGCAGGGCAAGCATGGAGGCACGGCAAGCATGCTTGGCGTACGCATGCACAAGCACGCACTAGTGCTGCATCCAGCTGGTTCCACATCGCACGCGGGAAATGCCAGCGCTGGTTGATGCAGCACAGCCGTAGCGCCCGCCAGCACCCACCCCCCCGCCAGCTCCCACCTGCCCCTGCTGCTCCGCCTGCCGCGGGTCCCCCCACTCCTCGTACTCGTGCACAGTCAGCGGCAGCTCCGGCTGGCACATGGCCGACAGCACGTCCACAAAGGGGGCCTCTAGAAGTGCAGCACCCAGGTCGGCGGGGCGGCGGTTGAGCAGTGCGCCAGCAGTCAGGCCGCCCGCGCTGTGCGCCTCAAGCGCTACCCAGCCTGGCTTGGTATAGCCTGGACTAGGGAAGCCGAGGTTGCAGGCGATGAACGGATGTCATGCAAACATGCATTGCTGGCACGCAGTCACTGCAGAGATGCAGGCGTTCCGCCAGGCACTGTGGCCGTCCTGTCAGAAGTCCCCCCTGGCCGGGCTGCAGCCACCTGTCGAATGTCAGATCCCCACAGCTCGCCTGCTGCAAAGAGATGGTCCAGGCAGGCCTCCAGATCGGCCACGCTGTTGGCCTTGGCGCCGCCCCGCCCTGCGGCATGCCAGCGCCGCCCCAGCTCGCCGCCGCCCCGCACGTGCGCCAGCGCCAGCACCCAGCCGTCGCGCAGCAGCGGCAGGCGCTCTGGGGCAAACTCCGTGGGCAGGCAGTGGCCGTATGCTCCATACACGACCAGCAGGCAGGGCTGGGGCTCTGCAGGATGGGGCCAGCTGCTGCCGTCGCTGCCACCGCTGGCTCCGTTGCCAGGGCAGCTGCCCTTCTGCACCTGCAGGTCGGCTCTGTGCGCAACTGTCAATGGTACTGCAGTGCCGTCTGCTGATCTGGCCCATAGGCGCTGCCATACCAGCTCGGCTCTCCCGCCGCCAGCGTCACCAGCAGCCTTTGCTGCTTCTGCTGCCGATCTGGTACCACCTGGCTGCTGCTGGCCTCTTGCTGCCGCGGCCTCCCCCACTGCGGCCCCCGTACGGAGCACTAGGCTCTGGCTGCCCAGCTGCCAGTCAAACGTGGCCTCCGGGTGGACGGGGGAGGACAGCATGAGGCGCAGCGTGGGCGAGTCAAAGTCTGCGTTGGCGCCCGCCACCACGGAGAGAGCCCAGCTGGGGAGCGGGGCAGGCGTGAGCGGGGGCGCCGAGGGCTGCTGCTGCCGCTCCTTCTGCTCGTGCGACCCAAGCGGATGCTGCGCTGCTGCCCCTGCGGCTGACTGCATGCTGGCTACGCCTGCCGCAGCGTCTCGGCCAGGTGGCTGCGCAGTGCCTGTTGCCGGCAGGCCGTCACGTAGTGCAAGCGCCGCCACCTGCTGCTGCCCCTGCACACGCTGGAAGAGCACCAGCCAGTCTCGCGTCATATCCATATCCTCTATCGCAGTGCCCGGCTGCTCAGGAACCACGGGCTGCCAGTGATCTGTGGTCAGCGAGGGCGAAGCTGCCGGCACGCTGCAGGAGAGGAGGAGCGCAGGGGGCATGGGGTTCAGGCAGCACTACAGCCGGCGATAAATAGTGGATAGAGAGCCGCGCTAGGTGGAAAGCTAGTCAGCCTTGCCGGCCGTGAAGCGCACGTCACTTGTCACACCCGCCGCCTCACCGATACACGGCATAGTTCTCCGCTCCCCGGGCATTGCTCAGGATGTACAGCTGTCCCGCGTTGTGCTCCACAAAGTATTCGAGCCCGAGCAGCCGCGGCTGGACCACTCGAGGTGCCGGCCAGCGCATGCTGCCGACCCCGCTGATGCTGGTGTGCTGCGCCTGGCTGCTTGTGTGCCGGACAGTGTCGGCGGAGAGGTCTGCCGGCAGTAGGTGCACCTCTGAGGAAGCCTTGGAGTTGCAGTTGATGGTGAGGAAGCTGCATGGGGAGAGCTCAAAGTTGGGAGGATGGTGTTCAACCCGTGAAGAGGAAGATGAGGTGCAGGAGCTGGGCGGCCAATCATCTTACTCAGGATGTGATGCTCGGAGGGTGCAACCCTGCCTTGCAGAGGCTGCACATGAGGCTGCCACATCCCTATTGCCAGGAACCAGCGGCCCACAGCCCAAGCCCCCCCCACCCCCCTCGCCCCCCAGCTCGCCTCCAATCCTTGGTGCGCCCCAGCTCCACAAAGAAGCGCTCGTCCTCCTCCTCAAACACCGGCCAGCAGGCCGCGCACCCGCTCTGCGCCAAGCCGCCACTGCTGCCACCCAGCCACCTGCCGCTCGTTCTCCAGCTGCCACCGCTGCCGCTGGTCGCTTCGTCGCCCGCCTCACAGGCCACCACCCGCCATGGCCGCCCCAGCTCGTTTGGCTGCGTGGCCAGCAGGGTGTGCCCGTCGCTGGCCCACTCCAGGGAGACCACGCCGCCGAGGGCGCCCAGGTGGCGCAGCGTGCCCGTCGTGAGGTCTCGCGTGAACGCCTGGAAGGCCTCCTCGCCGTCGCCGGCCTCCAGGGTGAAGGCCAGGCTGCCGCTGCAGCGAGAGAGCTTCACCTGTGGGGGGGAGGGGTGGGTGGGGGGGGTCTGTTTGGGTGGGTGGGGCTACCCACTGCAGACTGGAGGGAGAGAACAGCATGCATTCAAGCTGTCCAAGCTGCTCGCATGCACGCTTCTAGGCTTGGCAGGAGCATGGCACACACAAGCCAGGGCTGCCTGCCAGCGCTGCTCCCCTCGCTGTCCCGTTGGACGCACGCACCTGCCCGACTTGCACATACTCTCCATGGACAGCCGCCAGCTCACCCACGTCGAGCACCACCTCAGCAGCCCCCGCGCTGGCACTGCTGCTAGCAGCCATGCCTGCCGGCACAGGCCGCCGCATATAGCGCGGCTGCGGGGCGCCGGGCAGCTGTTCAACATAGTATTCGTGGGTCCCCACCCGCTCAGGGATGGACACCTGCAGAGGTGGTACCAGGAGGAGCAAGGCAGAGGTGGCACGCTCTCTAGGACGCCCAGAAGAAGTATCGCCCCCAACATTGCAGCACACGTTGACAGTTTGCCTTGATCTCGATTCCCAGCACAAAAGACTAAGCAGTTTGTTAGACTCCCAGTACCAAGATGGAGTTCCCAGGCAACAAGCTTCCCACCCACCTGCGCCTCTGGGACCTCCTGCAACATTGCTGCACGCAGCTTGTCGGCACGCTGCGCGCAGCGCTGCAGCCATGCGTGTGCATGCTGTCGCTCTGCCCGCAGCACCCGCTGCACCTCTGGCCCTCCAGCTTCCAGCCAGCTGCACTTGAAGAGGGTGTTGGCAAAAATTAGGTGGGCCACAACAACCAGTGAAGTGGGGCAAATCACAGTGGAAGCAATGACTGCAGGCCTGTGTGCCATGTTGCTGATGTTGGGCGGCGGTTGGCAAACACCCTGGGAGCACCTACCTGTACCCATCCTCCCACTCCTGGCCAGCACAGCACCGCGTGGCGGGCCGGGCAGGGATGACAGGCGGGCTGAGCGGGTCTGAAGTGGCTCGCCGCCACAAGCTCCGCTTCCCCTTCTTTGCGGCGTGAGCAACAGCAGCTGGCAGGGCGTCAGCCGGCGCAAATGAACACGCAGCCAGTGCAGCGAGGAATGAACGGCGGTCTGCCACCCAGCGGACCATCATGTTGGCTCACGTGTGGGGGGGGGGAGGAGGGGTTACCAGGCAGTGTGGCTACACCCTGCACGAGGCGGCAGCAGTAGCAGTGGACGCTGGCGGCAGAGGCACGCAGGCATGTCGGCAATCGATACTACAATTCCTGATTACTCATTGCAATGTACAGAAGAGGTTGCACGCTGCCACAACAGCTGCAAGCACCAGCAGCGCACCTTTTGTTGAAGGGTTCTGCTCGAGCGGCGTGTTGCAGCATGAAGGCAGCCTCTGGACAAGCATGGCACGTCGAGGAAAGCGAGGAAGAATCCAAGCGCCGCCTGCTCAAAGCAGCGATGAATGGGCACCTGCTAGCGGCTGCTGCGGCCTGTGCGGGCTCCAAAGGCGCCCCTGCCGCCTGCATCGCTCCACGATCACCACCTTAGAGACCATCATACTCAAAGCACGCCGCTTTGCGCTGCCTGTCGAAAACACAAAGTCTGAAGAGCGTCACAGCAGATTTCTGGAGTCTTTTATAGCTCGGGACAGTGTGCAGTTAAAGTCAGCAGTGTCAGCAGGCAGCAGGTGGCGGCAAGCAGTATGCAGGTTCCGCCGGGCGTGCCTGGCGCCGTGCCGGCTCGCCCAGGAGCCGGCGGCATGCCCACACAGCAGCAGCTGATCCAGGCGCAGCTGCTGCAGCAGCAGGCCATGCAGGCGGCGCTCGTCGCGAACCCAGCGCTGGCGGGCAACCCTGCCGCCCTCATGGCAGCGCAACAGGTCTGTTAGGTCTCCTGCGTCGCCGCGCTTCGTTTTCCCTAGAGAATATGCTCACACGATGGGGGGGGGCACTGCACATATGCAGGGCACCGCTCCCCAGGTGCGAGGCAAAGCTCTCTGCAGAGGTGGGCACCTGGCCAATAACGACATCGCCGCCACCCCCCTCACCCCTTCCCCCTGCAGCAAATCCAAGCACGGATGCTAGCGCAGGCCAGCGCAGCAGCCGCGGCCAGCCGCCCAGGCAGCGTGCCCCCTGGGGGCAAGCCTGGGGCCACTGCCGCGGGCAAGCCGCCCACGGCGCCGGGCTCAGCCATCCAGGCGGCGGCGGCGGCAGCTGTGCGCGCGGCCGAGGCAATCCCTGCCAAGAAGGGCGGCGCGGGGCGCAAGCGGCGGGCCTCCGACCTGCGGCTGCCGGACCGGGGGGACCTGCTGGTGCCCGACTCGCCGCTGTTTGCGCAGCTGCAGGACGCCGAGCGGCGCGTCGACATGCTCATCTCGCGCAAGAAGCACGAGCTGCAGGAGATGTACGCCTCGTTCCGGCGCGGTGAGCAGCAGCAGCGCCTGCGCCCCGCTGTGGGGGGGCTGCAGCCGCCTGGCATGCGCGGAGGGCTGACGGCAGGAGGTGCAGGAGAGGCGTGCCTCGCCGCGCAAGCGCACGGCTTCCTGTCCATGCCAGCAGCGCATCTGCTTTCCAGCCATTATTGCCCTGCGCGGGGCTCCCGCTGCCATGTTCACACACACCCCCTTGCCGCCTTTCTGCAGGGCCCCCCGGCTCTGCGCTGGCGGGCGGCTCTGTGCGGCGCAAGCTGCGCATCTACGTGCGCTCCGAGCACCAGCACCAGGTGGGGCTGCAGCACCCTCCTTCCCACCTGCGCACGGCTTGGCACCGTCCCAAGCTGCCACTGTGGAGCACGGCAGCTAGCACAGCCAGTTGCTTGTCTCTCGCTGCCCTCACAGGGTGGGTCAGCAGCGGCACCCAGCCGCAGCACCCAGCTGCCCCTCCTGCTGCCGCCTGCTGCAGGGTGCGCCGCCGGATGCGGCGGAGCCCCCCTCCTGGGTGCTCACCATCAGCGGGCGGCTGCTGGGCAAGGACAAGGCGGCGGACAAGGCGGGGGGCCTGGGCGGCCTGGAGGGGGGTGAGCCGCGGGCGCGGGTGATGGGCGGGGGTGAAGCACCGGGTTTTGTCAGGTCGGGCCGGCTGGCTGGCTGAGTTGCAGAGCACGCGCATGCCGGCTGGCCCTGCCCTACGTGGTTTCGGCGCTCGAGCTTGGCAGCACCACTGCACGCGCGCGCGGCCTTGCCCGCCGTGCAGAGGAGGGCGGCCACCACCACAAGCACCACTTCACCCACTACATCAAGCGGCTCGAGGTGCAGCTCGACCCGGCGCAGGTGGGGGGGGGGGGGGGCGTGCAGGCATGCGGGCGCAGCCACCGCTGTGTCGACGGCGCCACCGTGCACCCCGGAACCTCGTCCCTCCATGCTTGCACGGGAACAGCAGCGCAGGCCCCAGCAGGGCGGTGCGACGCGCCTCCCCAGCCGCCCACCCCCGCCCTGCCGCCCGCCCGCAGTACCCGGGGGACTCGGGGCGGCTGGCGTGGGACAAGGCGCGGCACGACCGCGAGCACCGCGAGGCCATCCAGCTGCGCCGCCTGGGCAGCAAGCCGGTGGAGGTGGGGGCCCCGTCCGGCTGCTCTGCTTCGGTGGCTGCCTGGGCACAGCTGTGGCATGCCCAGCTTGTGACCCCCCAGCCAGCAAGCCCCGAGTGCCATCCTCAAACAGGCGGCACTTGTCAGTGCGCAGGCTGCCGGGTTGGTGCTAGGGACGCAGTGCGGCGCAGGGAGCTCGCCCAGTGCTCTGAGCTTGCATGCGCCAACAGAGCGCTACCTGCTCTGCTCATCCCCCACCGACCCACCCCAATCAAGCCCCATTCCATC
>KQ482003.1:410688-432576 GCA_001430745.1 Auxenochlorella pyrenoidosa
GGGCGGCCGGGTGAGCGCCAAGGAGCCGAGGGCTGTGGGGCCCTGCGCAGGTGCCGTTGTGCGCGGTGGTGCAGCGCACGCGCAGCGGCCGGGGCATGACGTCGGGGCCAAGGGTAACAGGCCCGCCAGCTGTTGCCGCCTTCGCTGGACGCACACGCTGCAGCACTTGCCACATGTGGCGGTTGACGCGGCACCTGCTCTGGCTGCCCCTGTGCCCCCCCCAGGGTCGCGACCTGCGCATGGCGGCCAGCAAGGAGGGCGAGGCATACGAGCTGCTGGCCACAGGTGGGCGAGCGCCCGCTGGAATGCTGCCCTGGCCTGCCTGCTCTGCACCGGCTACATGATCAGCAGCCGGCGCTTGTGTGGGGAGCAGGCTGCAGCTGCCCCTGTGCCCACAGCAGCGCCTGGCTCCCCACTGCTACCCCGCCGCCCCTCCCACAGGCGACGTGTTCAAGGAGCGCTGGGTGGAGGACTGCATCCTCAACTACATGCAGCGCAGGCAGGCGCAGCAGCAGGCGCAGCAGCAGGCGGCGATGGCGGAGCAGCAGGCCGCACTGGCGCAGCAGCAGGCGCTGCAGGCAGCGCAGCTGCAGGCGGCAGCCGCGGTGCAGCAGCAGCATGCGCAGGCTGCTGCGGCGGCGGCGGTGGCGCAGGCCCAGGCGCAGCAGCAGGCAGCCGCAGCTGCGGCCGCAGGAGCGCTGGGGATGCAAGGGGCATCGTCGCTGCTGCAGCAGCAGCAGCAGCAGGCGGCAGCAGCGGCAGCGATGCCTGGGACAGCAGGCCCGGGCGGGATGGCCGGGATGCAGTAGACTGCCTGACGCGCTGTGCATTTTCGCTGCTCCGCATAACCCGCCCCTCCTGCTGATCTGTGCATACATGTGATTTACATAAAAGCGAGTCAAGTCATGGCGTTCGGAAGGTGCCAGCAGTCTTTGCAGCCGCTCCTCGGTTGGGCAAGGTCAGCACCTGCCAAGGAATGTTCAACTGATAAGGATGGTAGGAGCACTTGGCATTTGTTTTCCCAGCGATTGCATACAACCTGAACCCCTTCGAACTCACTGCTCTCGCTGTGTCATGTAAAACCTGCGCTCCTCGCGATTCCCTGCGTTGCTTTGCACCTGCGCAGCAGGCAAAGTCAGAGTGGGCTGTTGAGGCCGGAAGCCGTGGGGGTGGGGTGTTGGTAGGCAATTGCCCAGCGCTGGTGTTTCACCTGCCGTCGCGCCACCTTCTCCAAGGCCAAAGCCAGGGTTGGAAAGTCCAAAGTCACGTCTTGGTCGCGTGCATACAGGTCAGGTCTCCCTGCACGGGCAGACAGACACAAATGACCACATGAAGGGTGTGGCCATGCGTAGAGCAGAAAGGGCAGCAACTCCTTTGTAACGATCGTCCAGCACGTGCCAGGTGGACATTCAGGACATGCTCGCGCACGGCCCTGCACCTCACGGGGACAACCGACCTATTCCCTTGGCCTCATAAGGCCCCGGAAAGGTGTGCTCTTTGTCAGCCACAAGCCTGCACAGGACGCGAATGGCGCGGGGGAGCACTCAAGGACCTGGGCAGCACTTTGGACCAAAGAAAGGAAAGCAGGCAGCGAGCACAGGCAGGGTAGCCCCACCTGAAGTAGCCGCTGCCAACGGAGCCGTCTGCCTCGATGTAGGCGCCGAAGTAGTAGTCTGCAAATCCCAGGGGGCAGCCCGAGTCGAAGTTCCAGGGGACGATCTCCACCAGCGCCGACCCGTTGGGCAGGAAGTAGGCGTACACGTTGCCAGAGCCTCTTGGGTGTTCACCTGAGCATGCCCAGCAGGGGCCCGGGAAACGGTGCGGCTTAGTTGCAACGAGCGCAGCGGCAGAGCGCGTGGGGGGGCACCAAGCACGTCTTTCAGCCAACACACGGAGCCTGCTGGCCTGGGCGCTGCGCCCGCGGGTGCGCCACTGACCAGTGCGTGCACGTTCTGCAGCTGGGCCAGCAGCTCCACGTGCCGCTCGGGCGTGGCATCCGGCAGCAGTACACAATCCGCAGCCCTGCTGGGTGGATGGGAGTCCGGGCTCAGCATCAGGATGTGTGGCACATGATGCATCACCGGTGCAAGGCACAAGACTTGCCTGAAGGGTGTGTCGGCAGGGGGCCGCCACCGCCTGCATTCCTGCAGACAAAGAAACTTTGCAGTTCAGGAGCACTGCACGACTGGCGAACTGTGTTGCGATGAGGGTTGCCGCTTCTGCTCACAGGCTGTCATGGCGTCCTGCTCGGCAGGCTCCTCACCTCAACCACCTGGCGCAGGTTGCAAATGACACGCGTCCCGCCGGCCCTCGCCTCGAAGAATGCAACCCGCAGGACGGTGCCAGCCTCTTGTTGCGCTTGCTGTTCATGCAGCTGGAAGGCATCTGGCCGGGTTTCTCGGTAGAACTGGACAGCCTGGGGGGACGCCAGGATGCAGGAATTCCAGGTCAGTGCTAGGCCAGTGTGGACCCGGGGAAAACGGCCGACCGGAACTGACTGGTCCCCTTACATCCGATGTGGAGAGTATCCACCAGCTGATGCAGCTGTGCCACAGCTTCACGTGTGGTGCAGCAGGCAGCCTCGCTAGACCGGGCTGCCACATGACGGTTGAGCGGAACTCACCCGCCTGCCTGCCAACTTTGGCCGCAGCTCCCGGGAGTAGGGGGGCGCCAGGTTGCAGAGCACCGCGCGCTCGAAGTAGCGTGGCTCGCCGACACGCTGGCGCTCCCGGGAGGACAGCTCCGACAGCGTGGTGACCTGCAGGGCAGGTGGGGTGACATCGGTGATCATGTGCGCAAGAAGCCGCAGGGACACTGCCTGCTGTGCCGTGCTGCGCAAATTGACAATCGCGCCGAGTGCATTGCCCCAATGCTGCCGGCAGCAGCCCATGGAAGGGCGCAGCAGCGCACGCACCGGGTGCCGGGAGTATGGTTCCAGCAGGGCTGGGTACATCCCTGGCAGGAACAGGCCCAGCGACACTGGGGCGAGCATGATGCCGCGGTCAAAGGCTCCTCCCGCGTGCATGCCATCCAGAGCCATCACGCTGCCCAGGAAGAGGTCAGCAAACACGGAGAAGTACGCGGGCCACCACACAAGGGGCACGGCGCAGTCGGCAAACTCTGAACAGGGGGCAAGGAAGTGCGGGAATGAATCGCAAGCTGACAGGTGGGCTACCATTGGCGGGAGTGATGACGCCAGCTGTGCACGCCGCCCACCTGCAGGAGCATGTATGTCTGGCTGATCCAGGTGGGAGGGCCCCCGGATGATGATGTCCCAGGCCTTGGGCCCAAACTTGTCTTGCCCTGCACAATTAAGGTGAGCGGAGATGGGCAAGTTGGGGAGGGACCTGTGCTGTCTGGCCATGTAGCGCAGCGGAGCAAGGGGGTGAGGAACGCATCTGCAGCACTGCAGCGGTGCCAAGCTGCTGAGCTCTTGGAACCTAGGGAAACCTAGGGAGTCTGTGCCCTCGGGGAGGTGGAAGGGCAGGGTCTGCGCGACCTCAAACAGCGAGCCGTGGGTGTAGTTTGGGTGGCCTGGTGTCTTCAGGCCGCTGTGCAGAATCATGGAGCCCTGCACACCATGAGCAGCATGGGAGACGCATTGCAAGCCAACCGAATCCAACAAGGTGCAGGCATGCACATGGCTAATGATGGAGTCGAAGGCGCAATTAGAAGACGATAGCCTTGCACCTGGTCAAAGCAAGTTTTCGTGAATGTCTTGCAGCCCCAGCTGCCCAGAACAGCCTCGTCAAGTGCCGGGCGTGGGCATACTGTGCTGCTGACAGTGTGCTGCAGCAGGCCAGGCTGAGGACTCAGGTGGTGCAGGTTGCCTTGGCGGCAGCGCGATGCAGCCAACTGCATGGCTGCAAGGGCCAGTAGGGTCACCGCCACCTGCGTTCAGCAAGAACACCAACCGACGGATGCGCTTGAGACTGCACGAGGTCCTGCGCAAGGCCAAAAGCTGCAGATCAAGGCATTACGAGCTTGCCAGAGGCCGTGTTCCTACTAAACGGCAGGGGTAGCACCAACATTGAGGAAGCTCACCAGGCACCCCAGCTGCCAAAGGGGCCGGCGCTGAAGCTGCAACAGCTCTCCGGCGGGCTGCATTGCAAGCTGTCTATCCACGGCAGAGCAAACAGGCGAGGTTGGACATGACGCAGTTTCTCCGCAAGCTTGTTCTGGCACGTGCACTGTGGATGGCAAAACCTTGCTGGCTCAGGGGCTGGCAGTCTGTGCCAAGGCAACCTCTGCAGCCGAGCAGGTATGCAGACCGGGTGGAAATGACGTTCTGGAAGGACGGGCTTTGGATCACACGTCGCTCTGACAGCTCATTTGAGGAACAAGCAGAGCAGCAACAGCAGAGAGCAAGCTCGCCGTCGTGCCAATCGTCAGCGCTGGCAGCGCGCGCTCATCCCCAGCACGGCAGTCTACTTGTCTTCCTTCTGCGCCTCGCAAGCAAGTGGGAACCCTTGCAAACCGGTAACAAAGACTGGTATTGGGATAAACCAGCAGGGCTAGCATCAGATGATTGCTGCTTGCGCAGGCGGATGGCTGGTCTCAGAGCAGTTAGGACACTAGGGACAGCATGCCAAATCAGGGACGGGCAAAACGAGGGAGCTGCTGCATGCATTGTACTGTACAAAGGGTCAAGGGGTGCGCGAGAAGCAGAGCGCACGCAGAGCGAGGGTCCCCTCTGCGCCCGGTCAGAACGCCGCTGCTGCACCAGCGCACGACGAGGCGCGCGCTCACGCCAGCGCTGCCAGCTGGCGCTCCCCCGGGAAGAGCAGCTGCTGCAGGCGGCGCTGGAAGGCCTCCACCCCCACCCCCGCGGACAGCAGCTGCGGCGCCTCTGCCAAAAAGGCCTGGTACCGCCCCGGGTGGCGCTGCAGCAGCGGGCAGGCCGCCAGGCTTTCCAGCGCGTCCAGCTCAGTGCGGGCCTCGATCAGCTGCGGGGCGGCCAAGGGGGGGGGGGGGGGTCTCAGGCAGGAGTGCCGGAATCAAGGCGTGGCCAGGGGTGGCGCAACTGTCGAGGCCCCCATTCCACGCACAGGCATGGCAGCTGCCTGCATTGCTCGAGGCAGCACACCCGGGCCAGCAGCAAGCGGCGCGTACTGTCGCCCCCAGCTCCTTGCGCCAGCCCTTCCCTGCCTGCCATGCCAGTTCTTGTCCCCCAACCGCCTCCACCCCCCCTGCCGCCAGCCCTGCCCTCTCGACCCTGCCGGCCCGCACCCTGTCCAGCTCCCGCATGTACTCGGCATCCAGCTGCATGGAGCCAAAGGAGGAGCGCGCGCGGTGGTAGTAGCGCTGCGTGGCGGTGAGCGGACCGGCGGGGAAGCCCTCTGCCGGGGGCCGCGCCGAGGTGGGGGTGGAGGGTCCTGAGGTGTCGGCGCCGGGGCGCGGCGTGAGCGAGGGGCACAGCACGCTCTTGATGTAGGCTGCGTGGCAAGGGGTGGGGGGTGGGGGGCTGGGGGTTGGGCGGAGGGGCACGGGGTGCAGGGGCAGACCGGTGTGCGCGGCAGGGTGGCGCATGGACACCAGACACGTGGCCAGGCACCCGCCCCCACAGACGTCAAGGCAGCGAGTCAATCCAGCTTGTGAGCGAGCGCTTGGCCCAGCCTGCCACATCACTCACCCGACACCGCAAAAGCGGCCAGGCCGATGCGGCAGGCCACGTCGCGGTCGTGCTCGGCCAGCTCGTCGGGGCGGGGCCCCTGCTGGTGCGGCTCCGTCAGCCTCTCCTTCACCCTGCTCAGCCCGCCGCTGAGGCCCCGCCCCACCGCCTGCAGACCAGAGCTCAGCCGCTGCCGCACAGCGCCTGCGCGCTCGGCGCCGCCGGCGCCAGCGGTGGGGCCCGGGTGTGCCGCATCGCCCGGGGTGCCGTGCAGGGCCAGGGAGCTCTCGGCAGAGAAGGAGCCGCCCTCCTCCGCCACGGTGACCAGCCCCGGCCCGGCGTAGGCTGGCCCACCGGGGCCGTGGGGCACCGCCTGCGGCATGCCGCCCGGCAGGGCTGGGCCCTCGCCCACCTCGCCCGCCATGTGCAGGTGCTGCTCGGCGCCCTGCTGCTCGCCCTTGCCGCCCAGCCCCATCTTGGCCAGGCGGGAGCGGACCTTGTCCCCCCACTTGCGCCGCTCGCCCGCGGCCTGGGCCTCCGGCTCTGGCTCGCCTGGGCGGGGGTGGGGACCAGCAAAGGCAACCAGGCAGGTCGGGTGCTGGTGCTGGCACGTTCCTGCAGGCTGCCTACGCCAAGTAGAAACAGGAGTGATGACCCGGAATCAGGCTCACCTGCAGCCTCGGTGCCGGTGCCCCCAGCGCCCGGTTGCTTGCCGCCCGCCTTGCCCAGCAGGCTGCGGAAGCCAGAGCTCAGCCGCTGCCCCAGCTGGCCGTCCTTGCCGCCAGCGCCGTCACGGGCAGGGGAGCCGCCGGGCACGGCGGCAGCCCCGGCAGCCGCTCCCTCTGATGGTGCCATAGCGTCTGCCATGCTGGCATGCTCACCGCCCTCTGCCTGCCCCTGGCCCTGGCCTTGGGTGGCCCCCAGCCGGGGGATGTGCTGCCGCATGGACTTGAGCCGGTCGGCGGCGCCGCTGAGCAGGCGGCGCGCAGCGCTGCCTGCACGCGGTGGGAGCGTGATGGGGTGGGCGCAGGCAACCGACAGATGACGCCAGGTGTACGGCGCAGGGCAAAAGGCGCTGCCAGCCACGCACCCAGGCTCTGCAGCTCTTCGCTGCACCCCGGGCAGGTGCCCATGCAGCATGCCTGCGGGTGGGGCATCCTGTACTATCCCATGCTGTGCTGCCCGAGGGGCGTGGGGCCCGGGAGCTGCTGGGAACCCCTCCCCTGGAGCCCCCCCAAAGGACCCCAGCTCGCAGGCCCCGCTCCCCCTGCCCCTCACCCGAGCCCTCTGGCGCAAAGTCCTCGGGCTGCGCCAGCTGCAGGGCCACCACCCGCAGCTCCAGGGCCTCCAGCCAGGCCATCAGTGCGGCCTGGTGGGGGCCCGCGCTGAGGCGCCGCCAGCGTGGGTCGGCCACCCACGCCAGCGCTGCCAGCCAGGCCGCCACCATGTCGTGCGGGTGCAGCGGGCTGGCCTCCGCCTGCAGCGCAACTTGCAGCACCTGCGGGGGCACCAGCGCAGGCAGAGCAGTGGGGCTGGATGTGGGATGCCATGGCTGCCTGGGCAGCGAGGGGCGGCAAGTGTTGGGGGAGATGGAGACGCGGTGCACCCAGGTGGAAGGCGATGCACGCCGCAGCGCGGGGCGGGCGGCTGCGCACCCGCGTGGTCTGCGCCTGCCACTCATCCTTGGGCAGCACCGTGGACCCCTGGCGCAGGCGCTCCAGCGCCAGCGCGGCGGTCAGCGGCGCATGCAGCTGCGCCGCGCTCTCCGCCAGGCCCAGCAGTGCGCCAGCCGGCAGGCCCTGGGTGGCAGTGATGGCGGGCATCAGGCCTGCACACGATGGTGGGGGTGGGGGTGGGGGGGCACACGCCAGAGGCGCTGGGATGGTGTGCGAGACCCACCCTGTGCGTGCAACTGGGCTTGGGCTGCCCGAGCAAGCGAGGCGACTGCCACCTCGGGCTGGTGCTGCTGACAGCACACGCGCGTGCTGGGCAGCTGCCCAGGCCCTGCCCACCTGGGCTGGACACCGCGGCCTCGGCGCCAACACCCGCAGCAGCGGCGGCGCCTTGCCCCAAAGGCCCGCCATCCTGCTCCGGTGCTGCCAGGAAGCACAGCAGGCCCTCCGACAGCTCCATGGCTGCTGCCGCGGCGTGCAGCGCTGGGCAGGCGTACAGCAGGCGCAGCAGGCAGGCCGCCAGCGCGTCGCTCCCGGGCTGCTTGCAGGCAGCCTGCGGGGGAGGCAGGCAGTGACGTTACTCAATGTGTAGAAGTTTGCGCGCATGGCGATGTAATGCGGACTTGATTTGCCCGAGACTCGATTTGCACACGCTCGCACTGCACCGGTGCCTGCCCGGGAACCCCCCCTCACCTGCAGCGCCACCAGCAGCTGCGACCGCACAACGCTCGCATCCGCGCCGCCTGCACTGCCGCCCGCCTCGGGGCCCACCGACACAAACACGGCGCCCTCGGTGTCCAGGGGCAGCTCGCTGTTGGCAAATGGCAGGCCGTCTTGCAGCAGCACCGTCACCGGGGGCCGCACCAGCGGCGCCAGCGCTGCCGCCACGCAGGCGGTGGCCGCGGCAGTGGCCGCAGCCTCGCTGGCCGCCTCGCCGGTCTGCGGAGCCGCCGCCGCAGCGGCTGCGGCGGCATGCAGGAGGTCTGGCAGGTGGGGCCCACGCCATTCGCGCAGGGCAGAGGCCGCGTTCGGGGCCAACAGCTCGGGAGGGCAGTCCTCCTGCTGCCAGGCGCCCGCAGCATCGTTGCTGGCACGGGCGGCGGCCAGGGGCAGCAGCGCCTGCTGCAGCAGAGCCACATGCTGCCCCGGGGTGAGGCTCCAGCAGCCGCGCACCTCCACAATCTCCTGCTGCCCCGCCCCCTGCTGCTCGTGCTGCTGGGCACCGGGCTGCTCCCGCGGCGGCGCCTGCTGCTCACGCCCGCCGGCAGCCCCCGGTGCTGCGCCACCCGCTGCACCAGCCGGCACATCAGCCTGCTGGGCTGCGCGCTGCTCTTCCTGCTGCTGCTGCAGGAGCAGCAGCTGCTGCCCCTCCACCGTGCCCTCCAGCAGCTCCCGGGGGAAGCCCTCTGGTATGACCACCTGCTCCTGCTGCGCCAGCCGCGCGCTCTCCGCCAGCGCCGCCGCCAGCGCAGCGTCCTCGACCGCAGAGGCATCCCTGGCTGCCGCCGGCGGCGGCGGGCGCTGCTCATGCCGCGTGCCCTGGCACAGCGTGCAGAGCAGCAGGGCGCCGGCAGCGCATGCCGCCGTCTCCGCAGCGTGCGGCGTGCCTTGCAGGGCTGCCCCCCTGTTGAGCAGGGAGGCTGCATACACCAGCCTGCTGCCCAGGTCGCCGCCACCAAGGCTGTCCCCTGCCAACAACGCCGGCAGCAGCAGCCAGGGGACTGCGCCGCCTGCAGTCGCCTCCTCGGCGTGCACGACTGCTGCCAGCCGCCGCCAGTCTGCGCCGGCCAGCAGCGCCGGCAGCAGCGGCTGCTGCTCGCCTGCCGCCGCCCGCAGCTGAGCCATGGTGGCAGACAGCGCAGAGCGCTGCATCAGCGCCTGCACGCTCGCCTCCTCCTCGCCGCCGGCATCGCCGGGCGCCTCGGGCGCGTGCGCCTGCATGCCGAGCAGCAGCTGGCGCAGCCAGGCGGGCTGGTCCGCCGCCTGCAGCAGCACGCAGGCATGCAGGGCCAGCAGGCCGACCTCTGCCGCCCAGGCAGGCGCTCCGCCTGGCCCCCGTTGCAGCAGGTCTTCCTCCTCCTCCTCCTCGTCCGCCAGGCTGTACACCTGGTCCAGCTCCCGAGGTGTCGTCTTGGCAGGGGGCACGGCCTGCGCGCACGCACACAACCAGGTTTGGCCCAAGTGCTCAGGCGCTTTTCAAAACACCGCACGGCGTTTGCAACAGTGCGCCGCTGCAGACCCAGCCACGCCGCCGACAGAGCAACAGGTGTGCGGCGGTTAGGCATTTGGAAAGTTTGACGGGGCCTCACCTTGGCAAGCACGGGGGTGAAGTCCAGCCTGCCAAGCAGGATGGCGGCGGCGCCGTCGCCCGCAGCCGCGACCAGGTGCAGCCGCAGCGCGGCCAGTGCAGAAGGGTAGGAGGCGTGGAAGCTTGCCTGCAGGGGAGGGGTGGAATGGAGCTGGCAGTCTTGGTACACAGCCGGCAGCTGGCCCCAGCCCAGAAGATACAGGGCAGCCTTGCTCGGCAATGCGGAGAGACACGGCAGGACGGCACGGCGCAGGCAGTCTGCAACAATGCCTCACCACGCAGGTGCGCTGCTGCACACCACAACCTCCCTGCACCCCTGCAGCGCAGGGCCGCCAGTGGCAGCGGGCCCACCTGCTGCCAGGGCAGCGAGGCCCAGTAGCCCTGGAAGGCGCCGGCGGCCAGCTGGGCGCTGGCGGCATCCACGGGGCGCAGGTCGCGCAGAAAGTCGCGCAGCAGCTCCTGCGACGGGCAGGGAGGGCCGGGCAGCGGGGGCATGAGCGCCATGGGCCCGGGCACCTTTCATCACTGACCAGCCGTCATTACCAGTAAGATGGCAGTTGTGGCTGCCAGTTGCGTGCAGCAGCTTCTGCCTGCGTATCAATGCTGAGCGCTCGCACCCTGGCCTGCAGAGGCAGAGCAGCGCATCGAGGGCGGGAAGAGCGCAGACAGGCTTGCACCATGGGAAGCTTTCCGCCACACCGGCCGCAGGCTCTTGTCACCTGGTAGAGGCACTGCCACAGCCACTGCAGCATCCACGCCCCCTGCTCCGCCGCAGGCAGCAGAAGCCCCTCAAGAAGGGCCGAAAGCTCCTCGCTGCAGCAGCAGGGAAGGGGCCACCAGCTCTGGGATGCATGCTCACAGGCAGCACAAGCAAACAGCACGCTCCGCCACCTGAAAAACAAAAAGGCGCGCACTCGAGCATGGGCGCGACAAAGCCGGGCCACAGGAAGGCCGCCAGCGGGACCAGGCGCCGCAAGGATTACCTCACGGTGGCGGCATCAATCGCGCCGCCGGCGCGGCGCAGCAGGCAGCTGAGCACCGCGCCCGCCAGGCGCTGCAGCTGCACAGCAAGTGGCTCGCAGCTGGCCTGCAGCGGCAGCAGCAGCAGGCCTTGGCCGCTGCTACTGACAGCTGTCTCGCCGCCGGGGCCTGCCCCCTCAGCAGCCGGCCCGGAAGCACCAAGGCGCTCGGGGGCTGCGCTGCCCTCTGCCTGCGCCGCGCTGCTGCCGCTGGCTACGTGACCCTCGAGACCAACTCCTGGCATCTGCAG
Source organism: Auxenochlorella pyrenoidosa (assembly GCA_001430745.1). Classification (NCBI taxonomy): domain Eukaryota; kingdom Viridiplantae; phylum Chlorophyta; class Trebouxiophyceae; order Chlorellales; family Chlorellaceae; genus Auxenochlorella; species Auxenochlorella pyrenoidosa. Next base: position 421,551 of record KQ482003.1, read on the forward strand.
GCTGGCCGGACTGGCCCCGATCCGCACAGTCCACAGCTCCTGGCCCGGCCCATCGGGTGCGGCAGCACCCGCCGCCTCGGCCGCCGCCGCCTCCCGCCCCCGCTCGACAAGCACCCGCATGCTTTGCAGCACACAGGGTGTGCGGAACAGCCGGCCCATGAGGTCGTGCGGCAGGAAGGGGGGCGCCAGGGTGCCGCCATCCAGCGCCTCTGCCAGCTGGGCAAAGGCGTCGCCGACGACGGCGGGGGACAGCATGTCGGTGGGCACGCGACACAGCATGGACAGCAGCCGCTGCCCGCCCCCGCCGCCGCCGGCCCCCGCCAGCGCCAGCTGCAGCGTCGCCGCAAAGTAGGCGGCTGGCTGCGGGCATCGGATTTGGGAAGAGCACCTTGGTTGGGCGAGCGCGTGATGGCAGAGGGTGCGCGCACTGCCAGGGCAAGCAACGGCTGTTTCCACAGAGGCTTGGCCAGCCCAGTGGCGCAGCGTGCCCCCGTCGCGCCACCCCAGATCTCCCCCTTCCCACCTGCAGCGCGAGCACGCCTTCCAGCAGGCCAAGCCCGCACGCCTCCCCGCCAGGCTGCCCCAGCGCGGCGTGCGCCAGCGCCAGCAGGGACTGCACCCCCGCTGCGCCGCCGGGCGGCGCGTCGGGCACGGCTGCGCGCTCGCAGGCCAGCACGGCGAGGCGGGAGGCATCGAAGACAGCGAGCAGCGCCTCGGTCGCCTCTGCTGGGACGCCGGCAGAGGCGCAGGTGTCCAGCACAAGCTGCGGGAGAGGGGGCAGGTTGCAGAGGGTCCGTCGGGCATGGCGGGGGCAAGAGCACTGTGGGAAATGGTGCCCATGCCACAACACATCCTTGGTGCCGCAGCCAGCTGGGCATGCAACATTGCCGCTCATTCCCACGGCCATCGGCACCCCCGCCCGCGTGCCTTGAGGGTGGAGGCAAACTGGTCCAGCCGCCCCTCATCCAGCGCCGCCTCTGGGCGCAGCAGCGAGCGCAGCAGCGCCGCACCCTCCTCCCGCCGCAGCACCGGGCGCCCGCCGCCCGGCGGCTCTGCCACGCCGCCGCACACCGCGGGGACCAGCCGCGCCTGGCAGGGGGAGGGGCGGCCAGGCGGGCGGATGAGCCGGTGCAGTGTTCCACAGCTGGGTCACCGAGGAGGCATGCCGGCACGGCGATGCGGCAGCAAACAGGCTGTCACTGCCAGCATGGTGCACCACGCAGCCCGACGTGCGCAGCAGGCGCTGCAGACCATGTGGGCAGGAGGGGACCGCCCTCTGGGCATGCCCAGGGCACCTCACCCGCTCGCGGTCGCTCAGCCCGCCCTGCGCCTGGCCCGCCTCCTGGCTGCCGCCCTTGGCGCGGCGCAGCCCTTCCTGCAGCCAGCCCACCAGCAGCGGGGCTGCCGCCGCCGGGGTGCTGCCGTCCAGCAGGGCTTCGGCCACACGCAGCAGCAGCTGCTGGCGGGCAGGCGCAGTGCTCGCCGGCAGGGCAGCCTCCAAGAGCAGGTAGCGCAGCTGGTGCAGCTGCTCCGCCGCCTTGGCGATGCCCTTCTCTGTGGGGTGGGCGCATAGCAGCGAGACTGGCAGGTTGTGGCCGAGCATGGGCAGCGCAAGGGCCTTGTTGGCTGGCCAACAATGCATGGTGCGCTTTACCAGGCCGCCGGCTCAGACCAACCGACGGCTCGTCACCCATGCTTCTGTACGTCGCCTGCGCTTGCCTTGCACAAATCGCGCAGCCAGCGCGCGCGCCTGGCCTCGCAGCTCCACAAACTCCGGCTCAAACATCAGGTTCTGCTGCGCCGGCAGCCGCTCGCCGCCCGCAAACTCGTCAGCACGCGCCTGCGACGGTCATGTGCACAGCAGCGGACACAGAAATTCAAGGCAGCATGACTGCGACCGCAAAAAGGCTAAAGGCAGCTGCCGGATACCAGCTGTCAGCGACTGCTGACTGCGCAACACGGGGCTGGTTGTCCTACTACCCCGCTGGTGCGGCACGGCTCCACGTCACCCACCTGCAGCGCCGGCAGGTCGGCGGGCCTGTAGCGCTGGCACACCAGCTGGCGCGTGCGCAGGTCTGCGGCAGACTGCTCCTCGTCGTACGCCTGGCTCGCAGCCCACAGCAGCTGCTGCGCCTGCATGGATTGGGCCAGCAACAGGGGCTCAGCAAGGCAAAAGCCCAGGGCGAATCACTCAGTCAACCGGGCTATGCACGCTGCTGTCTGCCTCGCACGACCGCCGCAGTCTGCCTGCATGGCAATGTCTGCCGCCCCCCACCTGTGTCAGCATGGGAGGTATGTCACCCTCACGGCCTTCCGCTGCTGCCGCGCCTGCAGCGGCCTTCTCGCCGCGCCGCCCCCAGAAGCGCAGCACATCGGCCGCATCCGACAGCTCCTCAAGGATCTCCTGCTGGCGCTCCGCCAGCGCTGCGAGGCTGGCGGCCTGCTCGGGGGGCAGCCCTGGCGCTGGGGCTGCCTCTGCTGCACCCGTTGCAGCCTCTGCAGGGGCTGTCAGAACCGCAATCACCCCCTGGGGGGCCGCAGCATGCGCGGCAAGCAGGTCGTTCGGGGTGCCGCCGCCGGCGCGACGCCAGGCCACCGCCACCTGTGCTGCCACCTGGCCCAGCAGGCCCAGCGTCTGCCGTAGTTCGCGCTGGTTGAGCGCCAGAAGCGAGTCGTGCGTTCTGAGCAGGGTGCTCAGCAGGCCCAGCAGCTGGTCGTCGCTTGCTGCCGGCTCCTGCTCAAGCACCCTGCAGCAGGGCGGGCAGGGGACAGCGGGCAAAGCGCGGCCCATGAGGCGCAAGCTCAGACTCGACCTCCCGGCCTCCCCAGCCTTGCGGCAGCAAATTGCCCAGCAATGGCGAGTGGGCCACCCACCTGCCCACCGCCGCCAAGAGGTGCTGCTCAGCCACGCCCACTTGCAGCGCTGCCGCCGCTGCCACACTCTTGACTGCATCCCGCCACTGGTCCAGGGCGCCGCCCAGCTCGTGCTGCTCCACCTCGGGCATGAGGGTGGCCTCCTGCATCATGGCCAGCAGGGGCAGGCAAGGTCCTGGTTGCTGCGCTAGCAAGGCGAAACAATGCTCAACTCTGCCTCACCGTGTTGCTCTCTGCACTTGCGGCCACCAAGTTTCCCACGCCATAAGGACGTGTGGACGCTACACGCCAGACTGGCCTGCAGCACCACATTCTTTGAGCGGATGAGCCCTCCGCGAAGCTGCAGGGGCCGGTCCTGCAGCCGCCAACACCGGTCTGCCGCCGAGTAGACATCACGCTCCAGCGCGTTGAGAAGGCTGGAGACTGCAATCATGAAACAAAGGGAGTTGCGGCGGGCTGTCAGGGTGGTGCAAGTCGCGTGCCAGCTCCAGAAGGAGCAAGAGCGACGAGAGTGCGACGGCTGGCGGCAGTGCCGGCGAGGCGAGGTGAGGGGTGAGTGACTCTCCATCGCCGGCAGCGGAGATCGCTGCCCCGTTCATCGACGCCTCTACCAAGCAGTCTTACCGCCGCTCTTGTACTCCCCGGCAGCCGCGAGGAGCTGCTCGGCCGCGGAGGCCGCAGCCTCAGCCTGCAGGAGGTATCCACACGCCGATCAGTGCCCTTCTGTGATCAAAGGCGCTGGGAGGGGCGATGGCGCCAACTTGGTCCTCACACGTCCCCTCGCTCAAGCAAGCGAGCTCCTCACCTCCATCTTTACTTGCTGAGAATGATCCATCAGCTTTATCAATGACAGAAAGACACAAAGGTGCGGCAGCCCTATGTCCGCGTGCTGTCAGCGCTGGGCAGGCAGAAGACCGCGGGCGCTGCAGAGCGCAAGGTGTGGCCTATGGCAGTTTAGCTCTACAGGACATGCCAGCCTGAGCCCAGATGACACAGCCATGTTTATCCTCAAGCTTCCTTGTGCCGACAACAGGCAGGCAAATTGGGCCTGGAGCCAAGAACAGCCGTGCTGAGACGAGCTGGGGCTGCTGCACAACTGACCGTGTATCGATGCAGCAGCAGCGATTCATCAACGCCGCCCTGCACATACTGTGATTACTGCTTACTGATGAGGTGCATACTTTCCCTCCCAGCTCAATCTCATGGCTAAAGGATGGCACAAAGGGTCTTCTGGGCTAAGCATGTCTGCCTGCCACACTGGAAGTCGACACGAGCAGTGGCGCTCCTACATCGCTTCGTATGGCTGGATGCAGCAACAAGAAGGCAAAATATGGGCTGCAAATCTTGCCAAAGCTCGTCCATCAAGCATCAGCGTAGCAAAGACGCTCTCAAGAGCTGTTGTGTGGCCAACATGTAGTGAAGCAGGGTGCATATGCAATGCAACAGGTCTTGCAGTGTATCCTGCCGAGGATAATGTGGAATCATGCAAACCAGCGAGAACGCAGCTCTTGTGGTGAGCTTAGACTATGTATCGATCGACTGACCATGTGGCGAGTGAGCTGCGCTGCGCGACGCAGCGGAGCCCGCTTGTCAGGCCCTTGTTGCAGCTAGCTTATTCTGATTAGTCTCAGTTCTTCATTCCTGCTTGCCTTGTGTGGCTTCTGCGTGCCCCACAGCGGCATGGTGCGAGCAAAGAAGCGCTCTGCCAAGCTGGAGGAGGCTGCCGGGGCGCCTGCAGTGGCTCCAGCAGCGATCGATGATGGTGATGGAGGAATGACTGACCTGGAGCGCGAGCGTGCTGCCATGTGAGAGACCAGGCAGCTTGAACTTCAAGCGCTTAGTCTGTGCACCCTGGCACACTCTGCGCTGCAAACCCCTTCAGGAACTGCAGCGCTGTATCCTGCTCACACCGCAGGCAGTGTTGCTCTTGCACCTTCGCCGCCGGTCCGGCTCTGTCGGGAGCATGCAGTTGCATTTACTTGCCCTGCACCTGAAGCTGCTGCCCCATGTTTCTGCCCTTGTGTAAAGTTTTCTCGGTCATTAGCCTCTATTGGCCGTCTGCATGCTGCGTGCTGATCTCTTAACTGCCTTGCCAGGCACCCCCTGCACGCAGAATCGCTCGGAACAGGGAACGCCTGCTTGCGCTCGGCATCCCCTCTCTGGTCACGGAGCTTGGCGGCGCCAAGGCAGCAGCGGCATCAAAGAAGCAGAAGAAGAAAGAGCCGGCAGAGGCCTGGGGCAAGGAGGGCGACGAGGCCTGGGGGCCAGCACCCAAGCGGCGGCGGGGCGGCCCGCCGGAGCAGCCGGCCCGGCGGTCACGGCGCCTGCAGGAGGCAGAGGAGCATCAGAGGGAGGAGGAGGAGAATGGTAGGCTGGGCGGCTGTTGCCTAGAAGGGGTGATGATGCCAGCGGCGGGCTTCGTGCTGGTGCACCGCCACAGCATCTCGCCTGCCTGGCGACCACGGCAGCGCCATCATCCGAGGGCGCCTGCCCAGCGTTGGACCTTCCTTCCTTGTCTGCCCACCATGCTCCACCGCAGAGAAGGAACGTTTTGAGCGGGAGCTGGGCGAGTTCATTGTGCAGGGGGACTGCCCCCGCTGCGGCAAGGCGCTGCAGAAGGGCCACCGGCAGCACCTGCAGGTACGCAGGGCTCCAGGGCAGTGATGGCAGGCATGGCAGGCAGAGGCCAGGTGGCTCTGCCAGCCCCTAGAAGCATCGGAGCTCGCATCTCTGTCGAGCGCACTGTACACCCACCAATGCACTTTGAAGGTGACGCCAAAGAACCCACAGGGGCGAATGTGCAGGTACGGCTGTCTACTGCTGCCACTGGTCACCTCACCTGTTCCCTCCTGCTGCACCCATCTGCAGAGCTGCACTGGCACCAAGCCCAAGCCCAAACGAGAGCCACGAGAGGCGGGGGTGCGGCAGGAGGATGCGCTGGCGGTGAGGGCTGCACACCTTCCACTGACTCGGAGAAGGGCCTGCAGCACGCGCGTGGTCGGCGGGCTCTGCCGGCGGGTTCTGCTGCACCACAGGCCCCCACCCGCGGCCACCTGGCCCTGGCTCTGCCGGCCCTGCCTGGCCCTGGTGCTGCCACACCCGCCTGGTGGGACACTGCCCGCCTGGCAGAACACCACCTGCCTGGCGAACCCCGCTTCAAGCCCCCGCCCCTCCCTTTTCCCGCAGGACCTGACCCAGGAGGAGCGGCAGGACCGGCACAAGGTGCTGCTGGCCCGCATGGCGCAGCTGCACCTGGACGGACTGGTCGACATGACGCACGAACACGCAAAGTGAGGCCCCGCCTGCTGGCCCGTGCAGCCGCTGCCTGCTGCGGCGGCGGGCTGTTGGAGTGATGTCAGTGTCAACAAAACCTGGGGCACCTCGGCACTTTGCCCACGAAGAGGCAGGCACAGGGAGTCGGCCAGCCTGGCCTCCTCCAGGCGCAGGTGTGTCAACCCCACTGCCCCCGCCCCACCCCGCCGCAGGTTTATGGTGCTGGGCTCCAAGAACAACCACTACACCATCACGCTCAAGGATGACAAGCACACCTGCACGTGCCTGGACTACCGTGAGTGGGGGTGGGGGTATGGGCCCTGCTGCATTTGCAGGCGGAGGTCTTGACAAGCACACCCGCCTCGGCTGCCTTGCCTTGCCTTGCCTTGCTGCCCTCCCGCAGGCCGCGCAGCCCGCCAAGTGTGCACGCGCCAATTGTGCAAGCAGCTCCCAGCGTTGGCAACGCCCCACCTGCCCCCCCTCTGCAGGGTTCCGCCGCCACAACTGCAAGCACATCATGCTGGTGCTGTCGCAGCTGGGCATTGAGGAGGCGCCGCAGGAGGTGCGGGCCGGGCGGGTTGGCACGCTGGCCGCCGAATGTGGGCACCCCGCCAGAGCCCAGCAAACCCCTGAGCCGTGCCGGTTGCCGATCAAGCTGTTGGCTGGCTTGCGCCTGCTGTGCGCCTTGCTGCATGCCCAAGCCCTAGCCCCCTCATAGTTGGAGGGATGGTGCAGCAAACCGACACCACCCGACGCCCCTCACCACCTCCCCCACAGTGGCGCTCCGCGGTGGATGCCAGGATGGACGAGCTGCTGGAGCAGAAGCGGGAGCGGGAGGCGGCAGAGGCGCGCGCCCCGCCGGTGCCGCGCGCCGCAGCCGAGCAGGTCGCCCTCAAGTTTGTGTGAAGAGTCGGGACGGCGCTTGTGCCTGAGACAGGATGTTCTGGATCCTGCAGGACCTCACCATCCCTCTGCCCAGCTTTGCCCGACCGCTTCTCAGGCTCCTGCGTGATTCCGTCAGGGACACATCCTCTCTTACTCCAGCGTCCTTCCCCTGTTCTCAGCACTGCTTGCTGTCCAGTTTGCATGCCTGATGCTACGGGTTGCTCTGGTCACATGTTGTGCCAGTTGCAAGCCGGTGGCTGACAAACAAAATGTGTCTATCTATCTGCACAGCATACACTCGTCATGGCTATCGATGGCCTTCCAACAATTTGGAGGAGACCAAGCATCTGATGAAAAATCAGCCAAACAATGAGTACGAGCTCAGGTCCGCTGTTTTTTCTTCTTGGCCTTGCCTGCCGCAACTGCTGCACCCGCTCGCTCAGGCTCGCCGCCACTGCGCTGTGATGCCGCGGTCTTGCGCTTCAGCGACGCAACAAGGAGTTTGAGGTCCGCCTTGCTGCTTGCGCCGCAGCCGTTGCCATGCTGCTGCTGCTGGCCCTGCGCCGTCGGCTCCTGCCCGCCCTGCTGCTGGGACTTGGCCTTGGGCGCCGTGCTGCGCAGCTTGGACACCTCGGCCGCCACCCTGGCAGACGTGTCCCTGCACAGCGCATCACGACACGCGTGCATGTGAGCACGTGCCGCGTTCGGAGCTCTGCCAGACTCTGGCAGGCGTGGAGGCCATGGCCGACTCGCCTTCATGCCGGGCTCGTCTCAGCATGCGTGACAGGCCTGCTGCGCACCGCCCCTTACTTGAAGCGGGGGTCTGTTGGGTCCAGCGCGAACTCGTGCGAGGTGAGCAGCTGGGCAAAGCGTGGGTCTGCCAGGTCGACGCCGCCAAAGCCGCCGCCGCCGCCGACTGCACAATTGCACCACAGGGCAGGGCGAGGGCAGCAAGATGTGTGGTAACCCGGTGCAGGCAGGGGCCACGAGGTGGCAGGCCGCGGATGTGGGGCGCTCGCATGCATGGGGGCGGTCGCAAGGCGGCGCGGCCTTGGCGCTGGGCAGGCGCTCCCTGGGCCACAAGGCAGCCGAGCCCACCTGCCGCGTCCTCGTCGTCGCTGCCCTCCTGCCGCTCCCGCCTCTTGGCCTCCTTCTTCTGCCGGATGCGCTCCTTGCGGCTGAGCTTCTTGCCGCCGTCGCCCGCCGCCTGCTTGCCACTGGCGGGCGCCAGGCCGCCGCCGCCGCCGCCGCGGGCGGCCGCCAGCAGGGCGGCATCGTCCATGAGCAGCATCTCCAGCTCGGCCTGCTTGCCTACATCTGCCTCGGCCCCTGCTGCGTCGCCGCCCTTGCCCTTCTTGCCCTTCTTGCCCTTGGCGCCGGCCTTCTTGCTGCCACCCGCCTCGGCTGCCTCGGCTGCATCCGCGCCGGGGTTGTCCTGCACAACGGGAAGCAGGCGCCGATATAAAGGACGAGGTGAGAGGCACTCAACAGGCTGCTGCCACTGCCAGTGCCGGCTCGGCGTGTGTTGCCACCAGCTGGAGGGGGTGCCGGCCAAAGCCCCGCACCTTTAGCTACGCAGCCGCCAGGATTTGGCCATGCGCCAGCTGCTGGCTGGCGGGCCCCTCACCTGGAAGAAGGGGTCGTCAAAGGGGTTGTCCTCCCGCTGGAAGAAGGGGTCGTCGGCCACGCCCGCCGGCACGTCGCTGTCCGAGCCTGCAGCACAGGGCAGCACAGGGGGTGGGCGCATGGGATGGCCAGGTGTGCGCAAGAGGGCGCGCGGGACCACGTTTCCCAGAGCTCAACAGAACGGTGCTGCCAGCTAATGGTCTCGCCAGGGTCGGGCACCTTCTCTGCCTTAATGTGCCCAATCCTGCCCACCCTGCACCCGCATGCCCCGTTTCCAAACCTGCCCTGCAGGCGCCGGCATGCACAGCCCTGGCCCGGCCCTCCCAGGACACCCACCAGAGGCGGCCTGCCCATCATAGTCGCTGTCCGACTCATCAGAGTCGACCTTCCTGCCCTTGCGCTTGGCCTCCGCCTTCTTCTCGCTGCGGCAGGGGAGGGCAGCGCCGGCGAGTGCCTCGTCGGCTTGGTGCGCAGCGCGGCGGGCAAACAGGCGACGAGGCCGTGCCGTTCCAGCCCCCGATGTGCGCGCCCCCGTCCCAGAGCCGCGCGCTCACCGCTTGCGGCGCATGTAGGCATCCCACACCGTCTCGCCCTTCTTGGCCGCCTCGTCGCGCTTCTTGGCCAGCAGCCGCTCCCCCAGGTTCTCCAGCCCCGGCATGAAGGTCACCTCCATCTCCATGCCTGCTCCAGGCAGGGGGAAGAAGAGCCCGGGGTGGGTAGGGGTTCGGGGGGAGGGGGCGTGGTTGCGCAAGCAGGGGAGTCACAGCAGCGGAGGTGCCAGATGTGCGAGGCGGGGGCTAACAAAAAGTGAATACAGGCGGGAAAATGAATGAATGGACGGGGATGTGTGGTCAGAGAGCTGTGCAGGGGACGCCCGCGACCGCTGGCGGCTGGGAGCCAGCCAGCAGGGATGGGGCGCCCCCAACTGGATGCGCTCTTGCAGCCTGCTTCTTGCAGCGAGCCAGTGGGAGGACTGTGGCCGCCGTCGGACTAATGGCTGCTGGCATGGGGTGCAGGCAAAGCGGTGGTGCAAAGCAGGGGGGGCACCACACCTGCAACGCCAGGTTGCAAATGCATGTCCAAAAGCACAAGACCGCCAGCTAAGCAAGGACCACGGTGACAGGCAAGCCCCTGACCTTTGTCATCGGCGACCTTGGTCCTCCCCTTGGGCCCCTCTGTCTGGGCGCCCTGCAGCTCCTCGCCCTCGCTGCCCCCCTCGCTGCCGCCATCCTCGTCCTCGCTGCCGCCAGGCCCCCAGTCCTTCCTGCCGTGCCGCTCCTCCGCCTCGCCGCCGCCCAGCAGCAGGCGGCAGTACCGCTCGCGGATCGCCTCCTCGTCCTCCTCCCCAGCCGGGCCGCCCTCATCCTCCTCCGACTCGCCCTCAGTGTCTGATGCCAGGTAGGCCTGCCGGGACGGTGGCGGAAGCAGCAGCAGCAGACGCAGAGGATGGATGGCAGGGAACGCAAAGACTCGCCAAGGAAACCAGGGGTGATTCAAACTCGGCCCACCCTAGCGTGGAACCTCCCCAGGCCCAGCAGTGCAGCCCCTTCATCTACCATGCGCATTCGGCCAGCAGTAGAGCAGCGTTGGGGCAGTGTCTGTGTGTGCGCACTCAACCTCAAGCCCCCCTCCCCCCCTCCCCCCCCGCCCACCTTGAAGTCGTCCTCCTTGAGCTCCTCGGCGTTGAGCTTGCGCGTGAGGGCGCGCTTGCGGCTGTCGTCGTCGGCATCCCACGTCAGCTGCACGTTGGTGTGCTGCAGCGCGCGCGCCTGGAAGGCAGGCGGCGCATAGTCTGCGGCACCGGTGCGGGGGCGCGGGCGGCGTCTTAGGGCGTGGCGGCGGGGCCAATGCGTATCTCCCACCTGGCTTTGTTGATGCCCTGGCTGCCCCACAACTGCTGTGCCAGCCCCAATCCGCATGCCCCCGCATGGTCGCCTCACCCGCCGGCACCTCCTGGGCCTCGTCGCGGACCTGCCGCCCCTCAAAGGACTGCTCCTCGGGCACAAACCGCAGGTCAAACTTGCAGGCGGCTGCGGTGGAGGCAAAAGACAGGGGCGAGGGTCTCACGGTGCATGACTGGTGCGCACAAACACGAGAGAGCTCTCGCAGCTGCACATGGCGCACAAAGGAGCGATGCGCCGCTGCAGAGAGCCAGGCGGGCCCTGCCGGGGCAGGCCCCGGCCCCGCCCGTGCCTCACTCTTCATGAACTCCATGCCGTCGCACTCCTCGTAAATCTTGTTGGCGGTGGCTGCGGGGCAGACACGGGCGGCAACAACTCCCAAGGGCTCAACAGTCAAGACGGTACAGTGGCCTGCTCCTTGCCTCCCTCCTGTTGGCATGCAGTTGCCCCTGCTGCAAACCCGGGCG
>KQ482003.1:450753-492684 GCA_001430745.1 Auxenochlorella pyrenoidosa
GGGGGGGTCGTTCAGAACGGACAGAGCGCTGGGCCCTGCTGCCAGCGTGTCGCAGGGGCCCGCCATCCTGCAATCAGCAACGACCTTGCTCGAGGGTCTCTGGCCGTTGGCGTGGCACCCTGCCCTGCAGGTTGGGCGGCGCATGCAGCTGGGCGAGACAACAGAGTCGACCGACCTCACCCACCTGGAGAACTTTGTGGGGCCGCCGGGGACAGCATCGTCGCTGGCGCAGGCAAGCGCTGGGGGCAGGCCGCCGCCGCCAAAACGCTGTCTGGCAGGCCCTGGTGTGTGTCAGGCGCCGCCAAGCTGCCTGCGGAGTTTCTCCCTGGATAGGGTGCGCACCCTGGCGTTCCAGCACCCTGGCAAGCACACCGCTGGACCACCGCGCTACCCAGCGTGCAGGCCGCGTGCCTGTTGCGGGGGCCTGCATTGCCGGGTCCCACCCGCCTGCATGCCCGGCCCGCCACCTTGCCGGCCCCTGCCTCCCCCTCCCCGCCCCCAAGCCTGCAGCCCTTCCAGGTGACCATTGACGAGCAGGCGCTGCTGGTGATGGACTTCCACGCGCACCTCAGGTGGGGGGGTGGTGGGGGCTGGGGGCTGGGACCGGAGGTGAAGTGCTATGCCAAGCAGTGCTCCCCTGGGCGCGCTGCGCATGCGAGATGTAAGGCGTTAGCCTCCAACGCCCCAGCCTGTGTGCCTTGCCGGCCAGGAGGGTTGGCAAGCCCTGGGGACGAGCAGTGCTCGGTGCCGTTTGCGTGCCGCTCGCGCCAGCCTGCTTGGGCTGGTTGGCACGCATTTGGCGCCCTTGTTCGCCCGGTATGGGAGTGTTATCTGGTCTCCCAACCCCTCTCAACGGCCCCTACCCCACGCCCCGCAGCCGGTGCGAGATCATCGGCCTGCTGGGCGGCTCGTTTGATGCGGAGCGGCGGCTGCTGGAGATCAAAGAAGCCTACCCGTGCCGGCGGGCAGAGGGCGTGGCGTCAGGTGGGTGCCGCCTGCAGCAGCAAAGTGGAGCACGCTGCTCTTGCAGGATTGGTTGCAGACAGTGGGGGCAGCTGCCGCGTTCACCCCCGCCCCCGCCCTGGGGCCCCTGCCCTCCTGCCTGCAGGCACCTCGGTGGAGCTTGACGCCGAGAGCCAGGTGGAGGTGGGCGGCCTGATGGAGGAGCGGGGCCAGATCCCGGTGGGCTGGTACCACAGCCACCCCGTCTTCGAGCCGCGCCCCTCGCAGAAAGGTGCGGCCGGGGGCGCGCGCAAGAGCTTTGCAGGGCAGGCCGGCATGAAGTGCAGGTGCAGCATCAAGATGGCTGGGGCAGCCCAGGTGCTGCCCGATACTGCTTGCCCGCGGGCAGGCGCGCCCGCAAGCCGACCGCCCTGCTTGCGGCCACCACACCCTGGCGTGCAGACAACGAGAACCAGCGCAACTACCAGGCGCTGTGCCGCGACGCCGCCACCGGGCTGGAGCCCTGGGTGGGCGCCATTGTGGGGCCTTACGACCAGGGGCTGGAGTCGGCGGTGAGCCCGGCAGCCCCCCAGAGAAGCAAGCATGCGGGGAAAAGGTGGTGGGCGGATCGACGGCTGGCAGTGCGAGTGGTGGTGGGGATTCGGTAGGTGTGCGGCTGTGCTTGTCAGGTCACAGTGAGCTGGCAGGCTGTCGCGCCGACAGCTGAGCACAACGAGAGTCACTGGTGTTGAGAGTGGGACAGGCAGCTGCGTCTCCGCGTCATAACCTGCACATGCCGCAGCTCCCCCCTCCCCCTGCGTTGTGACGCCAGCCGGCCACCTCCCGCCACCACCCTGGTCCTGCGTTGCGCCCTTGCAGAGCTCCCAGGTGCAGCTGTGGGTGGTGAAGATGCACGGCGGCGGCCTGAAGCCGTACAACGTGCGGGCTACCACCACCGGCACGGGCGAGCTGCCCAGCGCCAACACCGAGCGCGCGATAGAGATGTGAGGGCGCGTGGCGTGCCGTGTGTTCGGGGGCGCTGCCGAGCGGCGGCGCGCTGAGGCGAGGGCGTGTGCGCCGCAGAAGCGGGGATGCCCGGGTGCACGGCGCCGCTGTGCCCTGCTGTGCCCCTTCTGGGCTGGGCCAACCACGCGGCAGCGCCTTGCCCCCCGCAGGGCCCTGGACCAGCTGGAGGACGATGTGGGGCGGGTGGACCTGGCGGAGCAGTGGCGCCCCTACTCGCGCCTGCACATGCAGCAGCCCGAGGGGCCGCCGCTCACCAAGATACAGAAGCTGCGGGTGAGGGAAGGCGCGCGTGCACGCCCCCCGTTGCAGGCTCCATGCCGACGCGCATCGCACGCGCGCCTCTGCCTGCCCGCTGGCGCGCCGCTCACCTGATGCCGGCAAGCAACCTGGCGGTGGTGCAGGACTCTCTGGCGGCGCACCTGCCGGTGGCTGAGAGGCCGCTCGAGGTGGCAGGCTTCCTGGACCGGGTGCAGCGGCAGATCGAGGCGCGGTGGCGCGTCCAGCTGCCGCCGGCGGCGCCCCTGCAGGTGCCCGCGCAGCCAGTGGTGCTGACCATGCCAGCCATGCCACCCGCGGGGGCCCTGCCGGTCGTGATGCCGCCCGGGGCTGTGCTGCCTATGATGCCGCCAGTCGTGCCGGGTGCACCCGAGGCGGCGCTGCAGCAAGGCGCCGCCGGCGCGGCGCCACCAGGCTTGCCTCCACTACAGCCCGAGCAGCAAGAGCTGCAGCAGCAGGAGGTGAAGCCAGGTGTGGCGGAGCTGCTGGCGGCAGGAGCCACACTAGAGACGGGCGCAGGGGGTGCGCCGCTAGGCGGGGACGCGTATGCAGCGCACCAGCAGCAGCAGCAGCAGGCGTTCACAGACATGTTGCACTCCTGAGGCTGGCCCGTCCTTGTGCCGAGCCCTGCGTGTACAGCCATCTCCTTGTACTGCACTTGTCAACTGCACCAAGCATGCATCTCCGGAGAGGAGAAGAGGTTGCTACACCTGTGCAGCCAGCCACGGGCAGGGCAACGACTGCAGGGCGCTGGCAAGCGAGTACACATCAGCAGAGGACAAAGGGGCAGGGTCACAGTCAGGCGTGACAGAGAGAGGAATGCAGGCATGGTGCGGGTGGGTCTGGGACGGAAGACTCTCAAAGTATCGGCACCGATTTCGGGTGAGGGATGGGCTGGAGCAGGGGTGGGGTGAGGGCACAGGGCGAGCAGGGAATACAAGGGAGGTGGTGCACAAAAGGGGCGGGGCCGGAGTGGGGCTGGGAACCGCTAACGCTCACTCCCGAAGGACGTGCATACAGGCCAGCCCTAGCTGGCTGGCGGGGCGTTCTCAGAGCATGTCCAGGGAGTCCTCCATCACGGCGCCCACCAGGAAGTCGTCGAGGCTCTGGGAGTCGGTGGGGTTCACGGCGCCGCGGTGGCGCTCCGCCTCGCCCAGCTGCCGCTGGTCACCCTGCGCCTGGCCCTGCCCCTGCTGCTGCTCTGCAGCCTCTGTTCTCGTGGCCGCATGCACAATTGCCTGGACCTGCACTCCAGCACGGTGTCAAAAAGGGCATACAGCTTGGCAATCAGCAGGCTGCCCTTCCGTGTGCGTGCGGAAGAGGCAGGCAGCGCAGGCGAGCACCGGCAAGCGCTGCCTCACCTCGGCCAGCACCTTGGGGGACGGCTGGGTGGCCAAGCTCTCCTTCACGATGGTATCGTTGAAGGACAGGGCTGCAGCAGGCATGGCAAGAGAGGTGCAACAGGGCTGGTTCGAAAGCACGGGACGCGCACGCGATGCTGCAGCTGCAGAGCAGTGCACCGGGCAGACACCAGCGCCAGCGCCATCCCGGGATGCCTCCCCCCAGCGAGCCGCCACCTGCCTGCGCTGTTCAGCCCCTCCAGGTACCAGGGGTGGGACTGGATCTCCTGCACGGCAGCAGCCAAGGGCGGTTGGCACCCGGGTGGGAGGGCAGCAGTGCACACACCATGGCATGCACCCGGGTGTGGGCATGCAGGGCTCGCGCCAGCGTGCAGCAATGCTGCCCGCATGGTGGCGCCGGCTTGCCTTGATGCTGGGCCGGCTGTCTGGGTTGGGCACCAGGATGCGACTGATGAGGTCCTTCACCTCCTTGCTGCAGGCAGGGGCAGGCAGCAGGGACGCCACCGCTCAGGCGGGTGGCGCCGGCCCTGGCCCTGCAGGCACAAGGTGCCTGAGCAGGCGGGTGGTGCAGGCGCCACGAGCACTGCTGCGTAGCCTGCATGGCATGGTGCTCCAGGCGGCGGGCGCCCGTGCCCTCTGCGGCCCGGGCCCCCCACCTCAGCGGCTTGTCCGGTGGGAAGGTGTAGTCTGCCTTCAGGATGCGCTGCAGCATCGCATTCAGCTTCTGGTTGGGCTTGAGGTTCTCGTCACCAGGGCGCCTGCAGCCGGAGTGCGGCACGGCACGGAACATCTCAGCTCAGCTCAGCGCCACCGAGCCGCGCACGGCTGTCGTCCCCACTAGTCTGCTACATGGGCGCAGCTGTGGCGAGCGCGGGACAGCTGCAGCCTGCTGCGCAGCATGGGCTCGCAACCTGCGGCAGCCCGCACCGGAACGGATAGCGGTCGGTGCACATGACAAAGAGCAGCACGCCGCACGACCAGATGTCCGCTTTCTGCAGCCAGGAGGGGAGGCCCAGGCCAGGGAGCACCAGGCGTGAGCGACAGCAACAGCATGGGCCACGACCTTGCGCGACCTTGCGCGCCGCCAACCCCATGCACAAGCATTTTGCCATGTCGCAGACTTGTGCAGAACGTGTTCATTACCAAGCCTGCCCATCTTCCCCGCATTACAAATCAAACATCCAGCCCTGCACATGCTGCCAGCATGGCCGCAATGCTGGCAGAGGCTGGGATCGCCCTTGCACCAGCGTCGTGCCATCACCTCTGCATTGTAGCTCTTGCCTGCAACAGGCGGCAAGGGGCCGAGCAGCAAGTCGCGTTCCTTTCAGGCCATCTACAGCTGCCAGGCGGTGCAGGCAGCGCACCCAGGGGGTGCAGGAGCGCCGGGCTGGTGCAGGCTCACCGCTGCGGGGCGGCCGGGCAGCGCGCGGCATGCTCACCGGGCTCGTTTGTGACTACCTCGGGAGCCAGGTAGGCGGGCGTGCCCACCCGGCTGGTGGGTGCGCTGTGCTGGTTCGCGTCCTTGGAGAAGCCAAAGTCGGCCAGCTGCAGGGAGGAGGGGCGCGGGCGCGGTCGCATGCTGCCCGCGGGTGCGGCCACAGCCCACAGGGGCATGCAAGAGACGGCGGCAGTGGCCCTACCTGCGCGGCTTTCCTCGTCCTGCCTCACCTTGATGAGCGGCCGCGGGCTGCCGTCCAGCAGCGTGTTCTCTAGCTTGATGTCGCGGCTTGTCACGCCCTGCGGCGCACCAGGGGCGACACCCTAACTAGTCGGCCAGCCTGCCTGTGCAGAGGGTTGGCAGGCGCAGGATGGCAACCAGCCCCATCCCGTGTCTCACCCTCCCCTCCCCAGCACTGCTGCCGCCTCCCCTGCTCACCATGCGATGGCAGTAGTCCACCGCCAGGATCAGCTGCTGGAAGAACCAGCGTGCCTCGTCTTCGTGCAGCCCCCGGCGCGCCGCTGCATACCGGAACAGGTCGCCGCCGGCGGCATACTCCATGGCTGCACGGAACAAGAGGGTGGCCGGCGCAACAAGCGGCTGGGTTCAGGCTGCCGGGGTGGGATCGAAGAGGCAGGCTCTGTGCCAACGCAGAGCGTGGTCATGGCTGAGAGCATGCACGGCAGCTCGGCAGCCGCTCCCTGCCCGCTCCAACTATGCCCTCCACAGCCCTTGAGACCACGCATGCCGCAGCAGTCACCTAGAACCTGCGGGCAGAGCGGGAGGGGGAGCAGCGCGGGTGGGCGGTGCAGGGCATGTCTGCCGGTGCAAGGGCAAAGCAGCAGGCGGAGCGCACAACGTGCTGCACGCTGCCCGCCTGCGGGCAGCCCCCTGCTCAGCCTACCAGGTGCGTCTTGGTGAGGAACACCTGTGGCAGGGAGGGGCACGCACAGCGGCAAACAGCCATGAGCACTCTGCCCCAGGTTGCTGAGCATGCATGCTAGGCGGGCTCAGGAACAGCAGCAGCGGCTTGGAGGAGGTAGGCTGGCCAGCGGCCCGAATCTTGGTCCCGAACCCAGCCAGCCAGGCAACCACCCACGGGCCTCTGAGCTGCAAGGCAGCGCCCCCTGCCCCGCCCCGCCCCGCGCACCTCGCGCAGGCCCACAATGTGCGGATGCCGCAGCTTCATGTGGTTTGCTATCTCGCGCTCCACATACTTGTTGATGTGCTGAGGGCCCCGTTCAATGAACTTGAGCGCCACCTGCGCAGGGCAGCCGCCCAGCCAGCCAGCAGGTCGGCACTGCGGTCAGCAGCAGCAGGGCTACCCCGGCAGCAAGCGGCGGGAGGCATCGGGTGCGCAGCCAGCAGCGGAGGCCTGCGTGGCCCAGCTGGCCCTGGGTGTGGGGGGGCGCGGCGACGCGGGTGCTGCCCACCTGCTCGCCCGTCGACCTGTCTAGCGCGAGAACTACAAAGCCAAAGGCGCCACGTGCAAGGTCCTGGATCTGCGGACATGGGGCAACAGCCAAAGGTACGGGGCACCGCAGCAGGCTGAGTCGCGCGCACACATAGGCAGCTGGCAGGCAGGCAGGATGCCGCGCACACAGAATGCGTGAGTTGGGAGGTGCCGGCTGGTCTCGGTGGGGGCCGCTGGGCACAGGATGTCGCACCTTTTGGTACCGAGGGTTGCCCTCCAGCAGGTCGCCAGTGCTGCCAGCGCTAGCTGACATGGCAGCGCAAGCCCAGGCACTCCAAGGTGCTGCTCAGCCGCGTTCTGGAGGGTCAACAGGAGTGCACGTGAAGTGTTGGTTGGCGCCCTTACGATAAGCGTCAACAGCTTGAGCAGTGCCTCATTAGGGCAATGCAACTCGGCAGACTGACTGTCAAAACTGTGGCAAGGACGCAGGGCTGGATGGCCAGGGTAGAGCCCAAGCAGTGGGAGGTGCGGCGGCGGTGATGCCCTCTGGCAGTGGCGTCCGCAGCACGGTGTTCCTCCCCCAGACAAAGGCGTTATAGCTTGTGCAACCAGCCGGTGAGCGCGCCAGGGCGGCTGCCTGCGCAGGTGGTGCGCCCCAGGCCAAAAGGGCCAGGGCGCGGGGCGCACCTGCACTCTCGACTTAAGACCAGCGGCCTTTCGCAATGCTGCCCAGGGCCCCGAACGGGGTTCCGTGCTCGCCACTTGCGGAAGGCCAGAACCTAAACAGCGCTGTCGTTCGTGGGAAGCTTGTGCGTTGCACCAGCCCGAACTCAGAAAGATGAGCGGATGTCCCGGGGAAGGGCTGCCGCCTCATGTCCAGGTCACAGCGCCCGCTCGATGGGACATAACAGGCACCGTGATCTGCCCCGTCCCGCCTGCTTTCCGCCCACCTCCTACAATTTGAGTTGAGTGTAAGGAGAACTGATAGGGGCAGCAGGGGGGGAAGCACATGTGTGGAGAAAGAGGCCAAAACATGAGGGAAACGAGAAAAGTGGGGAAGAATGAGCGGCACGAACGGGGACGAAAAAGCTCGCACCAGCAGCGCCTTCTGTGGCCCTGCGTCAGAAACTCTGGCACGAGGGCAGGGCTGTAGTTCCCAGACGAGTGCACCAGGCAGGAAACAGTGACGTGGTTTAGCAGGTGGGCAGGGGCGCCCCAGGAGTGAGCGCGGGCGCAGCGGTGAGGGAGCACAGGAAACTGACGGGCGTGCATCAGGGTTCACCAAGGAGGGATCAAAAGCATGAGGATACAGCAGGGGTAATCGGAAGCAGAGGGCCACGTCCCCAGGCGGCGGGTGCGAGCCCCCTTGAGCTGGACGCCCACAAGCGCACGGCAGGCGGCACGACCGCTCAGGGGCCCCGCGCAGCGACCATGTTTTCCGCCTTGTGGGGACCTAGGGCCCCCGAGGTCAGGTAGCCTGACAGCTCCTCGCTCACGAGCATGTCACCTGCAGGCCGTTTCATGAAGGGCGCAGGTGCCATGAGGCCGGGCAGCTGATGACGCATGCTGCCTGGGTTGCGAACAGGGCAACAAGCAAGCTGCACAAGCACGATGCCGCGAGCCAGGAACCCTGCAAACTTGCCTTGGCCCTGCATCTGCGGCGGCTGCTGGGGGTGGCCTTCGGCATCGGGCAGCTCATTCAGTGCCTCCTGCACTATGGAGTGCACCTCTGCCAGCATCTCGGGGGTTGGCTGGTTGGCCAGGCTCTCCTGCAGCAACACCGTGGGTTGCAAGGCAACACTGAGGCATGTGGTTCGGCGAGGGAAGGAGCGCTGGCCAGCAGCGCAGTGGCGCCCAGCCTGCAAGAGGGCTGGACTCAGCCTGGAGCGCATCAGGGAAGGGGGAGGGCAGGTCGTGCCCGATCCCGCAGTAGCGCCACACACCTGCACGATGGCGTCGTTGAAGTTGAGGGCGCCCGGCTCCAGGCCCTGCATGAACCAGGGGTGCGCCTGGATGTCCTGCGGGGGTGGAGGGGTGGGCGAGCAGGCGGACGGGCGGTGCATGTGAAGCGCCTGCAGGCGAGGCTGCGACAGGCTCCGTAAGGACGCGCTAGCGCTCAGCGCACGCACAGGGCAGCACTCTGCCCCTCACCAGCAGCGAGGGCCGCTTGTTTGGGTCCTGCACCAGGATCCGGCAAATCAGGTCCTTCACGCCGTCGCTGCAGCGCAAGGGGGGGGAGGGCGAGCCTGCGCAGGTTGCCAAGTGGCCATCGCCAGGCGCAGGGCATGAGCAGGGGGGCCTGCTGCACATTGGGTTGCTGGCCTACCACATGCGCCAGCGCAGCTCTGACACACAAGGGTACGGCGAGTGTACGCCATGGGCGGCTGGCACCCCACCTGAGCGGCTTGTCGGGTGGGAAGGAGAACTCTGCCCGCATGGTGCGCTCCATCATGCGCGACAGCCGCCGCATGGGGTCCAGCGCAGCGTCGCTGGGCAGCCTGGCAAGTGGAAGGGAAGAAAGGGCCGCAAGTGCGCGGGTATGTGCAGGCGTGGGGGAGGGCTAGGCAAGGTGGGCAAGAAGGTCTGTGGCAGGCTTCTGGTTCAGTGGCGGTTTGAGCAGCGCCGGCGCTCTTTCATATCTTGGGCCCCCTGCAACGTCACGTGTGCTGCATGCAGGCCACAACAGCGTGTGGGTGCACCGTGCATGGCAGCATGGGGCTCACCCAAAGGGGTACCGCCCCACCACCATGACATACAGCAGCACGCCGCACGACCAGATGTCCACTTTCTGCAGGCACGGCGGAGCGACGCAGCAGGCGCGGCGAGGCATCGCAGCCTGGCAGATCCCAGGCAGTTGAAAGCCGCCGCTTGCTCCGCTAGGCATGCCTATCACAGTACCAGGCTCAGCCCATGCCCTTGGCTGCATATGCCCTCCTAGTCGCTCTACACGGGCTTCGCGCCAAAGCCGAAGCTCAGGCCTGTGCAGTCACTCAGCAAACCGCCGCTTGCGGGCATGCTCAGCATCTTCAGCTGCCCTCACCTCTGCGTTGTAGCTCTTGCCGGGCTGCGCGGCGATGACCTCTGGCGCTAGGTAGGCGGGCGTGCCAACCCGCGTTTTGGCCTCGCTCTGCTGCTTGGGGTCTTTTGAGAAGCCAAAGTCCGCAAGCTGCGGCACGCAGGGGCGGGTTGCAACAGGTGAGGCAGGGGCCACGTGCTGGGAGGGCAGGGCTAGCTGGTCGACAAGCAGGCAAGCCTGGCACGCAGAATGCTGCGCGTGCCCTCCCTTGTGGTCAGTGTCGCTCCCCCACCTTGATCAGCGGCCACTGCCCGCCATCTAGCAGCGTGTTCTCGAGCTTGATATCGCGGCTTGTGACGCCCTGCGACAGGGCACATGCAGCTGGAGCAATCGCGCCACTGCAGGCTCCCCTGCATGCCTGGGCGGCTCACCAGCACGGTCACTGCATGCTGTCAGCTCGTCTCCAGAATTTTCTGCAGATCGTATGGCCTCTCCACAGCTGTCTATCATCTGCAGTTACGCATATGCGCCAGGTCAGCCCCTTGCAACCCCTCACCATGCGATGGCAGTAGTCCACCGCCACCATCAGCTGCTGGAAGAACCAGCGCGCCTCGTCCTCGGGTAGGCCGCGCCGTGCAGAGACATACCGAAACAAGTCACCGCCGGCAGCATACTCCATGGCTGTGCAGGCAGGAGGAAGGTTGCAGGCGCGGAGGCGCAGGTGGGGGTCCTTTGTACCGTGCTGAAAAGTTGCATGCAGGGGCAAGCGTGACGCAACAAGCAAGGTGCAGTAGGCACATCCGGACCAGCGCCCAGGTTTACAACCAGCACCAGCTGGCGCGTATGCCACACAGCAACCTGGGCCAAACAGAGCGGCATTCACCTAGGACCTGCAGGGCAGCAAAGAGCACACAGCAGGAGCTGCGATCAGAGCAGGCCTGCCAACAGCGACAGCAGGAGAGACGCAGGCCTGGCAGAGTAGATGGCGGGAGAAGGCAAGGAATGAGCCTTTGCTTGCAACATGCAAAGGCTCGTTCCTTGCCTGGCAGCCCTGCACTGCAGGCGGCCCAAGTGCAGTGCACTGCTGGTTGCAGCTGCTGGAGCCTACCAGGTGCGTCTTGGTGAGGAACACCTCGTGCAGCGCGATGATGTGGGGGTGCCGCAGCCGCATGTGGTTTGCAATCTGCAGGGCAAATCATGCAGAGGCGACTGGGTGTGAGAGGGGAGCCGGGCCGGGCCAGCACGTGCTCATGCCAGCCACCTTGCGAATGCCACAGTCATCACAGTAAGGGACAGCCTGCAGCCCTGTGAGGCTCACCTCCCTGTCCACATACTTTGTGATGTGCTGCATGGTGGTGAGCGGCAGCGAAGGGGGCAGGCCTGAGCAGAGCTGTGCTTACATGTGGCAGGCAGCATCTCCTCGCTTCCCCACGCCACAAGAGCTGTGGGCTGTTTCGCCATCGGCTGCTCCCAGTGTGCCCTCCTGACATGCGCGCTGTCCCGCGACTGTTCTGGCAACAGCAAGGCTTGCACCAGCCAACCCACCTGCGGCCCCCGCTTGATGAACTTTAGCGCAACCTGCAAGCACGAACAGGGGGGGCCAACGCGCGGAATCAGCACCCAGCGTAAATGATCAGGGTGCAGACCGCCTGCTGGTGGAATCCAGGACACGGCCATGCAGCACCGCCTTGTGGGCGCGGGGGTGGGAGGACTATGCGCCGGGGTGCATATGCTGCTCCAAGGCATGCAGTGCTGGTGCGGCGTGGGAGCACGGCTCATGGGGCCCACGCAAGCAGAGGTGCTGCCGCACCTCCTCCCCCGTCGCCGCATCATGCGCCAGAATCACAAAGCCGTATGCCCCCCGATTCAAGTAGCGGATCTGCAGGCAGGGCGAGGCAGCAAGGGGCTGATTCGGGCCCGCTGCTCATCCTCCCCACCGGGCCCGCTGCTTGTGCTTCGCCACCCCACCTGGCATCAGCAGCAAGGCCGAATCTACCCACATCCCTCACAAACCGTCTCTGCAGGAGAGCTTCCAGGGCCGGATGAGGTCAATGGGCAGCGCAGGACGTGTCCACCAGGAGCCTAGGCTGCAGGGCGGCAGCGGCCTCACCTGCGTGTACCTCGGGTGGCCTTCAAGGAAGTCGTCCGCAAGCGCATCCTGCTGCTGCTGCTGCTGCTGCTGGGCGGCGCTCTGTGGCGACGGCGCGCCCTGCATGTCTGCAGATGCATGAACAAGCGATGGCCAGGTGAGGGCCCGCCTGCTTGGCGCAAGCTCGGCTGGCACCGGCGGCGGCAGAACGCCCCCAGGCTCGGTGTACAGGGCCTGGGGGCGACTCTGTGGTCGTCACTGTAGCCTGCTAGCAACCCAGGGGCCTGCTCGCTAGCCACACGGACCAGTCGCAGCTAAGTTGCAGCCTTGGCTCCGGCGGGCCTGGAACCGCCCCGTGGATTTTCGCAGCAATATTCGATCACCCCAGCAACACCCTCCACTTCCCGCAGACAGAAAGCGGCCCACGCTTGCCTTTCGAGCTCTGCTCCTGCTAGCGAACGCTCTGCCCGGCTAGCTAAAATGTGCTCGCCGAGTTGACTGGAGTTTGGGCTTCCCTCGAAACCCCCCGCAAGAAGGCGATTACTCGCAAAGTGGAGGACCTCTCGGTAGGTCGAGCTGCGTCGCAAGCGTTTGATGAATAGGAGTCACTGCAAAGCAGTCTGAATGGGGGCCGGGGATGCTCGGTGCCACACTTCGCTCCTCGCCTAGCACAGCAGCGCGGCATGTGAGCCCTCCTCCCCGTGCGCTCCTCCTCAGAACCGGTCGAAAGTATGGAAAACTTGCAGAGCCCCTCAATGCAGTCCTCTCATTTATCAGGGAATCAACACCAGTCTCTTTTTCCTTCCCTTGCTGGACAAGTGCTTTGCGAAAGGGCCAATTAGGAAGGCACAACCCTGGCAGTGCCGTCAAGTTACACAGGGGGGAAAGCACCGTATTTGCGCAGGATGTGGTGTACCGAGAAGGGCCTGAGAAGGGAAGTACAGGAGAGTGAGGGTGGGCCGCAGCCAGCATGCAGAGCGGGCGTTGGGGTAGGCGAGCGGAAGGGCCAAGCGGATGGTGGGGTACAGGGCGGGTCGAACTGGGGGTGCCAGCAAGGGGGGGCGGGACGGCAGCAGCGCCAGGCTTGGCCGAGCCGCACCAGCTGAAGCCGTCGAGCGGCGGGGGGTCAAGGGGAGGGTGGCTGGTGGGACCTAGACACCAGGCCAGCAGCATTGAGAGAAGAGCAGCACAAACAGAGCAAGTGTGTGGGTGCCCTGGGGGAGTTGGGGCGCCCAAGGCACAGATTGGGTTCGACAGCCACCTTTCATGTTGCGCCCCACTCATCAAACGAGCTCTCATAGTTCTCGGCGTCCATTGTGTCATCGATGTAGTCATCCTGCACTGGTTTGGGTGGCGGATGGGGTCTCAACAAATGGACCGCTTGGCAGCGGTCTGGGAACCTGTTGGGCCAAGCACACAGAGGACCAGACGGACAGCTGCTCTCAAGGAATGGTTGACACCAGCGCTGTTGCGCAGCTTGGGAAGCGCCAGCACTGCATGCAGCCGCCTGCTGGCAGCTGCAGCAACGGTGCGCACCTCCCAGCCGGGGGGGTTTGCGGCGCTGCTCTTCTGCGCTTCCTGCACCACCGTCCGGATCTCGGCCTCGGTCTGCAGGGGCGGGGGGTGGGGGTGTGTGTGGGTGTGTGTGTGGGGCGGGGGGCAGGCAGTTACTCCTGGGCATCATGCAGCGCAGGGGTGGGTTTGAGTTGCGGCGTCACTGCCATGCCTCAGGCACTCACAGCCTCGCAGCCTGCGGAGCAGCGTTTCCAGGCACCGCCTGGCTTGCCCACCTGGCTGCCAGCGGGCGGCATGCGCATGTTGTCGTTCATTTCCTTGACGCCGGGCGGCAGGTCCTTCATGTACCAGGGGTGGTCCTGGATCTCCGGGATGGTGATGCGCTTGGCGGGGTCTGCGGGCGGGGCGGGAGGCAGGGGGTCACGCCGCGCGCCAATGCAAGGGCCTTGATGCCGGGTGACTTCCCAGGGGGATTCAGCGCAGCAGAGCCCGCCAGCAGCGAGCGAGAGCAGGCAGGAGCAGCAGCGAGGCGATGTGGCGGGCCCGGACCTGCCACAAGGATCCGCGACATGAGGTCCCGGCACTCTGGGCTGAGCTTTATGTGCGGCGGCCAGTCGTACTCCACCCGCAATATCCGCTGCAGCAAGGGCCGGCGAGCAGCAGGGCCGGATCAGGAAATGCGCCAGCACCGGGTCGCAGTGCTTTCAAGAACCAGCAATGTGCGGTCATTCCCAGGCTGGCGCCCAGTTCTGCTGTGATGTGCGCTGTTGTGGACAGAGCAGCCCTCACCCGCTCCGCAACCCCCTCCCCGCCCCACCTGGATCATCTTCTGCAGCTTCTGGTTGTCGTGCTTGTCCTCAGGCCGCTCAAAGGGGTAGGCGCCCACCAGCATGACGTACAGCATCACACCGCACGACCAGATGTCAGCCACCTGCGGCGTGGCGGGTGCAAGGGCCACCTGGTCGCAAGCGGCTGTGGCTGCGGGACTGACGCCTGAGCAGCAAACGGCCACCTTGACAGCCACCTTGGGCTCACGAAGTGTCATGCAAACACATCCACATGGGGCACCCATCAGCCGGCCGGGGATCAGTTCTCGATCTTTTTCAATCCAACATCCAGTGTGCTGACCCAAACCTGCTTGGGAGCAGCCTCCTCCTTTCGGCAAGCTGTTGCAGGCTCTCGCTCCCAGGTGCTGGCTGCTGCCCACCTTTCCGTCGTAGGTCTTGCCCTTGGTGGTCATGATGACCTCTGGCGCCAGGTAGGCAGGCGTGCCCACGCGGCTCCCTGGTGCGCTCTGGTACTTTTCGTGCTTGCTGTAACCAAAGTCGCAGATCTGTCGATGTGTCAAGAGGCAGGCAGAAAAGGGGGAGGGGGAGGGCATCGTGAAGAGGGTGAAGAAGGCTTGAGCTGGAGCTGCACACTGGCAGGATTGTGGCCCAGGACGGTGGGCCACCTGGGAAGGCATGGGGGAGCCTGGAGCAGGCAGCTGGATGCTCTCAATCGGTGGCGGCTGGCCAGCACTGCTCCCCATGCTGATGGCGCTCCCCAAGAGGTGAACTGGCAGCCCGGGCTGGTGTTAGGCACCCCGTGCCAGCTTTCCCACCTTGATGAGCGGCCGCGGGCTGCCATCCAGCAGCGTGTTCTCTAGCTTGATGTCGAGGTTTGCCACACCCTTCAGGGATCCAAAACCACAGAGCTCAGCGAATGTGAAGGACGCATCCAACATAGGAGGCATGTACGAGCGGCAGATCAGCGCAGCATCAGCGCTGGCACCTCAGCCAGGCAGCGGGCGGGTGCCTTAGCCGTAGCGTCGTGGTGCACTGACAGCACCATACAAGGCGAGAACACGCACAGCTCGCATGGACAGGCAGGCCGAGTTGCCAATGGTGTGCCCCTGCAACCCCTGCACCCTGCGGGATGCCTGCCCTGGTGGGGAGCCCTCACCATGCGGTGAATGTAGTCGACCGCCACGATCAGCTGCTGGAAAAACCAGCGCGCCTCGCTCTCGCGCAGGCCGCCTTTGCGCACCACATACTCAAACATGTCGCCGCCGGCCGCGTACTCCATCGCGATGCTCAGGTGCTGCTGCGTGAGGAAGACCTGCGGGCAGACCGCCCAGGCGCAGCGGGGCAGCACAGGCGGTGGAGCGCAGGCGGTGGGCAGGCCATGGCTGCGCCAGCGCCGAGCAAGCTAGCATCAGCCATCGAATGCTTCCCTGGCAGTCACTGCAGGCATCCATGCTGTGAGGGGCAGGATCGGCTCAAGCTGGCGAAGGCACAAGCTGTCGTGACCGCCAGCGGGCACGTGCACCACCGCGCACCTCCTTGAACTGGATGATGTGGGGGTGCACCAGCTGCCGGTGGTTGATGATTTCCCGCTCCACATACTTGGTGACCTGCAGCAAATGGTTGGCAGGCCGAGAGAGAGGGAGCAGCAGGGTGAGCAGCAGCAGCGGCCTGCGACTGCCGCTGGGCGGCAGGAGCGGCGGTGACTCTAACACCCCCCGACCGCTGCATCTCTGTCTGATCGTGTACCTGCGCTAGCAGGGCCGGCCCACCTTGTCTCCCCGCTCGATAAACTTGATGGCCACGTTGCGGCCGGTTGTTCGGTCTAGCGCTAGTTGCACAAAGCCGAACGTGCCTGAATTCAGGTCCTTGATCTGCAGGGTGAGAGGGGCCGCGCGCAGGTCAGCTGCGAGGGTCCCGGCTGCTCAGAGTGGGCCGGGGGAGGGGGCCAGGCGCGTTCCGGCCGCCTTGTAGCTGCTCAGACAGCATCCGTAATACATATTGACGACCTAGGGACGCAGCGGGGCGCGCCTTTTGGTACTTGGGATGCCCGTTTAGTGGTTCGGGCTTCTGCTGCTGCATAGCTGTGGCAGCAGGATGATGGGGCGCGCTGGCTCGCTCGATGGGGCCGCGCCTGCCCTCTCCGCCGCTGTGCCTACAGCTCTGCCTCGGTGCCTCTCTGTGCGCTTTTTGGGTGCCGATAGGGGGGCTGCCGAGTTTGATCGGGCCGTGGAATAGGCAAGGGAGGAAGGGTTGGGCCCTGAGATGCTGGGGGCCACGCTCGGCCAAGCACAGCCAGGTCGGCAGGGCGCGATGCCTTTGGTTGCCTGCACTTCCGTTTGCTATTGAATAACGACCGGCAAAAGATTGGCAGTCTAATTGGCTGTCATCTGCCGACCAGCCCAGCAGGGCTGCCCCAACCTCATCGCTGCCTGCGTCCACCGTGCAGATACCCGTCGTCGCCAGGGAAGCCAGCAAGGGCAAATGCAACCTTTACAGGATTGAGCGCAGCCACCTGAACCAACATTAAACTACCAGGTATGCCGCTGCACCAAGCGCTGCAAGGAGGAGCAGCATGCCTGCATCTACCGCCAAGCTGCCCAGCCGATGGAGCAGTGCTGCCCGCGGTGCAGCCTCTCGGAGCTCGTGCTCACTTGGGCCCTGGAAGCCGCGCGCGGACATTGCTATCGCGATGTTGTCGCACCGTGCCATCAGGTTGGAGAAGAGCTTGGAGACCAGGCCTACACAGATGGCCAAGGTGCCGCGCATGCCCTGCTGCCGCCAGTCGATGCCACGCGACGCCAGGCCCAAGCACAGGTTGCGGGCCTCTTCGAAAGCCTGCAGGGTGCCCAAAGCGGGGAGGGAGGCGAGGCAAGCAAAACATTGTGCCGGGCAGGATACGCGTAGACAGCCCAGCAGAAGCTTGTGCGCGCCGGGGGCCTGAAGGACAGAAATCAACTAGGCACGGTGGCCAACTGCTGACGACACCGTCCGAGGCAGAGGCATGCCATGCTAGCCAGCCAGGCGGCACCAGATTCTGCCGTGGCAACAAAACGGGCTGCCCATTTTAGCCACCTTTGCATGCACAGAACCACCCCAGCAAGATCTGCTGCCAATCGACCTTGGTCCACCCAACCCAGCAGGCAGCGCTAACACCGCACACCAGCCCCCTTACGCACCGTCGCCATAAAGCGCAGCGCCAGCAGCGTGGTCAGCACCAGTTCCCTGACAGGCAGGCCCAGCATGCCCAGCGGGCGCAGGGCGCGCCCCACAGCACGCGCCATGGCCTCTGGCGGTGTCGTCACCAGGCACAGGCTGGCAGACTGCAGCGCCGCAAAGGTCAGCCCCGCGAGGGCCAGCGCCAGGTTCAGGCTGCGTTTGGTGATGGTGATGAACCAAAAGTGGAACAATACGTAGCGGTATGGCGGGCCGCCGAGCTGCGCCATGCTGGCGGGCAGCTCCGTGGCTGCTGCTGCAGCAGCGGTTGCTGCGCTGGCGCCAGCGCCCGCCGAGGCAGCGGCCGCTGCTGTGGGCAGGGAGCGGTCGCTGAGGATGGGGGGCACGCCTTCGGCACCTGCAGTGCATACAATCAATTGGCAGCTTGACTGCAGTGCCAGGCAGCAGCAGACAGCGCATGCCTCCCGCGCATGTTACGAGTTGGGGCAGGCTGCCACAACATCTGACGAAGAACGCTTGTCTGTACACCATCACCACATGCCCACACACCTATGAGAGTGAAGAAGAAGAGCACGGCACAAAGGCCGCTCAGGCGCGCCAGCTGTGGGCGCCACAGCCGCGCCGGCAGCACTGCCATGGTGGCAGCCACGAGCAGTGCGGCAATGGCTAGCCGCACCGGCGGCGAGGCCCGCGCCATGACGAGCAGCACGCCCACTGTCCACAGCTGCTTGGCCTCTGCGCTGGCATAGTGCAGCAACGTCTTTGGCTCGGGAACGTAGGAGCTGCGGGAGGGGGAGGGCAGGACAGGCAAGCAGGGATGTGACTGCTGCAGGCAGGGCCGACAAGGGCGCAAATGACAGCACTCCAGGTCACGCTTCACCAGCACTTTGCCGAAGTGAATGAAGATGGGAATGCTAGTGCGCTGGCCAGCCTGGCTTCAGCCTGCTTGCCTGTAGGGTGCCGATGACAGGCTGAGCACGCCGGCAAGGATGCGGGCCCCCATGCTCTCCTTTTCCCCCTTCTGCTGCATGGTTGGTGGCGCCCCTTGCCCTTGCATTCCTGCTGCATACGATGCTGCATCAGGGGGTGAATGGCACTGGGTATGCAGTATGGGGGGCGAGCGGGATAAGCAGCTGGCAGCGGCGGCTGGCAGCAGCGGCGGCAACAGGCCAATACTCTCTCTCTGCTCACCTGCTGGACGGCCTCTCATGCCGGAATGAATTTCCTTGTGTATTCTTGGTGGCAGCACTACGCCGCCAGGCGCTGCCCCGCGGTGAGGGTGCCCGGCCCCGCTTCTCAGGGCCAATGTGCGCATGTCGGCTGGCATTCCTTGCTGTATGAATCGCGATGCTGCAGGTTTGGGCTCTGTTTTTTCTGCTCATGCTGGGCGTGGCGAGTTGGCTTCGCGAAAATTTCTTAGCGGGGGTTTCACACTGCGATCCGATTGCTGCTCGATTCACCAGACTTTACAGAAATCTTTACAGAGCATGTTTGCTCTCACAGCAGCTCCCGGCTGCCAGCTGCCGCACGAGCGGCCGCTGCGCGCAGCCCCATCGGGCTCCCTGCGGCTCTGCAGCAAGGGCCCTGCCAGCACGACTCTTGCAGGAAGATCGGCCCTGCGCAGGCAGCAGCAGAGGTCCTCAGCGCCACGCACCGCCGCCGCCGACGTTGCCGCAGGCAAGCTTGTAATTGTGCACCTCTCGATTGTTGCTGCTGCCCTCGTGATGTGCTGTTCGACCAATACCCGTGGCTGCTCTGCAGAGGATGATGCCACCCAGGCACGTGCAGCGCAGCTGGTTGGCCAGGTGCTGGAGGCGATCAAGGACAGCGGTGAGCGGGGCAGGCCTGAGTTGGCGGTAGAAGACTCCAGTGGTGGGCCTCGGGCTTCGCAGACGCCCAGAAAGCGCGGTGCGGCTCCCACAAGCAGCGCTGTGCATCTTGCTGACTGGCCCCGGGCACGCATGTCCGCTCGTCACCCGCAGACGGCGGCGACAGGGTCAGTCCGGCCGCGCGACAGCAGGTGGATGGCTGGCTGCAGGAGCTGGGGGAGATTGGCGATGCACGGGTGAGGGGCTGCTGAGCAAGTCACCAAGGACGGTGTGCCGCCGCACATGCATGCTCTTCTGGGCCGCTGCTGCACATGGCACCGCATGGGGCCAAGCTGCCCCTGCCAAGCGGCGTGGTCGGGCTGTCGTGCCGGAACAGGCAGTGACACGCATGTTTGCATGCTTGCCGGCTCCAGTCGCCGCCCCAGCTGGCAGGTGGCTGAAGCCCCCGCGCGGCCCCTGCATGCTGCCCTGTGATGGAGCTGTGCAGGCTCAGCGCCCCCTGCAAGACCCCAACATCTTTGGCAACTACGAGGTGGCATATGTGTCGATGGGAAAGGGGCAGTACGGGTGAGCGAGCCGGACGGGACAACAGGGAGCAAAGTCAGGAGGGCATGCACAGTGGCAGGCGGGTGTCGCGGCATGTCTGGGCTGGATGCGCTGGGTGTGACTGGGCGAGCCAGTGGGGGAGCAAGGTAGGCTGACCAGCGTGGTGAGTGCAGCCATGGGTTTCGCCTGTCGGACATGGCCGCCGCCTGCACAGGCGACTGTGCTGCGCCCCAACCTTGCATCACCAGGCACCGCCCTGCAGGCAGCCGGCAGGCGGGCGCTTCCGTGGCGGCCTGGGCAAGCTGCTGTTCCGCACCACACTGCTGGCCCAGTCGGTGCTGCAGCCAGACATTGTGACAAACAAGGTGGGCGGGCGTGGCGCAAGGGCAGACAGTGATGTGCAGGCCCTGCAAAGCGCCCGCCCGAGAAGGGTGGACACGCTGCCGTTGAGCGGCGGTCCTGCAAACAGTTCAGGCTGCGGCGCTCTGTTCACTGCTTGCTTGGATCCCCCAGGTGGCGTTCCGCCTGCTGGGCGTGATCCCAGGCAGCGTGGGCTTGCGCGGCACGTTTGTGAGCTGCCCAGACCGCGAGGGAGGCGAAGACCGCAAGGACACAGTCAAGGCAAGACTGCCTGCTCCTTCCATGCTGTGCCAATGGCAATGACAACAGGCATGGGCCGCCGTGCTGCAGCTGAGGGTCGAGTGGGTTGTGCATGGTGTGTGCAGCGCTGTGATGGTTTTACCGTGAGCATGGATGCGCACCGGCTCTGCCTGCCTACCAGCCCCTGCCTGTTGCGCTCAGCCATCCCTGCACGCTCCCTGGCCGTGCAGGTGTTCTTTGAGCCGCCGGTGCTGTCGCTGCCAGGCGGCGTGCACATCCGCATCGGCCCGCCATCTTCCGTCGTGCTCAAGACGACGTTTGTGGACGAGCGCGTGCGGCTGGGCCTGGGCAGCCGGGGCTCCTACTTTGTCTTCACGAGGGGCGGCGCTGCTGACGCAGCAGGTGGGTGCCCCCGCCCTGGCTGTGTTGTGTGCACCGCGTGCTTGATTTGGTTGTGGGGCACTTGGGTGCACCTGCGCGCTCGCCCCAAGCTGGCCGCGGCCATGCTCTGTCAGTGCCTGCAGGGCGTCTGTGTGTCACCCAGCCAGCGCACGCCTCCTCATGCAGGCATGGACCAAGTGGGCCTGGAGCAGTGCAGCACCGCCGGGAAGGTGGTGCTCTTTGGCATCGTTGGAGCGCTCATGGTGAGCGCCCAACAATGTGCTCACCGGTCCTGCTCTCAGCATTGGCCATCTTGAGTGCCGCTGCGATCTGTGGCAGCCTTGCCGCTGCTCCAGTCACTCCGAGCGGCCGCCCTCCCCTCCCGCCTGCAGCTGAACGGCGCATGGCTTGCGGCACAGGCAGCGCTGCCACCGGTGATTCGCGCAGCTGGCGTGGTGCAGGTGCGTGGGTGGTGGTGGTGGACACCAGCCAGAGCGACACTGCGGTCATGCGTTGCCTCGGCGTAACACTGGCCACGTGTCCCAATATCGCTGTGGCCTTGTCTCTGCCCAACATGGCACCGCTGCTCCCGTCACTGCAGGTGCTGCTTGGGACGGCACTGGGCGGCATTTGCTACCGCGGCGGCATCATCCAGGACAATGAAGACAGGCCTGAGGTGGTGAAGGAGGCAGGGAGCCAGCAGGGCGGCAGCACTGCTGCGGCACCCGCTGGCAGTGCAGTCTAGGTCGCTCTCTCCTAGGCGCCGACGCCTGTGCAGCCGCACACTTGCCATTTCCTTCCCAACGCATATGGACCGCCCTTTTTACCCACAGACTGACACACTGACGCACTGAATGACTTGTTGATCAATAAGAAACAGGCACTCAAAATCGGCTTGCAAGCCGACAGCCAGCAGCCGCTGGTCGCGGGGTGCCCCCTCAGCTCTCATGCGGACCATCCCTGAGAACCAGCTCCGAACCTGCTTTTGGAGCACGCGTTCTAAAAAACTTGCCAAACGCGTAGCGCTCTCGACCAGAATATGTCTGGGAGAAACGCAAAGCCTGAACCATCTTCCCGGGCGTTCCCTCATCCTTCTCCTGATCATTCATCTCTCTGATCGCGAATGCAGGGCCCGCCGCAGGAGGGGCGGGCCCCTGCGCTCGATGGCGGGCGAGTGAGCCCTAGGCTCGGCTGGCTGCGCGGCCTGGCTTGTTGCAGGGTGGAGCCCCGCACCCTGAGCAGCAGCGCTCCGCCCGCCTCGCGGCGGACGCCCCTGCCGCTGAGCCCAAGCGCTGCTGCCGCCCCCGCCGCTGCCACGCCAGCCTCGCCAGCTGCGGCGGCTACAGCAGAGGAGGCACGCGACCAGCTGCGCCCACTGCCTGCTTCGTTGGGACGCAAGCGCACCACGACGTCGGCGAGCGATGGAGGGGCGGGGCGGAGCGGCGTTGCCAGCTTTGTGGTGGCAGCGCTGGTGGGGCGGCGCAGCCATGCGATGCGCAGCTTGGGCGCCGCAAACCGCCAGTCTCTGCTGCGCAGCCCCAGCTCTCCGCAGCGCAGCTCGGGCCGCGCAAATCGCCAGTCGTTGCTGCGCAGCCCCAGCTCTCCGCCGCGCAGCATGGGCAGCCTGACGGCCTGGCAGGCGCTCGCGGCAGAGGTGCAGCAGGCGATGCGGCTGGGGGCGGCCGCCGCAGGGCTGCGCTGGGGGCCCGGCTCCTCCAGCTCCGAGCTGGCGGGCATCTCCATTGCGAGCCAGGGCCGCAGCAGCCAGATAGAGCCGCACCTGATCATGTCTGAGGAGTCGTCAGCGTTCGTGCCTGATGGGGCCGGCAGCCAGCGCACCTCTGCAGTGGCGCTGCTGCCGGCGGGTGCGACCACGCGGCCGCGCCGGCCGCGCGGCACCCATGGCAGCGGCACAGCAGGTGGCGGCGGCGGCGGCTTGCAGGACAGCGGCGAGGAAGGCAGGCAAGCCCTCATGGCAGATGAGCGCAGCAGCAGATCAGGGGATCGCGCCTCCATGTGAGTGCCCGGACTGCTGCTTCTTGGCAGTTGGGTGCCGGGGGAGGAGGGTTCACGTAGGGGGCTCCACGGCCCCCCTGGTAGCTTGGCGGGGCTGCTGATGCCGGCGGTACACCCGGGTGGATCCAGCTGGGGTGCATGTGCCCATGCCGCGTGCATGCAGGGCGCGGTTTGAGGAGCTGTACGAGGTGCTGGGCGAGCTGGGGCGCGGCGCGTTTGGCTGCGCGCTCAAGGCGCGGCGGCGGCGCGACGGCGCCTTGGTCTGCATCAAGGTCCTGGACTCGGCCAGCATGGGGGCCGCGGAGCGGCGCATGGTGAGGGCGGGGAGGCGGGGGCAGCCCGCCCGCAGCTGCCGGTTGCGGCGGCAGGGGCGGCACGTGGAGGCAGGGGTGTGGTGCACGTGCCGGTATGGCACTTGAGCGGGTGTAGCTCTTGTGCAGACATGAGGAGCCAAGACAGCAGGGTCCAAGGCTGCAGGCCCGCAAGGCACTTCCAAGTAACGGAGGGATGCATGCTGCCACAGCATGGTGGCAGTGGCAGCGCACGCACGCTGCGAGTATTTTCAGCGTGGCAGTCGTGCGTCACAGTGCGTGTGCTGTTGGCGGTGGCCTGTGTCGCTACATGTGTGCCCCTCCTGCCCCGGGCGTGCCCATGCCTCTCTGCAGTCGCGCGACGAGGTGCGGGTGCTGTCATCCATGGCCCACCCCAACATCGTGCTGTACCACGACTGCTTCAACGATGGCAGCAAGCAGTACATAGCCATGGAGTTTTGCGAGGCAAGGCGCATGGCCCCCGGCACCGCTTGATGAGGGGGGGTGCTGTGGAATGCACCGCTGCTGTGCGTGCGGTGGCGGCGCAAGCCCTGCAGCGGCACGACGTGTGCAGCCGCGGTTGTCTTGCATCGTGCCAGGAGCGGCTTCCGCGCGCTCTGGCCTTCAGGCTGCCTGGCCCTGCTGCTGCCCCCTGTGAGCACCGGTGCAGGAGGGCGACCTGGAGCAGTGGCTCAAGGCCAGGGATGGCAAGCTGCTGGGCGAGGGCGAGGTGATGCTCAAGTTTGTGCAGCTGTGCCTGGCGCTGCAGCACGTGCACAGCAAGGTGGGTGGGGTGGGGGGAGCTGCCAGCTTACTAGATGCAGAAATGCTCGGGCGACGACAGGGATGCTGCTGGCATCACCTACGGGTGTGCATGGGCCGATGCCACTGTGCAAGTCAAAGAGCGGCAGTGCTTCTGCACCCCGTCTCTGACAGGGCATCATCCACCGCGACGTCAAGTCGGGCAACATCTTCTGCACGCGGCATGGCATTCTGAAGCTGGGTGACTTTGGCATCAGGTGGGCTTCAAGCCACGCTCATGGCACTGCAGCTGCGCAGGAACTGCTGTCACAGAGATGCCTTGCTGTTAGTCTTGCCGGGATTTTTCAAGTGCCCCAATCCTTCCGTCGCTGGTTTTTGCAGCAAGATCATGGCCCCAGGCAAGAGCCACACCCGCACTATGGTGGGCACGCCCTACTACTTCTCGCCAGAGCTTGTCGAGGTGAGGGGCCAGCAGCAGATGACTGGCATGGGTTGCTGCCTGTCGTGCAAGGATTCTGGATGGGCTGAAAGTGCTGCTGCTGACCCCTGCGTTCAAGCAAGCAGCGCAACCGACTTGTTGGCCATAGACGTGTGCTGGGCGAGCTGCAACTAGCCATGTGGTGCACACCTGTGCCCGCAGGACAAGCCGTATAGCAAGAAGGCAGACGTGTGGGCCGCGGGCTGCGTGCTGTATGAGCTGGCTACGCTGCAGCGCCCCTTTCGGGGCAGCTCCGTGTCAGGTGGGGAGGCAGGGCTGAGCCTGCGTGCGGAGCCAGGACTTCGGTGGGCAGGCTGCGACAGCCACCTGGTCGTGTTTGGTGGCAGCTGGCACGGGGCTGGCAATGAAGCTGAGGAGACCACCACCACCAAAGCTGGCGCGCCTGCTGCTGGGGAGGCTCTGCTGTACGGATGCCACACATCATTCATTAAACCTGGATCCTGCACCTCGCGCCCCCCACCCTCCCTCCTGGACCGGCAGCTGTTGCGGTGAAGATCCTGCGCGGCACCTACGCCCCGCTGTCGGAGCAGTACAGCCCCGAGCTGCACAAGCTGCTGGCGGCGCTGCTGCGGCGCAAGCCCGACCAGCGGCCCACAATCGACGAGGTTGGTGTGTGGTCATGTTGGGGTGGGGCAGCGCGTGCCGTGCTGAGCCATCCGTACATCACACCTCATCAGCGCCCGCTCCGCTCACCTCGTGCCTCGCCACCACCCTCACTTGCAGGTGCTGGGCATGGAGTACGTGCGCAGGCACATGCGGCGGTACCGCGACCACGTGCAGCGCACCGTGGAGCACCGCAAGCAGTCCTTCTTCAACTCGCTCAACATGTTCCAGCTGGACTCTGGCACAGATGGCACGGCAGCGGCGGCGGCGGCGGCGGCGG
The DNA here is from genome assembly GCA_001430745.1 of Auxenochlorella pyrenoidosa. Lineage (NCBI taxonomy): Eukaryota > Viridiplantae > Chlorophyta > Trebouxiophyceae > Chlorellales > Chlorellaceae > Auxenochlorella > Auxenochlorella pyrenoidosa. The sequence continues at coordinate 475,620 of KQ482003.1, forward strand.
CGGCGGGCACGGCAGCACCGGCTGCTGCCGCGGCCTCAATACCAAAGCCGACGCCGAAAAGGCGGCAGCCCCACCGGCTCAGCGCTGTAGCAGGGCAGTTCTCCACTCCGCCATCGCCTGCTGCCGCTGTTGCCTCTGTGCCGGCCTCACCCGGCATGGTTCCATCCGCCTCCCCTCCAGCAGCTGCTCTGTTGCCACGGGCAGCTGCAGACGCAGCGGCTCTGGCGGTCCAGGCAGACCTGGCCAGTGCTGCTGCAGCAGGAGCGGCGCAAACAGGGGCAGCAGCAGAGGCGATGGCTGCAGCATTGCCAGCCTCGGCGTGGAATGCACATGGAGAGGCAGCAGATGCTGTGGCCGGACCTACGGATGCCATAGGAAAGCCAGAGTCAGCAGCAGCGGCAGCAGCAGCAGAAGCAGCAGCAGAAGCAGCTAGAGCAGACTTGCCAGCTGCATCAGAGCAGCGGCAGCAGCAGGTACGGCCTCCAAAGGCGACATCCTTCTCTGCAGTGGCTCACTTGCAGGCTGCTGCAGCTGCAGCAGGAGCAGACAGCAGCAATTCAGGTGGTCACGGCGATGCGGCAGCACGTGAGCGATGGCCGGAAAGGCCAGTACTTGTCGCCGCTGCTGTTATCAGGGAAGAGCAGCAGGACTCAGAAGCAGCAGCAGCGGCTGCTGCAGCAGCTGCGGCAGCAGGAGCAGGCACAGGAGGAGCATCAGCATCAGCAGTGCCAGCAGCTGCGGCGGCGGCGGCTGCAGAGCTACAGCAGCAGCAGCAGCAGCAGACACAGCAGCAAACACAGCACTTGCTGCTGCCGCAGTTGGTCAGCAAACTGGCCTCGCATGCCTCACTATCCCTGCCAGACTCGCCACAGTCGGCTCTCCACTTCCAGCGGGCAACCAGCCTCAAGACCGCCAACTCAGAGGCTGGCAGCCTGCTGGCAGCAGGCACCGACGGCCGCAGCGGAGAGGAGCCGGCCAGCGGTCCAGTGGCTGCAGCAGAGCACTCTGGGGTCGGCCACCTGCCGCTGGCATCACTGCCTGACAGCTCTGCAGCGGCCAGCGAGCCAGAGACTCCATCTGCGCGCAGGGCGGCGGATTCAGTGGTGGACCTGGCCCGCCGCGCACCAGGCCTACTGCTGCAGGTGCAGCAGCTGCTGGACCGCTCGCCTGTGCCCCTGTCCAGCCCCGCCAGCGCCAGCTGCAGCCTGCTGGCGCCGGCGGATGGCGAGGCAGCCATGGAGGAGCGGGGCCGCGCGCGGCGGCTCACACGGCGTGCAGCCGACCAGGGCTGCTCAGAGGAGCTGCTCAGTTTTGGTTTGGCTGACGACAGCGCGGGCAGCACGCCGCGGGGAGGGCCCAGGCTGCGCGCGTCAGCAGTGTGGGGCGGCGGGGGCCGCCTGAGCCCGCGCTAGCGCCGCCTTTCTCGGCACAGGGCTGTTGCTTTTTCAACCATTTGCAGACCGACTGCACACTATTGCTTTTCCCTGTCTGAAGACAAGAGATTATTTCATCTATCCCTTCGCAACATTGGGTGCGGCGTGGTGGCACTGTAACCTCGCGCCAGCAGGTCCCCCTTCAGTCACTCCACACTGCTGCTATCATGCCTCTTGGGCAGTCGGCAGGTTACCAGCTTTTGACACTGGAAAAGTGCCTGCTGGCCCTTGCTATTGGCTCCACAGATGAGGGGCATTTGGCTCTTGTACTGCATTGCGTTCAAATGGGCCAGTCCTGCCAGATGCTGCTCCAGCAGTGCTGCCAGATGCTGCTCAGCAGCAGCAGCACCTGGACAACGCTCTGTCGCGTTCGTATTCTGCGTGCTGTTGCGCCTTGGGGGCTGCCTGGTCGCCTCAGGGTGCGATGGGAACGGTCGCCTTGCGAGAGGTGAAGGTGCAAGGCGCACAAACAGGCAGTGGAGACGCCCAGCCGTCGGGGTGGGATCCTGCTGCTCCCTCGTGAGTGTCGAGCACATCAATGAAGGGGTTGGCGTGTGCCTAGCGCGCAACTGAACCCTTGTCGCCGCCGCTCGTTGCCGCCGGCTGCTGCCTGGCACTGTGACATTGTGTGGCACACAGCAAACGCAGCCCAGCACCATTTGAATGTTCGCCCCCCATCACACGATGCTGTGCATTCGCAGGTTCCGGGGGAGCTCCCTGCAGGTTGGCACCCATGCAATTGCAGAGCCGGCGGATGCTGAGGGCGACAGTGCAGGGGAGGCGAGCGGCACAACGCAGGTGCTCTCGCGCAGTATCTGGAGCAGCAGGATTGAAGTCATAGGCTGTGCCACGTGGCCAGGGGTTTTGATACGCAGTCCCCACCTGTGAGCCTGGGCAAGCTGCGAATGAACAGCACAGAAGCCGACGCTGCACCCGGGCTTCAGCTTTGCCATCATGGCCCCCCCACCCCCGCCCACCCAACCAACCACGGGCTGCCCTCCCCCGCTGCAGCCCTTGCGCATCACCCTTGAGTGGCGGGAACTGAGGTACACAGTCCCGCTGGGCGGCCGAGGCATTTTGTGCATGCGCCGGGCCAGGAGCGAGCGTGTCATACTGGATGGGCTTTCGGCGGTGATGCCGCCGGGCCGCCTGTTGGCAATCATGGGTGGGCAGTGGTGGGGAGGGGTGGCGGGGCAAGCTGTGGTGGCCCAGGTCGAGGCTGGGCGCGTAAGGCAACCACAAACGGCCAACGGCACGTAGGACGGGGGGATGCCTGCAGGCAAGGGCAGGAGGTGCGGCAGGGTGGTGCGGGCTCGGCCTGGCCGGCGCGCCCGTGCCGCTGCGCCGTGCCGTGCCCGCAGATTGGCGCATGCGCTGTGCACCTCACGCGCACCCACCTGTCCTACCCTGCCTGCAGGCCCCACAGGGTGTGGCAAGACCAGCCTGATCAATGCGCTGGCGGGGCGGCTGCCCATCGGGGGCACCCTGGAGGGGCAGATCCTGGTCAACGGGCTGCCGCGGGGCAAGGGCTTCCGCGCGGTGTCAGCCTACGTCATGCAGGTGCTGCCCCGTCAGACTGCCTCCAGCTCTTGGTTGTACATGACTGTGAGGGTTTGCGGCCAGGACTGCACCGGGCATGCTGGCTGCATGGCGCAGTCCAAGGTAGGCAGGCAGGCATCTCCAAGTGATGTGGTCATGCCTGGCAACCTTGTCAGATCACCTGTCCCTGTTTTGTTGCGTCCGGCAGGACGACGTGCTCTTCCACAACCTGACGGTTCGCGAGACGCTTGACTTTGCGGCGCGCATGCGCCTGCCGGCCTCGGTGCCACCGGGCGCCAAGGCCGCGCGCGTCGACGCCATCATCGCGCAGCTGGGCCTGGCGGGGGCTGCCAACACCTATGTTGGGGTGAGCGCACCCAGGCTTTGTCCTGCACCGGCGTGGAGGGAGGCTGCTGGGACGCAATGCGAGTGCAAGGCAGGCATCACAGGAGGCTGCTGGCAAACAGGCCCGGTGCTCCACCCCACGCATGCAGAACGCAATCGTGCGCGGCGTCAGCGGCGGCGAGCGCAAGCGCGTCAACATTGCGATTGAGGTCCTATCCAACCCTTCGATGCTCTTTGTCGACGAGCCGACCTCGGGTGGGACAGCTGAGGTGGCGCGGATGTGCATGTGGGCATGCTGTTGCGCCGACAGCTGGCCGCAGTCTCTGCATCTTGTGAGCGGGCGCCAACCCTGCAGCCTGTGGCCCTCCCCGGTGCAGGGCTGGATGCCTTTCAGGCGCAGAGCGTGGTGGAGAGCCTGTCGCAGCTGGCGAAGAGCGGGCGCAGGCAAGCACCAGTGGCAGCCGGGCGGCTGCCCTGCCAAGCTGGTTGCTTTCTCTTTGCTGCCGACTGACACGCCACCTGTGCTGGCGAATATCTGCAGCGTGCTGGCGACCATCCACCAGCCGCGGTCCAGCGTGTTCCAGATGTTCGACCTCCTCCTCGTGCTCAGCGAGGGGCGGCAAGTGTTCAATGGGCCCGCGTCAGAGGTGCGGCAGGGCTGGGTCCGCTGGGGTGCTTCATTCAATGCTGAGCTTGCTTGGTCGCCACCGTGCATGCCATGCGGCAGCGAACTTTATGAGTCGGGGTGCGAGAGCTGGTCCTGGAGGCACGGCATGCCGCCGGAGGAGCAGGGGCCATGGCAGCTGCCCGCCGGGGCTCAGGCACTCTGTCCTGACCGCAGCTGTACCAGCCTGTTCCCGCACGCCTTCCTGACCTCCTCAGGCCGTGTCCTGGTTTGCCTCCTGCGGGTTCCAAACCCCTGAGCATTTCAACCCTGCCGGTGAGGCTGGCCTCAGCTCGGTGTCTACAAGTGCTCTCCTTGCCTGCTGCTGCTGTCAGCAACCCACCTGCCAATGTTTTGGGGTTTCACTTCACTCGCCCTCTGCTAACCCGCCATGGCCGCCCCCTTGTCACCTTGCAGATTTCTTCGCCGACCTGGTGGCTCGCGACCGGCGCACGCCCGAGGCCGATGCCGCATCGCAGGCGCGAATCCAGCAACTGGTGGCGCGCTTCCAGGAGCACCAGGCCGGGCGCAGCATGGAGGTGCGCCCCTTGCACAACCACAGCAGGATGCTGGTGGCATTGGGTGCCGGGTCTGAGTCGGTGGCTGGGCATGCTGCGCATCTGGTAGGTTGGTCTGACATGCCCGGTGGAAGACGCACACTGCATGTGGCGTTGCACCCATCTTGCCGGTTGGCTGCCAGCCGTAGGCGCTGCCCACGCCCCCCCTGCCCGCAGGCAGCAGCGGTGCCCCAGGCGGACGAGCAGGCGATGCAGCAGATCAATGATCGGCCAGCCTTCCCAAACCGCTGGCCAGTGGAGTTTGGCCTTCTGCTGCGGCGTGCCTGGAAGCAGCAGAGCCGCGACCGCCTGCCGCAGGCGAGGCCTGCCTGGGCACTGGCAAGGCTTGCACTTGGCTGGATGTTCACGCTGGGAGTCGATTTGCAAACAATGAGGCAGTTCCGTGAGCTTGCAGCGCCCAGCTTGCACACTGGCCCCGTGCCGCAGATGATCACGCTCATGCAGACGCTTGTCCTGGGGTTCGTGCTGGCCGCGCTCTTCTCAGACATTCCAAATACGGCGCAGGGGGTGCAGGATGAGCTGGGGGTGAGTGCTGCAGGCAGCCTGCGGCTCATGGCGGTGCTGCGCTGGCTGCAAAGGCGTGGCATGCTGCACTGACAGGCCCGGGGGCTCCAGCCACCAACATCGCCTCTGTACCACCTCGCAGGTGCTCTTCATGTGCTGCATGTGAGTGCGACAGCAGCGCCCCGTTTCGTGCTGCTCTCAGGCTGCGTGGCATGCGCCTTGCAGGCACTTGCCGCCTGCACAGCTCTATACACCTACTGTGCCACTTGGCGTTGGCCACGCCCACGCTGCCTGCCCAACCCATTCGCACAGGTTCAACGCCATGGCCTCCCTCTTTGCCTCCCTCAACACCTTCCCCGCTGAAGCGGGCATCGTCAACAGGCACGCCCAGCCGCTGGCAGCCACACGCTCCATGGTGGCCTCCATTGCCTGCGCTCCGCGGCATGCAGATCAGCTAGTCAGGCACGCATCACCCCTCGTTCCACTGGCCTCCTCTCCAACTGGGCAGGGAGCGCGCCGGCAAGTCGTACCACGTGCTCCCGTACTACCTGGCGAGGCTCATCTGCGACATGCCGCTGCGCGTGGGCCAGGGCCTGCTCTTCGGTGGGTGGCGGGGAATGTGGGCGAGCCAGCGCTCTGCCCCGGTGTGCAGGTTTGCTTCAACCCACGAGTTGTTGACCCTGCGAGGATCTCACGTGGTGCACCCCCGTCACTTTCCGCCCACCGTGTTCAGGGGTGATTGTGTACTTCATCGTGGGGCTGAACGCGACTGCAGCAGCCTTCTTCCAGGTGGGGATGGTTTTTCAAGTTAAGGGAACAGGGGGCAAAGGTGTGCGGCGGCTGGGGACAGCGGGCGCCTACCAGGAGTTGTGCTCTAGAGAGTGAGGGCAATCTGGGTCAGCAACACGCGCCTACACCCTGCACCCCGTTGCAGCCCCCTTGATGAATGTACATGCTGAGCTTTGCACTCGTGACAGTACACTGCTGACTGCCTGTATCAGACAAGCAGAAGGGGTGGGCACCGCTGTGAGGTGGGCCCATCACTGCATTCATGCACACCCTTGCCTTTTTAATCACCCTCGCCTTTGGGAATTGACGAGCCCGCCCCTGCAGTTTGTGGCGCTGACAATCCTCGAGGGGCTGGCCTCGCAGGTGCGGCCCGCCAATGCTCAATGATTGTTGAGCTGTAATCCGCACCCCTGCCAGCATCACTGCAGTTCTTTGGATGCGTGCAAGTTGTGAGACTATTGCGCTGGCAGCGTTGGGCGCCCCCTGCTGCACCCGACCCTCGCGCTGTCCTCAGCCTGCAGGCGCTGGGCGTGGCTGTCTCGGCAGCCGTGCGGGGCTCCGACAAGCTGGCCTTTGCCGTGGCACCTGGGATCACCGTGATTCTCATGCTCTTTGGCAAGTGGTCTTTGTGGCCCGAGCGCTTCTGCACGCCCGGAGTATTGCGTCTGATTGGGCAGTAGCTGCACGCAGCCAGAACGCACGGTCCTGCAACGAGCTGGCCCTGCTTTCATATGCGCTGCAGGCGGCTTTTTCGTCTCCACAGATTCCATCCCGGCAGGTAGGAGCCCATCTGATATCTGTGCAAGCCAGCGTTCCGCTGTGACTGGGGATACCACACAGCCCCCACTTGGGGCTGCTGACCCGGCACTCCCGCCCCATGCCTCCATGCAGCCATCCGCTGGATCTGTTACCTCTCCCACCTGTATTACGCTTTCCAGGGGCTTGTCATCAACAACTTTGCGTGGGTCAAAGATCTTGCAAGGGCCCCACTGCCCGCTGCGTGGGGGATGCTGGGGGAGGGGTTATTGTCCTGCCCCACCAGCGGTGCATACTCAGGGGGCAGTGATCACTGCCATGTCATGACATTCAAGGGGGGCCCCCCTGCCACGTGCCCGCAGAGGGCGCACCGGCTGGACCTGCGCCACAGCTCAGGACCCCACCTGCACCATCACGGGCGACCAGGTCATCGACAGGCGAGTGCAGCTGCCTGATCCCGTGGTGGGTCACAGGCCTCGCTGTGCAAGGCTGCACAGCTTGCAGACCCTGGTTGCGCCCGCCACATCTGCCCTCCTGCAGGCTGGGATTCGGCGACAAGCCGCGATGGGAGGCATACGTGGGGCTGTCCGGCCTCATACTGGGCTACAATCTGGCGGGCTATGCTGTGCTGCGTTTCACAAAGCAGAGGTTCCTGCCGCTGTCGCCCGCTCCGGCAAAGAAGCGCGCTTGAGGGATTGCACTCCGCAGCGCTTGGCAGTCACTTGCAGTGCATGGTATGGTGCTTATCAAACGGAATGTAGGCTGGTATGCTGAGTGAGGTCGTTATCTCAATAAGCGCGCTTGGGATTGTGTGGAGAGAGGGTACAGTGGCCTGATCGCTGTGCTTGCAAGAGGGTCTACTGCGCCGCCAGTTGGGCGAGGCGCGCGCCAGGCCGGAAGCCACGGTGGTGCAACACCGGTTGCATTGTCCGCTTCGTTCCAAAATTCAAGCCGTCCTGAAGCCCCACAGACCCGTAGCCAGTGTTTGAGCGTCATTTTTCAAGTCACCAGCAAGTGCTGCGGCCGCAGCCTGGGGGGGCAGCAAAGCGTCCCGTGCACCTTTCGGCAGACTCCCGAGCGCGTGTGGGGCATCGAGACCGGGTGGCATCCGTGCGCCACTGCCGCGGCCAGCGGTGGCCGCCAGCACCGCCGCTGCCGCGTGCTGCTCGGCAAATTGAGGCAGCATGGAGGATGCTCCCGGCTTCAAGGACTTCACAGTAGCCACGGCATTTGAGCGGTGAGGTTGGTTGTTATGAATTCAGCGCCGGCCCCCATGTGTGCGAGGCACGCTACACCGCCTGCCAGGCTGAAGGCACGCAGTGAGCAGGCAAGCCAGCATGCAGCCATCCCCCATGCCCTCTACCCATCGCAGGTTTGTGGCCTCGGTCGAGACCTGCGTGGCCACCTGGGCAGCCAAGCCGGGCGGTGCAGGGCCGCACAGGCTGCAGGCACAGCTGCAGCACCGCTTCCCCTGGCGGTCGGAGCCGTACGTCCTGGCGCTGCACCTGCCGCCAGCTGCAGACCCCCCGGCTCAGCAGGGGCAGCCACAGCAGGACCAGCAGGGGCAGGGGCAGCAGCCCGGCAGCGCACTGGCGTGGCCTCTGGCCAGCGGCGCGTTGATGCACGATGCGCCCGGGCGCCTGCAGCAGTGGTTTGGTGTGACCGCCTTCCTGCTGCTCACGCCCGACTCCTACTCGGGTCGGGTGCTGGAGGAGGAGGTGAGCTGGGGGTGGGGTGGGGGGGGGAGGGGCGGGCGTGCTCCGAGACGGCATCAACAAGTTGTGGCAGGTTGCGCACCTGTGAGCGAGCTGTTGCTGTGCTTGCACGTCGTGTGCTGGTGTAGCAGCACGCTGTGAAGATGGAGCTTGTGTGCCCTGCCCTGCCCATCTGCCTGCCTCCCGCCCTGTAGGAAGTGCACACGCTGCTGTCGGCTGCGGCCGTGGCGCTCTCTCACGCCCGCATCACCTGGCCGCTGCTGGTGCCTGTCCATGATGCCGTGCGAGACGGGTACCGCGGCGTGGCGGTCGCTGCAGGCGGCACCACCCTGCACTTTGACACCGACTCCACTCACACCAGCCGCCTTCGGCCGGGTCTGCTCAGCCTTCCGCAGCAGCTGCTGCTGTTTGCGCGGCAGCTGGGCGCCGCCGGCGCCCCGGCTGCTGCGGCTGCCTGCCGCGCTGCGACGGGCACTGAGCTGGAGCTGCCTGCCAGCATGGCAGCAGACGCTGCCGCCGGCGGCACCAGCCGGCCCTGCTCGGCAGGTGGCAGCGGTCGGCACGTGGCGCTGGCGGTGCGGTACAGCTATGCAGTGGCTGAGCCGGGGGAGGCCGAGGAGGGCGGCAGCGACGGCAGGTGGGCAGAGCATGAGCGGCCAGCCGGCGATGGCGCCAGCGGCGAGTGGGATGAGCAGGCGCCGTGGCGTCCCTGGGCGGCACAGGCCGACCCTGTCGGTGAGCCATCCCTGTGGGCTGTTTGAGCACGGGGCCAGCCATGGCCTGCAGTGGTCTCCAGTGCATGCTGCAACGATGCCCAGTTTGGTGCCTTCATGCTGCGTATCGACTGGATGCCCAGCTTGAGCCTGCTGTTGGCGCTCACGGCAGCGCCCTCTCTTGCCTTGCCCTGCCCCGTCTTCCGCAGGCTGCTTGGAGCTGGATGTTGTGTGGCGCTTCCCTAGCGTCACAGCTGCACTGCACACGCACACCGGCGAGCCCAGCAGCACGCCTGATGCGGAGGCAGGCCCTGGGGGCCTGGCGCCTGCAGACGCGGCAGAGTGGAGGCTGGTGGCGCTGGGCACCAGCTACGAGCGGGACACCGGGCCCCGTGGCTTTGTGCTGCGAGCAGGCGAGTGGGTGGTCCCCGCAGGGTCCGCCTGCCTTCCCGCTGCTCCAAGGCGCCCTCGCGTGGCAACCTCCTGTTTTTCGCAGCTACGGAGCCAGCTGCAAAATTGCCGAAGGGTGGTGGAATGGCAGCGCAGACGAGGGGGTTCAAACCACTCCTCCCACCCCCTGCCCCGCCCTCTTCTTCTCGCAGTGGACAAGCCGCGCCGCTTCCTGCGCCTGCAGTCCCTGGCGGGCGGCGCGGCGCAGCACATCCTGGCTGGCAGCGCCGAGGTGGCGCCAGAGCTGCTGCCCTCAGACTCCAGCTTCTCTGGCATGCTGCTCAAATTGGCAGACAGTGCCAAGTGAGTGCACCGTCGGGATCCTGGTGGGGTGGGGGTGGCTATAAGTATGGCTAGGGCAGCCTGCTGTCATCAGCCTGCCACGGCGCTTTCTTGGGGGTTAACGCGCTGCGTGCCACTGCCATTCCTCAATGAGGGCCATGCCCTCGTCACGGGAAGCAGTGGTGTCATCTGGTGCGTGCCGCTGTGCCTTTGCGCAAGGAGCACCCCTGCTCCTGCTCACCGGAACCTGACCCGTGCCCCACCCATCTTTGCCGTGTGCAGGTATGCCGCGCTGGCGCCCGACCTGGGCAGCCTTGCCTCCGCCGACTGGTGGCTGCAGCAGGGCGCGTACCAGCCGCCGCTGGCACCGGACTGGGTGCTGCAAGAGGCGACCCGGGATGTGCTGCAGGTGAGCAGAAGGCTGCTGGCACGGAACGCAGTTTTCCTCCTTCCATCTTTTGGAGGTCGCATCCCGACTTGACAGTCTTGACCACACCAGCCTGCCCTTCTGGCCTGCAGATGGCTGTCCTGCCTGTCTGGCCGGCGTTCCCTCCCGGCTCAGTTGCCTGGCCCACCAATGCGGCGGGGCAGCACGGCTGTTTGGGCAAGGCAGCGCCGCTGGGCGCGCTGATCAGCAGGTGAGGCCCAGGGACTCACAGGCTGCCTATTCCTTGCTGCTTGCAGGGGGATGCGCCACTGATGGGGCCAGGGCTGGTGGCTGTTTCCGTTCATGGCAGCCATCATCCCTGCCTGGTGCCCTGTGCTCCCTTGCCCTCTGCAGGTTTGCACTGCACGCCATGGCCCTGGGCAGCCCACGCTCGGTGGCGGAGCTCTGGTCCCGCTTTGTCAGCGCCCTGCGCCTGCAGTACTGGGAGGCGCTGCAGCCGCTCCCCCGCATGCGCTTGGACGAGGAGCAGGGCCGCCAGCAGGGCAGCGATTCGGAGCAGCAGCAGCAGTCCCAGCAGGGAGATGGAGGAGTGGGCGCCGACGACAGCGCCAGCACCGGCAGCACCAGGCCAGAGCCGCCAAATCTGGAGCTCAGCCTGCTGCACCAGAAGCTGCAGATGCTGGACCTGTGCATACACCTGCTGCAGGAGCAGCGCGCGCAGCAGGGGCAGCAGGCGCGTCATGAGGCTGCTCCACAGCCAAACGGCAGCCACCCCGCAGGTCCGCCCCAGGCCGCGTCCAGCCCAGCGCGGGAGCTGGATGGGTGGGGCTGGGACAGCGGCGACGAGGCCCAGGCACCTCAAGAGGGTGGCCGACAGCAGGCGCAGCATGAGCAGCAGCAGCAAGCCGAGCGCCAGCAAGGCAGGCAGCGGCAGCCGTCCCCTAGCAGCAGCACCAGCAGTTACTTCTCGGCAGCAGGCGGCTCCGAGGCAAGCTCCCTCTCCACCATCAGCCCCGCCCGCAGCGTGGATCAGCTGCAGGCGCAGCAGTCAGCGGAATCTGCAGGCGTGGCTGGCGCAGGGCCGGGCCCAGGAGCAGCGGCGGCAGCAGCTGCATGGTCGCCAGCACTAGCCAGCGCAGCAGCTAGCGATGGTGCAGACGGCGCGGCGTGTGGCGGTGATGCTGCGGCCACAGGGCCCGCATTGCTCGCGGGGGATGCAGGCGAAGGCGCTGTGGGCGTGCTACCTGGCGCCTCGCTCGGCCTCCACCCTGACCGGCCACTGCGGGTGCCAGCAGTGCAGGACCCGCCGCCGCAGACGGAGGACCTGCTGGCTGAGCAGCAGTCGGCGTTGCAGGTAGGGGTGGCTGCGAGCGGGCAGGCACCAGCGCGCATGCTGCCTTTACTGGTTGAGATGTGCTGCCATCCCTCTTGGTCTCATCACAGTCCACATGCTCGCTGACTGCCAACCTGCCAACCCGTTGCTCGCAGGCGCACCCGGCGTCGCCCGGCCAGGACGCCTCTGCCCTGCGAACTCAGCTGCAGGGGCGCATGCTGCTGTCAGACATGCAGGCATTCAAGGCTGCCAACCCGGGCTGCTGCCTGTTAGGTGAGGACGGCTGACGCATACGCTGGCATCTAAAAGCTGCTTGCGCCCGTGAAAGCCAGCTCAGTGTTGGTGAATCAGTCGTGAGGGAGCGCCACCGCGCCACCCTCCCCACTCTCCGCTGCCTGCTCCGCCATGCAGATTTTGTGCGGTGGCACTCTCCAAAGGACTGCGTCCCAGCTCCCTGCGGCAGCTGGAAGCTGTCCAAGCGGATGGCGGCAGACGTGGGTGCATGCTGCGTCCCGTGCTCGCAATGCACTGGGCGGCTGTGCTGGCCTGGCCAGGCCCAGCGTGCTGCAGCTGTTGAGCTTTTCAATCATAAGAAACTTCACTTCTGTCACCCTGGCGTGCTTGACTGGCTCCTCTGGCTGAGATCATCACACTGCGCACAGCAGGTTTGCTGACCCGGGCGTTCCTTGCTTTGACCCTGACCCGCGCCTGCAGGGCAACGCGTGGCAGCAGCTGTGGGCGTCGGCGGCGCCGCTGCCCGCCGCGCGGCAGCGGCCCCTGCTGGACCCCCAGCTGGAGGGCGAGCGCGCGCTGCACTTCCTGGAGACCCTCCCCCCCGCCGCCCTCTACGCAGACCTGCTGGCGGTCGGGTACAGCGCTGCGGTGCAGCTGCTGCGCACGGCGGGCCCGGCGGCAGGGCTGCCTGCGGTGCAGCGCCAGCTGGGCTGCCTCGAGGCCGCTGCCCGGCTGGAGCTGCTGCACGGCGTGGCAGCCAGGGAGGCGCCTGCACAGGCCAGCGAGCAGCAGGGCAACGGCAGCAGCGGCGCAGCACCGGCGACAGCGACAGCAGAGCCAGCAGCAGCAGCGAGAGGTGACGAGGAGGCAGCGGCGGCGGATGCTGCTGGTTGGGAGGAGGAATGGGAGGCGGACCAGGATGAGGAACAGCGTGCAGCCGAGCCTCCTCCCAGGCAGCCGCCTCAGCCTGCCTGGCTGCAGTCGGTGTATGGCAGCGGCCTGAGCAGCTGGCGCTATCATCGCCTCCTGTTGCTGCTGGGCTGCGCTGAGCAGACAGTCGTGGCGGCACACTCGCTGCTGCTGCGCCTGGGGTGGCATCCAAGGCAGCAGTGTGCGAGCAGCAGCGATGGCAGCGGCGGCTGTGACAGAGAGTTTGCAGCAGCATCAGCTGATCAACTGATCTGCTCAGCTCTGGGCGAGCAGGAGCCATCATGCCAGGTGCCCGCGGCAGCACAACAGAACGTTGCGCCAGCATCTGCTGTTGACCTGCCAGCAGCACACAGGCAGGCTGCCGAAGCGCTGCTGAAGTGGGATGATGAGCCCACTGATGACAGCGGCAGTGACAGCGCGGCTGGCGGGGCAGCAGGCAAGTGGCAGCCCCCTTTCCAGCAGGAGTGGCTGCTGCAGGTGCACGCGGGGCATGCTCCATCTAATGGCAGCCAACCCGGCCATGGCGCCCCTGGCAGTGGCTACAGCGCCCTGCCGGTGCTGCAGCGGATGTATGTCAAGGCGCTGCCGGCAGGGGTCCGCGTTGCCACCGTGCTGGGCGCCGAGCCTTGCAGCCTGGCAACCTGACAAACCGGGCAGCAGAACCGTGCAGTCTTTTAATGGCATACGCTGCCTCTTAAAAAGCACAATACAAATGAGAGATGTGAAACAGTTGCGGCCAGGGCAACATGAAGAGCCGGGGGAGCAGCGTGCTGCTGCGCTCTGTTGGCATGCCGTGCTGTCGGCGAAGGGAAGACCAAGGGTCAAGGAGCCCAGGTCGTCATGGCGCCTCTTGGCCAACCCGATCGCAGATTTTGCGTATCAAAGATCCTTTATTCGGCGAAATGCAGCTGCTCGTGCGCAGCGCGAGGGGTCGGACGCTGGCGGTCTCCGCCGAGGGCTCGGAGACCGTCGCAGACCTGAAGCTCCGCCTACAGGCAGGTTTTGCGTTCGAAAGTACTTTACGCAGGTTGAGCGGGGTTGCGCTCCATGGCCGACCAGCCGAGTCCCGCCGCCGACGCGTCGGTCGACTTGCGCCTGCTCACCCACTCCCCCGCAGGCAAAGGATGGCATGCCCATGTGCCATCAGACACTGGTGCACGCCGGCAAGCTCCTGGAGGACAGCTTTGAGCTGAAAGCTTATGGCCTGGAGGCTGGCTGCACCCTGCACCAAGGCAGCCGACTGCGCGGCGGCAAGCCCGTCAAGGTGCGCCCTGGCTGTCGGCTCACGCAGGCTGCTTCTGCCTCCCATCCAAGCATATCCTCCCTCAAAACTCGATGATCCGAATGCACCACGCCTTCCAAGCTAACAAACGTGTTTCTATTACGATGGGCCCTGCCCACCTCGCCCGCTGCACAATCAGACGCGGCTTCCACCCGCTGGCATCCCCCACCCTCGCAGGTGAAGATCGTCACCAACCACCTGCCCTGCGGGCAGGAGGTCACCATCGATCTGGAGCCCTCTGCTACCAAGCAGGCAAGCCAAGCGGGGTGTGCACCCCAGATGGCGCATCAACCTCCAACGTCTTTACACCTGGAAAGCGTCGCCCAGCATGCAAGATCAACTTGCGGCTCCCTTGCATCTGAACAGTCTGCCGGGTGCCATGCCTGGCCCTTCAGGAGATCAAGCAGAAGCTGGAGGCGGCCACAGGGGTGCCCGCGCTGCACCAGAAGGTCATGCTCAGCGGCATCAGCCAGATTGTGATGGGAGACAAACGGTGAGCTGGCCAGCCAGCAGAACACGAGCCTTTGGGCTGCAGGCATTCCCTTCGTCTGTTCTGGAGGCACACCTACACTCGCTGGCACGCGTGTGATGGTGTTGCGCAGCGACGCTGCTGGCTGGCACTGGGCTGCCTAGGACTGGTGCCTTTTTGAGAAGCTTCGATCCAATGCAACCCTGGCCGTCCAACTCTCTCTGCATGCAGTACCAACATCGGCTTCTGCTCCTGCGGAAGCGCAAGCGGAGTTGACATGGCGGTGGGCAGCAAGAGCTGATTGGGCTTTGTGCTACAGATCGGCTGTGGACAAGTTTGATAGTTGAACAAAGGTATTTGCTGACAAATGCAACCAGCTGCCTCTTCTTGTACTCTATGATGTTGCAACAGTGGAAAGGATGAAAGAATGAGGCACATGACACACTAGAAAATGGCAACGAAAGATGAGACACACAGAGTACGAGACAGGTGTATGACATGAAATGGATCGCTGTGCGCCTATGCTGCTAACACCTGCCTGGGTCACGACTTGCTGTGCTCGCTGCCGCTGGAGCTCTCTTCTTCGCTGCTGTCTTCCTCACTGCTGTCGCTATCCTCCTCGCTGCTGCTCTCATCCTCAGTGCTGCTGCCGCCACCTTGACGCGCACTGCCTCCATGCCCTTGGGCGCTGGCTCCGCCATCGCTGCCATCTGCAAAGAAGATGATGACATGAGTGTTTGCAGGAGGAAGACAGCATGCAAGTTTGGCCGAAGCAAAAACACACGCCGCACCTGGATGCCATGGACTGCGGCAGCTCACATGTGCAACCCTGCCTCCCTGCGGCAGCCCACAGCAGAGACTGACCTGACGACGAGGTGTCTTCATCGCTGCCGCTGCCACTGCTGCTGCTCTCCTCGCTGCTGCTGCTGCTGGTGTCGTCGCTGCTGCTGGTGGTGCCCTCGTCTGCGGGACGGCAGCACGGGGCATGAAGGCTTGGGAGGCCTGTCAGGCTCACCACGCTGGCAAGCTGAAAAGAGGCAACCTGGAGGCATGCAGGTGCCATCCACAACACCGGCGCAGGCAGGGCAGCCAGGCACGCGCACCTGAGGACACGTTGGCTCCTCGGGGTGCTGCCGCCCTGGCCACCGCTGCAAATGCCGCTCTCGCGGCTGGTGCCCCTGCTACGGGTGCCGCGCCTGCCGCTGCTCCTCCGGCTGCCTGGCCCCCACCCTCAGATGACTCGTCGTCAGAAGACTCCTCTGACGACGTGTCGCCCTCTGAGCTGGAGGTCTCCTCTTCCCGGGATTCCCCAGAGGAGGTGGCGGCGGCCGCCACATGCAGGTAATCCTCGGTGGGCAGGAAGGCCAGCGCCACCGCCGCGCCCTTGCTGCCATCCAGGCTGCTGCCTTCGCTGCTGCTGTCGTCCAGGCTGCTGCTGTCGTCGTTGCTGCTGCTGCTGGGCCCGTCAGAGGAGAGGAGGTCGATCACGCCGCCGTCGTTGTCCTCGTGCACGCCGGCGCCGCCGGCGCCCTCCCAGCTGTCCTCGCTGTCCCAGTCGTCGCTGCTGATGTCGCTCTGCGGGCGGGGGCGGGCAGGCAGGCAGGCAGGCAGCGGGTGGGAAGGGGCGAGCAGCAGGGCGAGATGGAGGGGGAGGGGCTTGCGGGGCTTGCACAGGCAGCCGCAGCCTTGGGCCGCCGCCATGCACAAACAGGCATGCCGCTCTGCCACGCCCACGGGCGTCACTGCAGTGCAACTAGCACAGAGTCACCCGAGGCCCAACGCAGGCAATTGGCCTGAGCAGCGTTTCAATGTCCAGTATGCCGCACACACTCCGCCTCGCACCGCTGCCCATGCCCGGCTTCCCGGCGTGTCCCCTGCCCTCCACCCCCCCCCGCACCCCCACCTCCTCCCCGGGG
Organism: Auxenochlorella pyrenoidosa; assembly: GCA_001430745.1. Classification (NCBI taxonomy): domain Eukaryota; kingdom Viridiplantae; phylum Chlorophyta; class Trebouxiophyceae; order Chlorellales; family Chlorellaceae; genus Auxenochlorella; species Auxenochlorella pyrenoidosa. The sequence goes on from KQ482003.1 coordinate 491,940, forward strand.
GCGGGCTCCGGGTCCTCCACGCTGTTGCCGATGGAGAACTCGTCGGGGTCCATCCCATCCCCCAGCTCCATCTCCCGCTGCATCTGCTCCATGATTGCCCGCGCCTGGTCGGGGGGAGCAGGCAGCAAGGGCTGCGGCAGCTGAGAGCTGGGAAGGGAAGGAAGGGGCCTGCAGGCGCAACACTTTGCAACGCGAGCATGCACCACGCTGCATACCCCGCAACAGAAAGGAGGAGAAGGAGTCTCAAAAATAGGATCAGATCCGGCATGCTGCATTTTAAAATCACAGGCGATCGTGCCCAGACGCCACGCCGCGGCCCCCGCTTCCTCACCTCCCGCCGCACTTCCTCCTGCTGCGCCGTGATGCCCTCGTTGCTGCGGCTCTCAAAGGACTGGTTCCCCCACAGCACCACCCTGCCGGGCAGCAGTTCCCCCCGCTCCACCCGCTGCCGCTGCTCCGGCGAGGCGCGGCGCCCCGTGGCGCGCACCCCCTCTGGGCCCGCCATCCCGCGGGGAGCCGCTATCCACACATCCTTGGGGGGCTCCTCCTGCAGCGGCAGCGGCAGCAGCAGGGGCATTAATCGTGCATGCCGAGTGGGGCACAAGCGCTGCAGCTCCAGCGCCTCAGATCCTGCTTGAACAAGGCTGCTGCCCGCGCAACCCCTGGTGACCCGCCCTCCCCCCTTGCTGCCGCCTCAGCGCCTGTGTGCGCCCCCCGCGCTGCCCGCTGGCCCCCACCCACCCCG
>KQ482003.1:493208-532858 GCA_001430745.1 Auxenochlorella pyrenoidosa
CAGCTCCTCGCAGCAGAGCACCAGCGGGCCGCGCTCGTACGCCCACATGCAGCAGTCCTGGATGACCGCGGTGCTGCTCTGCACGGTCACCGGGTCGGCAATGTCCACAAAGGAGCACCTGCGGGGGGGGGGGGGAACATGGCAGCGTTCAATTCAGTTGAGCGGGCTGCGGGCGAGCACGCGGTCGCTCCCCTCGCAGGCTGGCGCTGCCACAAGGGCGGCCTCTGCGCTCGCCAGCCAGCATGCCAGGCTGCCGCGAGCTGATGGGCCGGCTACGCCTGCGCCGCTGGCGGCAGCCCTGCACCGGGCTTGCCTGCGCATGACGAGCGTGGTCTCGGGGTGCGTCCACAGGCTGTCCCCCGTGCACTTGACCTCGCAGTCGGTCATCTCCAGGCGGCCCGCCATGAGGGAGATGCCCACGTGCAGCTGGCAGTGCTCCAGGCGCAGGCAGGTGTGCTCGTCCTGCGGGCGCAGCAACACAGGGCAGTTGAACATGCTCCACAGCTGGCAAGGACCAAGCTGCCGCTCCACAGCTGCCAAGAGTGCCGCAGGCTTCCCTTCCTTGGGGGGGGCCATGTGCCCCACACAGTGCACCTCAGCGTCCCCAGTGAAAGTGCCCGCCCTGGCCCCCACCCCACCCCCCAACCCCCCAACCCACCCCTCCCCTCCCCCCTGCGCACCTTCAAGTCCTGTATGCCGATGTAGCTGCCCTGCAGCACCTCGCAGTGCCGCATGCAGATGTGCTGGCAGCGCGGGCCAAACTCCACCAGGAAGAAGACCGACTCGTCAATCTGGGGCGGGGGCAGCGTGGCCAGCAGGGGAGAGGTGTGGAGGACAGCGTCGCCAGCAAGGGCAGGGCCCGGCATGGCATTTTGCACCAGGCAGAGGCGGACCCAGCAGATGCCAGGCATGGGGCTTGCTGGGCTGAGCCACGCCCCCCGCCACCGCCCCCCCCCACCCCACCCCACCCCACCCCACCCCACCTGGTGCGACTTGAGCACGAGGTTCTCCAGCAGGCAGCCCCGCCCCGTGGCCATGATGGCAAAGCGCGCAGGGGAGAGGATGCGCGCCCTGCCGTCGTCGCACGTCAGGTGCAGCGGCTTCTTCAGCAGCAGCGCCTCCTGTCGGGAGGAAACGGCAGCCACCACGTGACGGAATGTTCTGTTGCAACAGCTGCACCTAGCCTCCAGCTGCCTCCCCTTCACCCTCAACACGCCGCCTGCAAATGCGTCTGCAGCTTGCAGGCCCGCAAATGTGCGGTGGCAGCAAGCCACCTGGCTCTGCTGCTCGCTAACGGCAGGCAGGGGCACCTTGTAAAACCCTGGCAGCAGGTGCACGGTGTCTCCGGGCTCTGCCGCCTCGATGGCGTCCTGCACGCTCATGCCAGGCAGCTGGTGCGAGTGGACCAGGCCCTGTGCAAGGTCCCGCAGCCGCTTGCACACTGCAGGGGGCGAGAGCGACAGACCGGGCACCATGGCTGCATGAAGCGGCAAGCAGCGTCGATGGCAGGTGCTGCATTGTGGCGGCAATCATCAAGCACAGATCCCTGCCACAATGTGCGCAACGAGCCGGTCTGCACAGCGATGGAAGAGTTGCAGGAACACCCAGACGGCGACACAGCACAGCACTCACCCAGCATCACAGTCCGCCGGTCAGCCCCCAGCCGCTTCACTATGTGCTGCAGCACTCCATCGTGCAGATCCATCAGCTGCGTCTTTGCTGGTGCTGGCCCCGCCGTGGGCTCAGGCGCCGCCGCAGCATCCCGCCGTGCACGCTTGACGCGTGGCCGCGCCATGGCGGCCGCAGCGACACGTCAAAGACTCCACAAAACCTGGTGCAGCGCTACGCACGGAGATGGACCGGACAATTCGATGGTATAGATCTTACAGTGAGGACTCAACCCACTCCCAATCTGCAGGGCAGCATCGACAGAGGGGGACGCTCATGTTGGTGCCAGCAGGCAGCGGCGGCGGCGGCTAGGTGGCGGCGAAGCGGCGTTGCGGCGGCCCAAGCCCTGTATTAGATGCTGACGGCTGGCGGAAACTCGGGAGAGTGCACCAAGGCCAGAAACTACGCGCCAAGCACAAAACAAAACATGCATCGGCAGGGAGAACGCTTTGCAGCTTGCCTGTCTCCTGTATTGCTGACAGGCTGGTAAATAAAGTCACAAATGAGTGCCAGATGGCCCAGAGCAAGTGGCCATGCTGCGAAGGATGCAGCACGCCCATCCATCAAACTTGGGCAGAAGAGTGCAGACCTAAAGGTACTCTACATCGCTACGACTGTCATTGGTGCTTACTGTGCCATGAGCACGGCTTCATTTGGGCCTGGAGGGGCCAGGCCTTGCCGGCGCGCCACGGACACCTTGCGGATTGCAGCAAGGCCGCCTGCAGCTTATGCAGCCTTGAGACCAGCAGCAGCAGCGTCGGGGGCATTAGGAGGGGCGACACGCCCGCGGCGCCGCCTGCCGCAGGCTGCGGCAGCGATAGCGGCGGTGTCTGGGCTTGCAGTTGTGGAGGCAGAGGCAGCGCTCGAGGTTCAAGGATTGCTCACGGCAGCCGACGACAAGCGACTGCCCGAGCTGGCATGCAAGCCCCTGCGGCCAGAACAGGCTGATGAGACCCCCGACACAAGCAGCGACATCGGTAGTGAGCAGGGGAGCGCCGCAGCCGCAAGCCTGCAGCAGCCTGCCACCCAGCAGATGCACACCTTGTCACAGCAGCAGCAGCAGCAGGAGCAGCAGGAACAGCGGCGGCAACAGCAGCAGCGGCAGCGGCAGCGGCAGCAGCGGCGGCAGGCACACGACAGCGAGGTGGTGCTTGCCGGGCGGCGGTTTGACAGCCTGCTGGATGTGCGCTTCCAGATGCGCGCGCTGCAGCGGGAGCTTCTGGGGGATGGGCAGGAGGTGGCGGTACCGCGGGGGTCGCCTCACTTTGAGCTGATCGAGGTGCGGCGGGGGGGGGGGGGGCTGGAGGAGAAAGGGCAGCTGCACGTCGAGGGGGCATGTGTCAGTTGTCATAGGCTACCCTTCTGCCGCCACGCTGCTGCTCCCAACTGCAGGCGGTGTTCAGCCTGCACCCGCAGCGCGCGCGCAAGGCCAGGGACCCCATCCGCTCCTTCTTTGTCTGCCGCAACCCGCATGTGCTGGGGTGAGCTGCCAGGCAGATTGAGCCTTCTCATGTGCAGGCATTACCACTGAGCCAGCTTTGCTGTTTGCACGTGCTCTGGCCAGCAGGCTGGCAGGGTGCGAGTGCAGCAGCGATGCACGTGTGGGCGTGATGTGCGTGAGGCCATGCACTGGGCACACGCTGGCGCATGCAACGTCGTGTATTGGGCACCTTGATTTGGCAAGCTGGCCGCTGGCCTGTGCGCACCCCCCCTCACACGCCCCCCTGCTCTGCTCTGCTTGCAGGGGCCGCGGCTGCGAGTTCCAGTTTGAGGATGCCGAGGGCCGCAGGGACGACTTCTCGCTGCTCAAGTGCACACGGTGCGCAAGCTTGGAGGTGCCGTGCGTGTAGCTTGACCATCAGGAACACTTTGACGGCGTTCCGCTGGCAAGAACTTCCATACCACGCATTGAACCGTCAGTTGGCCTGCCTCTGAGCTCACACTGGACAGACACTGGCGCTCTGTGTTGAGCATGACCTTTTTGTGCACAGCACGATGCGCTGGTGCCGAGCTCATCTCAGTCCTGCCCAATCTCCTTCCCTCAGGCCCACCAAGCGGCTGAGCAAGCACGCGCAGCTGGTGGAGGCGTGCGCAGCAGCGGTGGCGGACCAGGCAGCGGAGGTGGCGGCAGCAGCGGAGGCAGACCCTTCGCAGCGAAGCGCGACAGGCGGCCTGCGCTGCTCCAAGTGCGGCCTGGACTTCAAAACGACGGTGGCCTACTCGGGCTGGACGCTGAGGTGAGAATGGTGCTGAGCGTCCCGCATGGCTGGCCGATGCCTCTCAGCTGAGGCTCTGCCTGCTGTGGCGAATTGCGCTGCCGGCTGAGAACGCCCTCTCTGCTGCCCTGCGCTCCGTCATGATGTCGCAGGCCCATCTGTATCAGCTCTCACCGGCCTCCCTGCACCCAACCGCCTGCTTTTGCTGTGCAGCAAGCTCGTGCAAGAGTACCGGGAGCGCAAGGCGGCGGGGCGCGCACCCTCGCGCTTTGGCAAGCGGGATCCCGTCACCGGGCAGGCCACACTGCAGCTGCAGAGCGAGGCCGACCAGGCGTGGATGGCCGGCTGGGTGGCCTTCCACAGGCGCAACGCCAAGCTGGTGCCGCTGTGCAAGTGCTGCCAGGGCGCGGCGGCAGATGCGCGGCGCGCTTGGAAGCTGCGGCAGCGAGCCGAGGCACGCAAGGCAGCAAAGCTGGCAGCAGCTCAGCAGTGAGAGCCCGCCAGGCTGAAGGAGGGAGGGGCACACACCTGGGCCATGGGGCTCCTTGGCCCCTCAAAACAAACGCCCTCCCCGCCTGCCTTGCCAGCCCCTCTGGGCCTCCTTGCTCACAGCCTCAGCCCAGTACCCCCGTCTTCGTTCACCTGATCTGATCTGCGTGGCAGTTGAACTAACAAACGGCCAATTCATTTCATTGTTGCATTTGGTTGAGTGTGCGAGGTGAGAGAGCTATCTTTACAAGTAATTGAGCGCGAACGAGTGATCAGTGATTAATGGGCAAGTACAGGAGGCAACAACCAACACTGACGGAGTCTCCAAGGCACGCCAAGCCTGGCGACCGTCATGCGGCCGCCGCTTGGGCTGCCATCGTTCCTGCCTGCTGCAGGTGCTGCCTCCTGCGCTCCCGTGCAGCAGTAGCCGCCTCCTGCGCTGCTGCCTCCGCCGCTGCTGCCCCCGGCAGCGCTGTGTCGCGGTACCGCCCGCCATTGAGCTTGCGGGACAGGCCGCAGGCTGTGTACAACTGTTCTCGCCAGCCCAGGTCGACTTCATCGCCGCACTGCGCCGCCAGCCAGCGGCCATACTCCCTGCAGGGGCGGCAGCGGGCGTGGAGGGCACAGCGGCTTGGGTGAGGCTGGGTGGGAGGTGGCGGTGCTGCAAGATGCTGGCGAGCGCTGGCTAGAACAAAGCTGCAAGACACCTGCCAAGCGCTTGGCAGCGTGCAGGATGCGCTGCCGTGCCATCAAGCAGCCGCAGCGGGCACGCACCACTGCACGCCGCCGCTCTGACGGTGCGTGTAGCGCTGGGGCACGCCCGCTGCCGCTAGGGATGCGTAAAACTCTGCAGTCTGGCGCTCCATCTCCTGCACAGTGCACCGATGAAGCGGGGTGAGTCTTCTCCTGCACAGCAAACCACCACTGGCAATGTGGCATGGATTCTGCATGCGCTCAACGCTCAGGCAACTGTACAATTTTCTGAAGTGTGGTGGCAATCTTCAATGCGAGATTGCACCATGCATCTGGTACTGTGAGAAAGAAAGAGCAAGGAAGGCACACACGTGTTGAGGCGGCAGTGCCGCCCTGCCCGCCAGCACGCGCGCAATCCACCGCGACTGCAGCTCAAACTGCGGGAAAGGAATGATCTGCAGGCAGGGGCAGCAAGTGGCACGGTGCATTGACATTCGCTACAATTACTTTTGGGATGTGACTAGCAGGAGCAAGGGATGGTGGGGCTGGACATCTGCTGGCCGAGCATCACCCTGTGCTTGCGGCTACGCTCCAGCACCACGCGCCGCCCCATCACTGGCAGGAACAGCCTGCCCAGCCCCCACCTTCCAGGGCAGCCCCACAAACGACAGGGTGGGGGCCAGCGCGGGCGGGAAGACGTGCTGGAACAGTGGGCCCACTCGGTTGTCCTCCACCGACACCAGGCCCTCTTCAAGGAAGGGAAAGGAGTACCTGCAGGCAAGCAGCAGACCACGCAGTGTCGGGCAGGAGAGGGCGCGGGCAGTCCGCAAGCAGGTGCGGCTGCGAGCTCGAGTCCACCATTCAGTGGGCAGTCCCGGCTTGCTTCATGCTGGCACAACTGGCGCGCCCGACAGCCCCCATCAGGCCCTCTTGCCCCCCGCTCACTCGTAGCCCGTGCAGAACATCACCACATCCACGCCCTCGATGCGGCTGCCATCCGCCAGGCTGGCAGCCCCGTCAGCATGCAGGGCCACCAGGTTGGCCGCCTTGACGACGCCGCTGCCGCCGCCGCCGCCGGGCTTGCTGCTGCCAGGCAGGCTGCTGTCGCTGATGTTCAGCGCCTCGCCTGTCAGCGGGTTCTCCCACTCGCGGGCGCACAGAAACACCCTGCAGGGGGTGTGCGGGTGGAAAGGGAAGTGGGCAGGGGATGCAGCAGGTGCCGTGAAGAGCAGGCTGCCATGCATGGCATGGTGCTCTGTGTGAGTGGGGCGTGGTGCATGGCCATCCCGGTAACGATGGTAGCTGCAGAGCAGGCTCACCGCTTGGCCCCAGCGTTTGCTACCTCCTCAGCAATGTCAACGCCGCTGCTGGAGGCACCGAGCAGCAGCACGCACAGCCCCCTGCAGCGCAAGGCAGTGGGCAAGTCGCTTGTTCTCAGGCACTCACGTGGGGCACTGCGTCCGTCTGCCTAATAAGGCAAGACAACAGGCACTTGCCAACCATTGGCCCCCCAACAAACAGCATGGCAGCTGTAGCCCTCAGCTTCCATTGCCTCTCACTTGAAGCGCTCTGGGCTGCGGTAGTTGTGTGAGTGCATGACCTCGCCAGGAAAGACCGCCTGGCCCGGAATGTCTGGCAGGCGAGTGCGCGAGTAGTGCCCATTTGCTACCACCACAGCATCGTAGACTTGCGTGGAGGTGGGAGCAGCGGCCTCCTGCTGCTGGTGCTGCTGCTGTGACGCGAGTGGTGCGGCCGCCGTTGTCACCTCCCATCGCGGCCAATCTGGCGGCACGCCCGTGCTACTGCTGCTGCTGCTGCCATTGGCGCCGGTGTGGCCGCTGCTCTTGCCGCGGGCCACCCGCCGCACCTCAGTGCCCAGTTGCACGTGGCGCAGCAGGTCAAACTCGGCAGCAAAGGCCTCCAGGTAGCGCTGCACCTCGGCATGCCCGCAAAACTGCAGGGTGAAGCGCGGAGGGCAGCGCGGGGGTGAGGCGAGATGCGCAACGGGGGTATTCAGGGTGCAGGGCAGGCCGCTCCAAGAGCATGCGCATGCTGGCGCCGCACCTGGCGAGCATCCCGAGAGCCCGGGAAAGCGGCATCAAAGGGGAAGTCTAGGAAGCCCATCACCTGCGGGACGCAGGCAGGACATCTCTCTCCAACAGGTCTGTGATGGCAGCATGCACATACGTCCTCTGTTTAGAGGCAGCAGATGCTCGGTGGCACCGTAGTTCTGGGCCGCGGACTGTGCAAGGGGCCAGCTGCAGGGTACGGCCGGGCGCACCTCGCGCGGCAGGTTGGTGCGCAGGTTGCGGTACATGCTGCCATGCACGGGCCGGTGGCCACGCCCCAGGGGGTCGTCTTCTACCTACAGGAGGGAGGGGGGTTGGGGTGGGGGTGGGGTGGGGTGAGGGGTTGCGAAGAGGGTGGCCACGCGAAAGTTCTTCGGAGTGCATCATGCCTCTCGGCGGGAGGTCATGCTGCAGCAAGGGACGCCATCGCACCTCGTCCGTGTAGTCCCACACGCCCCCAATGGTGGGCCGCGCCTCCAGCACGGTCACGCGGTGCCCCTCCCGCACCAGCTCGCGTGCTGCGGCCAGACCTGCAGCCCCCCCGCCGACCACGGCCTGCAGGGGTGGGCGGTTGATCGATAAATCCAACAGGCCCGCCTCCCTGACTGACATACAGTGGTATATCCATTCAACAGTCAGGAAAGATATGATGTGATGTCAGCAATCTGAAGATGGGCAACAGTGCAGCTGCGGCGCCAGCAAGCCCCGGCGCCGGCGGCAGAGTGGGCTCGCGGTGCACTCACCACGGACAGAGATTGTTCAGCAGGCTGGGAATTCTTGGCCTGTGCGCTCACTGCCACCATGGTGAGCCGCCCAGTAGGGCGGTGGACAGCGAAAGGCGGTGGGCGTGCGGCTCGGGGTGCGAGCAGTGCCTGGCGAGCTGCCAGCATTGCGTGCAAGTTGTGGCGCATGTACGATCGGCCAACCCAGTCCCGGATGGCACGTTTGAGGGCTTGAGCCTTGCTGCCAGCGCTGCACAGCATGCTGGAGCATGCTGGAGACTTGGGCTGCCTGTGCATTGCGATCGGAATATAGGCCACTATTCTGGGCATCCGCGAAAGCAGGAGGGAAGGTCTTGCTCTGCCCTGACGATCTCGAGCACAGGAGTGGAGCTGAGTGCAGCTCTGGCCTTCAAAACTGATCCGCAGCATAGCTGCAGTGCTTGATACCTGCGCTCAGGCCTCCACGCTCGGCAGCGGCTGATCGGCCTTCTGCCTTTGCAAGGAGCGGCTGCAGGGGGGCAGACAGGCAGGGCCAGGAGGGTGCGGAGGCGCACCGAAAGCCATGGCGGACCGCTACCAGGCATGGATTGAGGGGGCAGCGGAGGAGCGGCCGCAGCTGGCCGCGGCTCTGGCGGAGCTCGGCGAGCTGTATCACAAGAAGCTCTGGCACCAGCTGAGCGTCAAGCTGGAGCAGCACATCGAGGTGAGCGATGCCGGGGGGCAGTGTGGGAACTTGCGGGTAAAACCCTGCCTGCGTGCCCAACCGCATGGCGCCATGCTGCCGTCTCCCTGCTCCTTTCCCTCCCTTCCTTGGGCAGTCGCCCGAGTTCCAGGAGGGCGGCTTCCTGGTGGTGCTGTACCAGAACTTTGTGGCGGGCTTTGCGCACAAGATCAATCTGCTCAAGCTAGCCTTCTTCGCGGTGGCGGTCAGCAAGCAGATGGCCAAGCCGCAGGTGGGCAGCGGGGTGGGAGCCACGGCGCATTGTTCTGCAGAATTGGCGCGTGAGCCTGGGAGCCCTTCCTCCGCCTGTTCCCATTCAGCCCACGATCGTGCGCAGACTCGTACAACAGAAAATCGTCCGCATCACCTTGTCTGCGCGCGCCGCGCCCACCCGTGCCGCCTGGCTGCAGGAGGGCGAGGCCTTCATCCGCGACGTCATCTCCAACCTGGAGGCCGCCAAGCAGCCCGACACGCAGCAGCCCATCCTGTACCTGCGCATGCAGCTGGCGCAGTACGCGCTGGTGCAGGGGCGGCTGCAGGTGCGGGCGGCTCGAGCCCGGGTCTGGCAGGCACGGGGGGGCGTGCCACGCGGAGCGGCAGTGCGCAGCAAGTAGCACAGCGTGGCGGCTCCTCGCTGAGCTGGACTGCTGAGCGCACATGCCTTCTGCCTGTCCGCAGGAGTGCAAGCGCGCGTTTGAGGAGGGGCGTGAGGAGCTGGAGGGCTTGACCGATGTGGACCCGCAGGTGGGCTGCCTCTTGGGCCGCCATGCCAGGCCCTTTGGTCCAATGCTGTCTCGAGTCTGTGGGCGTCGGGTGCAATTGCGCAGCCGGCATCCCGGCGCAGTGCTTCCCGCAGTCTGAGCAGGGCATGCCTGCCCACCGCCGCGTGCAGGTCAGCGCCAGCGTGTACTACGCGGCATCGCTGTACCACAAGCAGCAGAAGGAGTACGCTCCGTACTACCGGTGAGGGCGGGGGGCCTGATGTGCAAGGGAAGGGAACAGGTGTGCGTGGGTCCAGGCGCGCAAATTGCTACTGCTTGGAGCAGAGCGAGCCAAGCCTTCCAGGGCAGAGCAGCATCATGAGAGGGCAGCGAAAGAGCGCGCGCTGCACGCGGGGATGGCTTGCCACAGCTGCATTGGCACGAAGCATGTGCTGGCCCCTGCCAGCCGCCCATTGTCCCTCTCTGGGCCCTCCCCCGCCCGCAGGGCCACCCTGATGTACCTGGCGTATGTGTCGCAGGACACGCTGCCCCAGGAGTTCCGCCAGGTGGGGCAGCCAGCCACCCTGGCAAGACCGCACGCGTGCTGCGCACTTGGACCAGCGAACCAGGGAGCGGCGGCCCCTTGTTGCTCGCGCTGCACGCTGGTAGGGGAGAGACGCCAGCGGCCTTGGTCCCACCCCGCCTCTGCTGCCTCCGACGCTCGCCCCCACCCCCTGCGCTGTGCCCGCGCAGGCCCTGGCTGTGGACATCTCGCTGGCGGCGCTGCTGGGCGAGGATGTGTACAACTTTGGAGAGCTGCTGCTGCACCCCATCGTGAGCCTGGCCTCCAGTGCCTGCATTGCGACAGGCAGAAGTCGCTTCTCCGCATGTGTGCATCCCCACCTGTCCTGCATAGTCGTCTCCATGCTGGCTGGCCGCCTGCAACAGTGCGCAGCTGCAGCGTGCGCATGCCAGCCACCCCGCTGCCGCCTAACCCCCGCTGCTGCCCAGATCAACGCTCTCAAGGACAGCGGGTTTGGCTGGCTGCATGAGATGCTGGAGTGCTTCAACTCGGGTGAGGCTGGCCAAATTGAACTCATGCCGCAGGGGCGTTGCGGCTGGGCGAGGCACCATGCCTCCACTGTGGGAAGGAGCGCAGCCAGCAGGATGCGGCGTCTATCGAGTCCAAACCTCCCGCCGACCGCGTCTGCCTCCGTTTCTTGGCTGTGCAGGCGACATCCACCGCTACGACGAGCTGTGCACCCAGCACGCCTCGCTGCTCAACGCGCAGCCGGCGCTGGTTGCGCACGAGCGGCGGCTGCGCGAGAAGATCACCATCCTGTGCCTGATGGAGCTCATCTCCGGCCTGCCGCCCGACCGGCGCACCATCGCGCTGGCCGACGTGGCGCAGCGCACCAAGCTGCCCATGGACGGCGTCGAGTTCCTGCTCATGAAGGTGGGTGCCGGCGCGGCGGGGGGGTGGGGTGGGTGGGGGGGGTGGGGGGGTGGGGGGGCACGCCTCCCCGCGGTCTGCAGCGGCCAGGTTGTTTGTGTGAGGTGTGTGTGAGGAATGCCAGGCGGTTCGCCTGGTTGCGCAACACACACACCCACAGGCACCCGTCTGCATTTCCATTGTGTTTCTCGCTAGCGGCCCAGGTTGCTTTGGTCCAGTCTGTCTTGCTGCCCCCCACCCCCCACCCCGCCCACCCACCCCGCCCTCCCTTGCTAGCAGACGCTGGCGCTGCACCTGATCGAGGGCGTGATCGACCAGGTGGACGGCACCGTGCAGGTGTCCTGGGTGCAGCCGCGCATCCTCACGCTGCCGCAGGTGCGCTGCATCATCACTGCCAGCCGCCATGGGCCGCGGCCTCTGCCTGCTGCATTGCCGCGACTGATGCGTTGCACTTTGTCGCTGCATGCTTGATTGACTGCTGGGCGATGCAGCGCATGGCGGAGATGAGCAACATGGGTGCTTGCACTAGGGTTACCAGGTGCTCCGGGTCGCTCTGAGCTCCCTGTCCTCACTGGGGGTGTTGACGGACCCCTGGCGCTGCTGCCACCCCGCCTGTGCTGCAGATCGAGACGCTGCGCACCCGGCTGGATGGGTGGGTGGAGAAGGTCAGCAGCGCGGCGCTCACGCTGGAGGACGAGTCGGTGGGGGTGGCGCAGGCCAGCTGAGCAATGGCACAGCTGGTGGCCGGGGCACCTCGACCTGCGGCCAACATGCACACCCGCTGCCCTCCCCTGGCGGGCCACGCGCTGCTCTCTGTAATGCTCTCTGGCGCCAGCGACCTGACGCACTGATGGAGTGTCTGAGCCGGGAAGCTGCATTGGGCGTGCAGCACGGGATGCGCAGCAGCGACGGAACTGTGACCGCAGGCGGTTGGTTTGAGCAACACAGCGGCTTGGCTGATGCGGAGTGAAAGAGAGGCAATCTCGGCGTTGCAGCTTCACTGAGGTACAAGAAGTGCCTGCGACGCCCGCTCCCAGGCTTGTAGCTGCAGGGAGGCTGGCACGGTAGGCGCTGCAAGCCTTTCAGGCTAGCGAGGTTTTTGCTTCAAACACTGGTGCTCGTTCACTCTGAATTGCTGCAGCAGCTGTCCCAGTCAGGCCCCCTAAAGTCAGCTCTGTTGGCTAAGGAATGGTGAGCACAAGCCGCCCACTCAAGGCGCCGGCGCCTGGACGGCTCGGCATGCTAGCAAGGTTCCCCGCAGTTGTTCGAGCAAGTCTACTTAGCCCTCAAGCACACCCACTACTATGGGACCCACTCGCTGGTTGCTGCCCCTGATCCCTCAGGCAGCGCCACCACCAGCAGGGCCCCAGTCCGCGCTGACTGGCAGGTGGAGGAAGGATGCTGGGGCAAGCGATTCTGCTGACGCTGCTTGCGACATGGTGAAGCTGCCCCGGCTGTACCGACAGGCCATGAAGCTGCTGAAGACGCTCGAGGTGACTGGCGGGGCTGTGGGAGAGGAGACAGATTCGGTTTGGACCACGCAGCCAAAACGCAAGAGTGGAAGCACCTCTTGCAGATTGGCAATTGATATTCTCCTGCTCTGCTGCACTGCCTGCACAGGTGGAGGACACCCCAGAGCAGTTCAGGACGGTGCTCAAGGCGGGCGGCATCATGGACACGGTGGAGGAGGTGGGCAGCTGGCCGCTGTGCTGGCCTAGAGGAAGAAATCACCAATCAGCAGATGCTGTGCACAGTGGAGGAGGTGGGCAGCTGGCCACTGTGCTGGCCCAGAGGAAAGAATTCACCAATCAGCAGATGCTGTGCATGGAAGGTGCTGCTGGGAAATGCGTCACCAGTTAACCAGCGGGCTGCTGCCCCATCGCTTGCGCAGTACTCATGGAGTGGGCAGGAAGTGGAGCACCCGCGGCGGGATAAGCGGCGTGGCGTGCACGCTGGGCATGTGACGCGCACAGAGCGGGGGCCCTGCATACAGTGAGCCAGAGGCTGGGCAGGGTGCCGCCTTGTTGACACAAGCATGACGCACCTGGGACCAAGCTTTCTTGGACAAGCAAACTGTTCAAGGTCCGAATTCTCACTGGCGCGTCTTCAACCCTGCAGGGTGGTGTGGGGCGAGCCCTATGCAGGGCGCGGCAGCGACACATTTGAACTGTCGCCAGATGGTGCTACACTCACCCAGCACACAGTCATGGACAGCACAGCCAGCGGGCAGCATGTGCAGTACAAGTGAGGCATAGCTGTGGGTAGCTGTGGGATGTGAGAATGGGGCCAAGTGTGCAGGGAGGCAGTTGTGCGCGGCGCTTCTCTTCAGTGAGCCTCACACTGCTGTCGTAGCAGCTGACGCTGCCACTTGCGTGTCACAGCTGTGCTAGCCCCATAGGAGCCTGTGTCTTTGCCACACCCCGGCCGCAGGACCGTGTACCACCGCGTGCAGTAGACATGCATGTGGGGTTTCCAGCGGTTTGCAAAATGGTCAGCAGGCAGCATGGAGGCCGCATGCTCCTCCTACCACAGTTCTGCATTGTGCCGTGCGTCTCCTCCCAATAGGGCAAACGGCATGTAAGACACCCTCCTTGATCCTCTTGATCTCATCATTACTTTAGGTAACGTCATGTCAAAGGGCACGCAAAGCACGGCCCCCGACAATCCATGTGCACAGAAAAGGCAGAGATGAATATTACACGGACACTACACGGGAATACTTGCAGAGGGGATGCTTCTGCAGCATGTTCTTCTCATTGGCTGGCACTGGGGGGTCGCACATGCCTGCAGCGAGGCTGTGGGCCCCTTACCCAGCGCTATCAACGTTGAGGGCGCGCCCGATGCCATACACAATACCAAGCGCCAGCCAGCCGCCAACAATGACGCGCAGGCCGCCGCGGAACACGTTGGCGCCTCCGAGCCATGCACCCAGGAAGCCAAAGAGGCAGAGCCCAACTGCAATCGGAGCAGGAAGTCCCTTGATGCAGGGAGAGCCTTGCAGGGTACTCCCAAGGCACGCCAGGACAGCTGCCACTGCACTTACAGCTGCTTGATCAAGCTCTAGATATAAGCGGCCCATTGACAGCTAGCTGTGCTAACAACACACCTAGAGGCTGAAGTAAAACACCAGCAGCATTGCCCACCAGTGGTTGCCCCGGCCAGGATGCCCAGCCTGAGCGTGGAGGCCATGACCCATGCTGACGACAGCAGCGGGATGGCAGCGCCCACTGTGAAGCAGATGGCGGACACAATGGCGGCCTGCAGCGGGTTTGACAGCTCATCGATGTCTGCACGAGGAGGGACAAAGGACAGCACTGGTTTCGGCAGGGCATCGACGGTGAGGCTGGTTTGCATGGGCCAAAAATCGGCGACCCAGGCAGTTCCGCCAGAGGTGCATGCAGTCACATGCCCCAGCAGCAGCAGGTGCCCCGCACGCGCTTGCCCACCAATTCCCAGTTCATCGCGGGCATGTGCACGAATCACGTCTTTTTCTGTGAGGACCACCGCCACCTGCAGGCCCACAAGAAGGAAGCTGTGCGCACTTGAGGCAGGGCTGCAATACGTACAGCACGACAGGCGGGGCGGGCATTTGCCGCTCTTGCATCAGGCAGGCCTTCGCACTGCCCCACGTTGGCGCACAGGCCCACCTGCCGCGCCAGGTCCACGGGCAGGCCCCGCTGCACATAGATCTGGGCCAGCTCCTCCAGCTCCCGTGCCTGCCGGGAGTGTGCAGGAAGGGGGAAGCGGCAAGGGCTGGCAACAGCATTGCTTCACGCTCCAGAGCCCAGCAGAGGGATCAAACCCTCAGCATCAGCGGCGGGCGTGCGCCCTGGATTGCGGTTCTCCATCGCAAGTGCCTTGGCAAGCTGGGATGGTGCTGAGCGCGCCACGAGCCCACCTGTGCAGCCGGTCCCTTGAGCTGCTCCAGCCGCTCCTGCTCGATGTCGGCGCGCTCGGCGTCGCGCTGGGAGCTCACCGAGATGTACTCGCCCACCTGCACCCTCGAGGGCAGGAGGATCAAGGGGCGTGTGACTTCAGTTCAGCCCCAGGTGAGAAGCAGGGTTTCCGGGATGGTCCAGGCGCATTGCAAGGAGGCAGCATGGATGGTACGTCTGGTGTTTGGGCAGTTCCTTGGGAGGAACACGCATGCATGATGCTCTCGCCCAGTCAATCTTACCGCCATGGACAGCGCGCCGCCAACCATGCCTGCCACTCCCGCCAGGCGCAGTGTTGCTAAATTAGTGGTGCCGCCGCCGACTCCCATCATCAGGGCCGCTGTGGAAACCAGCCCGTCATTTGCGCCCAAAACAAGGGCACGCAGCCAGGGCGCGCGATTGCTGTGGTGCCTGCAGCCGCCGGTGGGCAGGGTGCGGCCTGGCTCTGGTGCTGTGGCGGATGCTAAAGGTGCATCCATGGGTGCCTGGCCCGCACCTGGCAAAGGACTTGGCACTGATGCCACATCCCGCAGCGCCTTACTTGTGATAGCAGAGCTCCTGCTCTTCCTCCTCAACCTCTGCCGCGATGCGCTGCGCCGGGCCCAGGTGCTCCAGCTGATCGTGGGAGCCGCTGCGGCTGCGACTGTGCAGGCTGCAATGCGACGCGGAGCGGACCAGCTGCCCCCGGGGCTGCAGATCAAGTAGCGCACATGAGCACATATCGTTGTTTGGGCCTGTCGGTGCACAGGAAAGGCAGGTGCTTGCAAAGGAATTGATGGGGAACGGCGGCGACAGCGCGCTGCAACATGGCGCCGGCGCACCCGCCGCCCCTCACCGTTTTAGGGTTGGGAGGCGACTCTGGCAGAGCGTGATACCCGTCCAACGGTGTCGGCTGGGCTCCCGACAACCCCCGCTCCAAGTCCCGTCTCTGTTCTGGTAGAGTTCTACCCATGGATCCGCGCCTTCGCAAAGCGCCCCGCAAAACTGTCGGAACCCGCTCTTGACGAGATGCAAAGGCGATTTTACGATGGTCGGACGAAAGAAGCGAGACGAATTTGGTTGTGAGCACCACCGAAGTGGTGCTGCTGCCCCCGCTGCGCTAGAAGCACCGCCCGCCACAAGCGGGAATGCCCCACTGTTGGACTCGTGATTGAAGACATTAGTAGTAACACATACTTCTTTAGATGCTTCTTTAAGGAGCGTGCATCGCAGTCACAGTCTGCCTGGCGACAGTTTTGACATTGCAGGACGAGTATATGCACACGCTGCAGGGCACAGCATCAAAATGCAGGATAGACGCCGTTGGTTGGGCAGCGGCAGGGTGCTTATGCAACGCGCCTGCCCTGCCGCTGTCCCATCTGCTGGCTCGATCTCAGCCGTCTTATAGGCTCGGCCCTCATCATCGGCCCCTGATGCTGCATCTCCTTTTGGTCGATGCGCGGCCCCTGCTGCAGCCGCAGGCTTACATCAGCATGCCACCGTTGATGGAGATGCACTGGCCGGTGATGTAGAGAGCTGAAGGGTCGAGCGCCAGGTAGCGAACCAGCCCCGCCACCTCCTCCGGCCTGCCCATGCGGCCCAGCGGAATGCCCTTGATCATCTCATCCTGCAGGCAAGTTTGTAGTGCGTTGAGTGGACAAACCACAGCATGGGTGTGTGTGAGAGTGCAGAGCAGCCATGGGAGCCCTGGCGCAGCACCAGCTATCAAACGTCAGCAGCAGCCCCCGCGCTGCCTGCATGCTGCATGGGGCGTGAGCGTGGCCATCTCCATGCTGCAGGCCTTGCCTTGTACTTCTGATCAATCTTGGCCGTCATGTCTGCACAGCAAGGGATAGAACGTGGCAGGGCCAAGAGCAGCATGAGGGGCCTGCAACAGGAACCAAGTGCAGCAACGCGCTGGAATATGCCTGCAAACTCTGCCCCGCCTGCACGCTCCTTAAAGCCCTGAAGCTTTGCTCGTGTTGCACTCCAGGATTGCTCAGCCTTCCCGCCCTGCACATGCTCACCCGTTTCGATGAAGCCCGGGGCCACCGAGTTGGCCACAATGCCGCGCCCAGCATACTCGCGCGCCACAGTCTTGGTCAGGGCAATCACGCCTGGTGACGGGGCAAGCAGGTTGAGCAGGAGCTGGCGTTTACGGCTGGCAGCCAGCAAAGACAGGCGTGGCAAAGCGCGCCAGCCGCACTGGCCAGCCACCTCTGCGTGGCCCTCTATTTTCCATCCAACTCAAGCCTCACCTCCCTTGGCAGCCACGTAGTTGGCTTGGCCGGCATTCCCCATGAGTCCTACGATGGAGCCCACGTTGATGATGCGGCCCTGCAGTGCAAAGAGAAGAATTGAAGCGTAGGAGGTCGGCCAGCCTGCATCGCTGCTGTGATTTCTGGCACGGTGATGCAGCGAGAAAAGACGGCTATGTTTCTACCGTTCACACGGTGCCGGCGCAGCCCAGCCCTGCACCTGCCTTCTTCTTCTTGCCCATGATCTTGGTGGCGGCCTGCGGAAAAAAGAAACCCAGTGGCAGCCCCACACGCAGCGGGGTTAGGTGCCTCAGCTGACTGCCACATGTGCACAACGTCATGCACGCGCGTGGCCCAAACA
The DNA here is from genome assembly GCA_001430745.1 of Auxenochlorella pyrenoidosa. Lineage (NCBI taxonomy): Eukaryota > Viridiplantae > Chlorophyta > Trebouxiophyceae > Chlorellales > Chlorellaceae > Auxenochlorella > Auxenochlorella pyrenoidosa. The sequence continues at coordinate 510,474 of KQ482003.1, forward strand.
GCGCTGATGCTGTGACATACGCTGCTTGCCTGGGTGGCAAAGAACACGCCCGACAGGTTGGTGGTAATCACTTCCTGCGGAGCACAAGGGGTGGGGGTTGACTCAGTTTGCAGTGCAGGGGGCAGCGGGCGGCCTTACTGAAGATGGCATGCAACTGCCCCTCTCTCCCAAAGCAACCCACCTGCCACTGCTGCGGCGACATTTTCATGAGCAGCGTGTCGCGCGTGATGCCCGCGTTGTTCACCTGCAGGACCACCGACGGGCAGCGCGGCTCAATGTGTGGGTAGGGCACAGCGCGCGCAAGCAGCGCAGCTTCAGGCGTCGAAGCGACAATCCTACACTGGCCTGATCGCACCTGAGCACTACGACATGCACGCCAACCTCACAATAGATCTCCGCAGCGACATGGAGCGCACTCTGCGCCCAATCAGCGCACGGCGCACTGTTGCAGCGGCATGCCCATTTGCTGCCTGCTCCCCTCACCAGCACCTCCACCGTGCCCCACTTGTCCACCACCTCCTTGAACAGGCGGTCAATGTCTTCTTGCTGCAGGGCAGCGAAGGGTTGCAGGCATGAGGGAGGCTCACAGCGCGATGCAGACATAGGGAGCGGGCAGCTGACAGGTTCCCGCCTTGGCTGCACTGGTATATATCTTGTCCAGCAGTGCATGCCGATGTCCTCCCCCCTCGACCCAACAGCTGTCGCAAGCCCCTCGACCGAGCCCGCACCTTGCCCATGTCGGCCTGGATGCAGATGGCCTCGCCACCCATGTCCTGGATGTGGTGCACCACCTCCTCAGCTGCATGCAGTCAGTCAAAACAGCAGCGACAAACTTTAAATCAACCCGCCTTCCGCCTGGCAACCCCCTCGGCGGCAGCTTTTTTAGATGGTATCTGCATGCTCGCACGTTTTGCTGGCGCCTTGCGCCCATTCCGCACCACAATCACGCGCAAGCTTGTCTCCGGCCTCTCACCCTTCTCCTTGTTGCCAGCATAGTTGACCGCCACCTTGCAGCCATGAGAGCCAAGCTCGAGTGCGATGGCGCGCCCGATTCCGCGCGACGCACCCGTCACCACGCAAATTGCTGGCTCCACTGCAGGTGTCACAGGGTAAGAGGGGGTGTTCTTTGCTGTCAGCCACCCACAGGCTGCGGCTGAGAAATGAGGTCTGGTAGTGTTGAGAAAACATGGGGAGGGGAAGAGGCACCAGTGCTGCGGGCGGGTTGGCCCACAGTGCAGCACTGCTGCCACCGCTTGCACCCAGGCTTAAAGGCTCCTCATGCCTGGGTTTATACATCCTAGACGCAAGAAAGGCAAGTCGAAGCCGAGCTAGCTCACGTTTAAGGCCGGAGCTTGCTGGCGCTGCCTCCACTGCTGCAGACTTGACTGTCTGTGCTGCCTGCACGCTCACGAGGGCACGGCTGCTGCGAGGCAGGCAGGCTGCCTGCGCCTTGGCCAGGGTACATCCCCGCCTGAAGGTCGAGCCGACCTGCAGGTTCAGAGCCTGGCACGCCAGCTGAGCAGCCTGCATACTTGTGCAATGGTTGAAGAGAGTTTGGAGCAAGATGAGGTTGCACAGCTTTGGGTTTTGAACATTGGAGATCCACAAGGACTCGTCGGGCTGTCTTGGCGCTTGCAGCGCTGTGACGAACAGTTGTCATTAAATCATTGCACGGCCATCTGGTGCTTCCTTAATCCTGTTTGCCGGTGCCCAAGATACCAGACATGTGTCAGCATGGTGACAATCGACTGTAGTTGGCAGTGCCACCAGTGGTTGAAAGCTAAAGGTATGGCCACGTGCAGAAAGCACATGCAGAATGACCTCTACCTCCTACTTGAATTGTGCAAATCAACGTGCGCTCTAGAGTGTATCGCTAATCCGGACCACTGGTGAAGCCCAGCCTGCCTTGGTTGACAGTCTGGCTTTAGCTAAGCAGCGTCGCCCGCCATTATGAACCTGGCCTCTGCCAGCCAGCTGCCCAGAGAAATGTATGGTCTGATTAACTAATCCCTCATGCTCTACTTTCATTTTCAATTCAGCCAAGGCTGAAAAGCCTCAACCAATTCGTGCCCTGCCTCTACCAGGTCGCCATACACTGTGGCTGCCGCCAATGCAGGCGCAGCGCAGGGCATAGCAGCTGTTGGCCGCCCAAGCATGCTGCAGCGCCACGCGAGCAAGTGCTCGTTGATCGCATCATTGCATACCCCCAAGGCAGTCGATCGCGGTGCGATAAACGACTGTGGACAGCTGGTTTGGTTTTCGACAGATTGTCAAGTCTCGCTGCTGTACCCCTGTTACGTGATCGAATATTGAGGTGGCCAGAATGGCGGCCCACAGCTTCCAGGTGCGTTGGCCAGACCCTGGCTGCTGCTGCTCTGACAGGACGGTGCCCCGTCAAGTTATTTTGAAGGTGACGCTGATTTGGCTGATCGTCGATGGAAGCCATAGCATCCGCTGACGGCGGCCTATGATTGCTGCCGCCGCTACTGCCGCCTGCGCCACAACCCCTGCCTCATGAGCCAAGGTTGACAACCCCGCTGCAGGACTACCTGGCGGAGCTGCGAGCGGCGTTGCGCCCGGCTTTTTGCCTGCACAACTTTCCCAGCCCCCGGGTCGAGCGGCACAACAAGCCGGTGATTGAAGAGCAGCCGCTGCCGCCGCCTGGACTCGTCTTCCCACCTCGGGTGGTGGCCGGTCGTGGCAAGCAGGCGAGTGTGCAACTGCGGTGTTGGCTGTGCGCTTCGATGAGCTGAATGCCTGGAGGAGCAAGCTTACTCGAAGCCACCTTACCTGGCCATTCACACGCTTATGCCCTCCCGCCGCTGCTGCATGATTGCGTGCTGCCAGCAGGAGTGCGCCCTGATCGAGCAGAGCATCAACAGCACGCGCGTGTCGTTCCGACTCCGGACGGCCGATGCCACGGAGGACTACCTGCTGCGCACCTTCATGCGCTTCATTGTGCACCGGTGGGGCTGCCTCCCGCTGCCCCTGTCCCAGCCGCCAGCTCAGCATTTCCTTGCAATACAAGCGATGGCACAGCTTCTGCTCTATGCAATGGCTGCCTCCGGTCCCTGGCCTGCAGCGCCGATGACCTGGACATTGTTCGCCGCGTGCCGCTGCCTGCATACGACCTGACCCTGTTGGTGACTTGGCGCCACTTGGAGCGGTACCGCCAGGACGCGCTTGTGGACTTCATCTGCAAGGCAAGAGGGCAGCTCTGATCGTGCAGCTGCAGCACGATGATTGGCTCCAGGAGAATGGCAGCAGGGCAAGCGGTGCATTCTGCAAGCTCAATGGTTTGCTGTTGCCTCCGGTGACAGGTTTGTCACAGACCTGGCGTAACAGCTCCCCATCCAGGACCAGGTGCACGCAAACCACTGTCCTCACACCTTTCAAGCAGCGCCCTCCCCCTCCTCTGCCGCAGTTTGTGGAGGATTTGTCATCCGAGCTGTCCGCCATGAAGCTGGCCCTGCGGTCGCGCTGCCGTGCCGTCGTTGCAGAATACTGGCACATGCTGGAGCAGCGGCAGGCGGTGGCAGCAGCCTGGGTAGACGGCGGAGCGGCAACAGCAGCGACAGGGCGGCTAGCAGCAGCGGCAGGCGAGCCCAGTTAAACCCTGCCTTCCTTCCGTGCTTGCATCTTCCTTGCATCGAGCTGCCAGCCAGGAACATTTTACAGCTGCTTGTGCACAATGGCCCAAGAACTTCTGTCCGGGGCGTCAGTGCCCACAGCCGCCGGGTCTATACACACTAAATTCGCCAAAGTCGCGCTTTCCAAAGTGGAACACCGCCCAGCCAGCCGGCAGGAACTGCAAGAGGGCAAGGGAGGAGGAAGAGCGGCCGAATAGGCTTGGCCATGGCAACTGCACTTTGCTTCTAGTGCATGCATGCACAGCAAAGCGCCTGTCAAGCAATCGTCCCCTGCATGCACCGGGGTTGCACCTTGCAGCCTTCCCCCGCTTCGACCTCTCAGTCGAATGCAGTGCAGGGGCGACTTCTGCAGCGCCTCACCGACGGCTGCAGCGTGTCGACAAAGACCTGCCGGAATCGGTGGCACAGGCCCAGCAGCCCCTGCTCGCCGCGCTCGGCCATCAGCCGCTCCACCACCTGGCCGGCAAGCAGGGAGGTGGGCCAGGGAAATGAGGAGTGACGAAATGCGCTGGGAACTGCAAACAGCAAGCCTAGACTTAAGAAAGGCCCGCCTAGATAAGGGTGCATCCACAAGCCGAGCGGGGACAGCAACAAGGAGCACAAATTCACATGGCACCACGGCCCTCTGTGACATGCGCGCAATTGACCGACCTGCTGTCCATGCCAGGCGTGCCCCGTGTTCCTCAGGTCGGCGAGCCCAAGGCCGGCACCCGCATTCTGGGCTCCAGCAGCCACTCCTTCATGCCCAGCCTGCTGCTCGTCTGCTCCTGCGCCGGCCAGGTCTGCATCTGCAGCACCCTCCTCGCTGCCCGCGTCTTCATCGCCCTCTGCAGCATCTGCAGGCCCCGCTGTAGCCGCTGCAACCTCTGCTGCCAGCTCTGGCGGCAGCCGCCTCCCGTGCTTCACCCAGCGCCGCAGCGTGCGCCGCCGTGTCTTGGTGCCCAGCCCTGGAAGGCAGGCATGGGGGCAGCGAGAGGTGCGCTGGGCTGTGCAGCCGCTGATGTGGGACACCCGACAGCGAGCAAACTCGGCGAAGCGCTGGGCGGGTCCCAGGGGCTCGTTCTGGCATTTGTTGCGCCCCTCACCTGCCAGCAGGCCACTGTACAGCTCCAGCTCGGTTAAAGGTCCTTCTTTGCAAGCGTCTGAGCCCACATACATGCGGATCTGCTGCTGCAACTGCCTGCAAGGTGGAGATAGAGCGATGGTGCAGCACTGGCATGCGTCCAGTGAGCAGACAGCTTGCTAGGCGGCAGCAGCCAAGGCGCTGCATCTCGTGGCCTGCAAACACAACAGTAAAAATGCAGGAAGCCGGAAATAGACATTTGGCGGCCCAGCAACGCCACCTCATGGGCAGAGAATAGCACCTTCGCTTGGTCTCGGGCATCTGCTGGGCGTAGCGCTGCAGCGCCAGCGCCGAGCGCCGCACGTTGTATGGGTGCAGGTCGACGGAGTTTGCTGACGCTGCGTCTGCTGCTGCCGCCGCCTCGGCAGCCTCCTGCTCTGATGTGCGCTGCGCCTGCTGCCCCTGCTGCCTCGGCAACGGTGGCACCAGCGGTATGCCCATCTCCTCAGCAATGATGCGCTTGAGGCGCTCCGCTGCCTGCGTTGATAAAGGGGCAACTTGTTTCCTGAGGGAAATTGTGTACCACCAAGCAGGTGAAATCGCGAGTTCGTGTTCAAGCAGCCAACCAGGCTGCGCGATGGCAACGGGCTGTGCCCAGCAGACACCCACCGTCTGGGCCATCTCGTGGCAGCTGACGCAGAGCAGAACCACGTCATGGCTGCAGACAGCAGTGGAGAAAGAAGGGAGGGAAATAGAAAGCTCTCAGCGCTGGCACCACAGCTGCTGCAGCTAAGAACAGAGTTTCAGTGTGTTACGGGCACACCAGCAAGCAGCCAGGCCGCCCTGTGCCCACCTGCGGTGGCTCTTGAGGGAGACGGGCATGGCCTTGCGGTAGGCGGCAGGCACAACTCGGTACCTGCGTGCCAGGCAGGTCCATGCCAGGAAGGCACTGACAAAGTCGGCAGGTACATAGCAGGCGTGCATGCAACGGTGGCACAAAAGGTGTGTGCAGCCCCCAGGCAAGCAGGAGAACACATAGCTGGTAGCGCCGTGCCTTGTTCTGGCTGCACCTGAGGTAGTGGCCCTCCTCGCCGCATGCCACACAGCGGTTGGCCTTCTCTGTCGTGTAGAAGGCTTCAAATCCGAGGATCGAAGAAGAGCTGGTGGTGAGGGGCTGCCCCAATAAGGGTGTGACCATTTACATGGCATCCGGCGCTTCATAGACTCAGCGCCGTCCAGGCAAAACCTCTAAAGTTCATCAAAGCACCCCCCCACCTGCCCACACCCCACCCCCACCCCCCAAAGCATCCCCTCACCTGAGGTGCCACGCTGCTGGTCGCCCGTCTTATGCTGGAAGGTGAGCCGCACGCATAGGGGGTCGTCCGAGATCTGTGCAGACAGACACGCAGAGACAACCAGCTGTAAGCAAAATGTGCACTACTGGGTGTAGGCAAACATGCGCAGCTGCTGCAACTGCGGGCCAAGCCCTGTAAAATAGGCTATCTTGGCAACCCCACCTTCTCGGCCAGCCCCTTCTTCAGATACCACTCCAGCTTGCGCTTGTCTGCATGGCGCGGTGTCGCGCCGGGGTCAAGACAGGCTGGACGCATCCAGCTCAACTCGAATGCAGAAATCAGAGGCAGCCCACTGCAGGGCGCCTAACGCCATAACTGGCCCAAACAACCGCATGGCGGGTGCAGACCTCACCAGTGTGGCAGAGCAGCTCTCCATCCTGGCTGTACATCTTTGCATTCTCGTAGACCTGCACCGGACGGAAGGCACGTCTGAGAGCGGGGCGTCAGTCCAGCGCAGACCGGACTGTGCCACAGAATGCCCAACAACCTGCGGTGGCCACTGGAATCAAAACCAACCAGAGCTGGCTTTCGCGTCTGTTGTAGGTGCGGCGCACCGTGCTCTTGCAAGAGAAGCGCTCCGCCAGGCGCTGCCGGTAAGCGGCGGGGTCAGTGCGCTTGTGCGGCTTGCCACCGGCGCCACCGCCTGCGCACTGCAGACCGCCAGCAGCTGCAGCCTGCAGCAGCTCCTGCACTTCTGCGCACACCCAGGGCCGCTGCCCTGCTGCTGCATCTGACAGGAGTTCCGCCACCTGGCCCGCCTGCTGCTGCAGCACACGTGGAAAGCACGCACAGCTGCCAGCCATGCCGCGGCTGGAGACGTCACTGCCCCCTCCCTCAGTGCTGGCCACTACCTCCGCTGCTGCCGCTCCTGCTGCTGCTGGCTGCTGTTTGTCCAGCTCTGCTGCCAGCCACTCCAGCAGCTGCTGCTTGCTGATGCCCTGGTGCCGCCCGCGCATGTTGCCGGCATCTGGTGCCACGCTGGCGGCCGCCACCTTGGCCAACGCCAGCAGCACCGCATCTGGCAGCATGCACTGCAGGCCCTCGTCTGCTGAGCGCGCCGCCGCATCCCGCCAGCTGGACAGGGCATGCACACAGTCGGCCACAGTCTCCAGCTGGTGCACCTGCTCCGGCGTGAGCCTGGCGTAGCGCTCCATCACTGCTCCCACGTGTCGCCGAACGATAACGAGTGCCGCGCCTGCTACTGCCGCAGCTGGCGGGGTTGGCTGATACAACGACAGCGTCACCGCCTGGGAGCGGTGCACCGCCCTGCGCAGGCGGCTGTGGCAGTCTGCCATGGCCGCCTGCAGCGCCTGCTGTGCAGCCGGGGGCACGTCCACGACAGATCGCGGTGCCTGCTGCAGCTGCAGTGAACTAGGAGTCTGCTGGACCCGCTGCTCTGTGCTGTGCGGTTGCGGCGTTGGTGTGCCTGCCGCATCTGCCACGGGGCGTGAGCTGCCTGCAGCTGCCTCGGCTGCTGCCTGTCGTGCGGCGTCTACCTCACTTGCCGCCGCAATAGTAGGGCCACTTGCGTCGCTGCGCACTTCTGCTGGCTGGCCCTGCTGCCCCTGCTGTGTGCCTGCCGCCGTGGCCTCGCCACCCCCCTGCAGCAGCAGCTGCCCCAGGTGGTCGGCCACGTCCAGCAGGTGGCGCACATCGCGCCGGGCATACTCGACCAGGTGCGGCGGCAGCGGCCTGCAGGGAGGGGATGCAGGCGGGAGGCCCCGCCACTTGGGCCGCACTCCTTTGCTGCATGCAGCTCGCAGGCATGCACACAGGTTGCGGCACGCAGTGGATGCCACAGGCAGGAGGGGACGCATCGGTGCCACCCACACTCGGCAGCTGACACCCACCTCTGACGCCAGTCGGCCCGCTGCCCCATGCTCTTGTCGGTAGTGATGCCACAGAAGCGTTGCAGCAGCAGGCCAAGGTTGCGCTGCTGGAAGCCCAGCACCTGGGGGGGGGGAGGGGGGGAGGGGGACAGACACAACGGCCTTGGAAGCGGCAGCGGTTCCATGGGAGGAGCCGACTCCTGTTTCGACTTCACCTGGCAGCCCGTGGCATGTCTTGGAGCTGGGTGCTCGCCTGCCTTGTGCACACCTGGCATGCCTTCTCCGTGTCGAAGATGTTGACCAGGTAGAGCCCAAAGTCGCGCTGCAGCCAGGCCACGTCGTTGCCGCTGCCATGCACGACCTGTGAGGCGTTGGCAGCGCGCACAAGCAATCGCGTGGGCAGCGCCTCCCGGCATGTATCACACCGGCAGGCGGGCAAAGAGGGGCCATGTGATGTGCAAAGGAAGGCCGGCACGCGTGTCTGGCACCGTACCTTGCAGATGCGGGGGTTGGACAGCACAGGGGCCAGCAGGCTGCGCGTGTCCTCGCGTGGCAGCGCCAGGCAGTCTATAAGAAAATCCTTGGCGCCTGCACTCGTTGCCAGAGCAGGGGAAGGGGCAGAGCCACAGGTCCCTTGGAATGCGGTCAATGGCGTTACTTGCTCTGGCCGGACGAACGCAACACAACCAGCAGTGCACCCTACATGAGGCAGCGCGCAGCAGATCTCATTGGCCTGTGCTGCCTGCCAGCAGCAGCAAACAGCACACCCTTCTTGCCCACCTGTTGACAGCTGCAGCAGGCAGGTGACGCCAGCATAGCTGTGCTGTGCATGGTGCTCCACGTCCAGAGCAATACGATCCTGCTCGTACCTGCAACAGGAGCAACCAAAGGCCAGAGCAGTCGCACGGACGTGGACAGGCGGTGTTGTCAACAGGCACCGCAGCTGGAAGCAGGAATTCACGCAAATGGCCTGCTGGAGGACCCCCCTGACTCGCCCCAGGCAGCACCCAAAGCGCTTACAGCTCCATGGCTGCTGCTGCCAGGTGAGGCACGGAGTCAACAAACACGTACTCCTCCTTGCCGCTGCCGAGCGGTGGTGCAGGCAGCGGGGACTGCCATGGGGGAAGCTGCAGAGGTGGCGCCTGCTGTGACAGGAGCTCTATCTCCTTTGCGAAGGGGTGGACAGCCGGGGTGCCATTGCCGCTAGCCACAGCCACTGCAACGTCCGAGTTGCCGCTGGCAGCAGCGGCGGCGGCAGCGGCTGCCGATTGCGCGGCTGCCCACGGCAGGCTGTCGTCCACGGCAGGCAGAACGGAATCTACCGCTGCATCCCTGTCCTTGGGAGGCGACTCATCGTCGCGGGCGTGTCGGGGGCGAGAACAGGACAGGCGCCATAGCACAAGCGGCAGCATTGCGCTAGCGCAGGGTTTCCGATCGTCGAAGATAAAACACCATGGCTTTGGACAAACGATGCAGATGATGCTCGACAGAGGCATGGACTTGATATCCGCTGCTGCCCGCTGCCGCCCGCCGCCGCCAGCTGCTGGGACATGATGGCTTGATGCCAGCTCCACGACAGGGTGAGATCTGAAAAGCTAGTTCCATCCATGCCAAATCAAGATCACGAGTTGCTCCTTTCTGCACGCTCAGGCCGCAACCTGCCTTGTGTTCTCGTTCCACCTTTGGACCTTGCACGTCCAGCGGGCATGGTCCTGAATGCTGAGAAAATTTTAAGTTGTGCTGCATGAAAAATGGATGTTGCAAGCTCACAGGCAAGATGCCGCGTCACGAGACCAAGGCTGGGCGTCAGGTCAGGTCAAAGTCCCGTCAAAACATGTCGGCCACACTGGCTTACTCCGGCCCGTACAGCGAGTCCTCGCGCACTGGCAGCTTGTAGGACAGGGAGATGTTGTCGTCGTACCCGCCGTCGCTGAAGGGGTCTCGGTACACAAACATCATGTGCACATGCGCCCCTCGCTCCGCAATGCCGCACAGCAGCTGCGCAGGCTGCATATTGCACGGGATGGCAAGGAAACCCACATGCATGCATGCCTCGACTTGGTTGCTTGTCCAATTTCAGCCTGCCCAGCCTCCCATCGCCATTGCTCTGCGGCTCAGTGCAGCGCCTACAAGCTGCACGCACCTTGCCGCCTGTCTGCCCTCCCCTCTCCCACCTGCGTCAACTGGCTGCTGTGCAATGCCTTGGCCAGGTGCTTCTGAAGCATTACCACCGAAGCAGACTCTCCCGCCGCCGCCGCCTCCTCCAACCGCTCCTCGGGGGTGTCCCCTCTGCAGGGTGCAGAAAAGGCAGGTCACGCCTTGAAAGAGAGGGGGAGGCAAATGTCTGCAATGCCAGGCAGGAGTGCTGCAGCCAAAGACCTTTTCCAGCTACTGCGTGCATCAGGCCAAGCAGGCGCACGCCAGCAGGCGCATGCAAGATCCGCGCGGCTGCCCGTCAACGACATCACTCACTGCAGCGGCTGCAGTCCATCTGCCGCGCTGGAGGGCAGCACTGCCAATCCGCGGATCTCAGTCCCAAAGTCCACGCCTAACGGAGGGCAGGGGCAGGAAGTGTGCTCATGCGGTTTGATGGCGGGGAACAGCCCATCGCAGCATGCAATGCCCACTCTTATCCTGCACGCGTCTTGTGCTGGCCGTGTCACCCCGGGCTGCCCCGCCATCGCGACTCTGCCGGGCGCTCACCCGACGTGTGCACTTGGAGGTGCAGGTCTCCGTGGCGTGTGGTGGCCACCACCACCTCGCTGGCCATGCCCTTGAGCTTGTCGGTCAGCGCCTGCACGTAAGAGGCGCGCTCTGAGGGGAAAGTCTAGGAGAGGCGGGCAGGTAAAGCGCCGACTGCTGTTGCTTGCTGCCTGGCCAGCCATGCTGCTCCAAGGAGCTGCCGGCATCTTGCCTCGCTCACACTCGCACCTGTATTCGCAGCACCTCGTCTTGCAGGTCGAGGTAGAAGGGGCTGAGGGTGGTCACGTCTTTGTGCCGCGCCAGGTCCTCCACGTCGCGCTGGCTGTACGGCTGGCTGCAGGGCCAGCCAGTGACGTGGGGCAAAGCACACGCCAAGCATTGACTGGCTCTGTTGTTGCCCAAGGAGCATGGGTGAGGGCTTTGCAGATGGGGGGAGCAATGCACCAGTGAAGGCAAGAGGGGACAGCAGGGGCCATCGCATGGGCACGGAGAGAGCGGCATGGTGGTGGCAACCACGGCCCTGCACACCCTCCTGCCCTGCTTGGCATGTCCGCTGCCCCACCTGATGGGCAGCTCCTGCACCATCGTCACGTTGTGCCCTCGCCACGAGAAGGCCAGCGTGGGCCGCTGCTGCGGCGCTGCAGCACCTGCAGCCCCCAAGGGACACAGCGCAGATGTACGGTCAGCTTCTGCTGGATTGCGCGGGTCATGAACAGTAGGAAGTGTTAGTTTGGCGCTTCAACAGTTGGAGCATTGTATGAAGGCATGGCCAGATGCTTGCACCTCCAGACAATAGACCAGCACCTCCCCGGCCGCACCCACCTGGTGCTGCGCAGGGCAGGCTGCGCATGGCCAGCTTCATCTCCAGAGCATCGGCGTCGTGCCCCACCGCGGAGCGCAGCACCTGGTCCAGGCAAGGACCTGGTTACAGCGTTTCCGATCATACCGTTTGGGCTCGGCTGCCACGGCGCTTCTTCTATTGCCGGCAGAGAGCGCTGGGTTGCAAGGCTGAAAGGCTGGAAGCAGGCCACGTGCAGCAACGGCCAGGTGAGTTGCAGTTGCAACAGGCCGTTGTGTTACCTTGAGCAGCAGCGCTATGTCCACGCTGAAGGCAATTTGGTTCTCGTAGCGACTCTGGCACTTGAAGCCCTCTTCCTCAAACAGAACCACCTGTAAGGTAAGCGAGCCAGGAAGCAAGGGTTCTTGGGCGGAATCGCTGAGCAGGGGCAGAAGAAGCTCCGGCCAGTTCCAGTCTTTACCAACGCACACGCACGCACGCACGCACGCACGCACGCACGCACGCACGCACGCACGCACGCACGCACGCACGCACGCACGCACGCACGCACGCACGCACGCACGCACGCACGCACGCACGCACGCACACACACACACACACGCACACACACACACACACACACACACACACACACACACACACACACACACACACACACAAGATTGCCCTGAAATGCCCGCATTTCGCAACAAACAGTACCACAAAGAGACAAAGAAGCGTGCCAACGCACATTGGCCAGGCGCGCGGTGACCTGCAGGCCATCCGTGTCGGCGGGGCTTTGAATGAGGTGCACGTCCTCGGGGCCCAGCAGCAGCTGGCATCGCTTTCCCAGCTTCTCCAACGTGGGCAAGAAGCCTTTCTCCAGCACCCGCAGGCCGCGGTCAGACAGTGTGGCCTTGAACTTCATGTTGCTGTGAGTGCAGCGGTGGCGGTGGCGGCGGCAGCGACCTGGCCGGGCTGCAGGCGGCGCGGCGCGCTGCTGATGATAGGGAAAGCCTCGTGCTTGAGAATGATTGCAGGGGCAGGCGCGGATAGGCTCGGGAGGGAATATTGCAACACGGGAGTTGAATTGAGACAGGGCAGAGGAGCGTTGGAGAGCGGGTGAAAGATGCGGTCCAAGGACACACGCGATCGGGGATGCTCTGGGTGGCAGAGAAATCAAAGGACGGCCAGCAGGACGTCAGCGGCTGCGCTGCCCACACCATGAGCAACTTGCGCAGCATTGCTATGCCTCCTACCTCCTGATGAACCACTGTCACAAGACAGCACAGGAATATAATGCATCCCAGTAAGGGATGCTCTAGGTGGCAGAGAAATCAAAGGACGGCCAGCAGGACGTCGGCGGCTGCGCTGCCCGCACCGTGAGCAACTTGCGCAGCATTGCCATGCCTCCTATCTCCTGATGCACCGCTGTCGAAAGACATAACAGGATTTAAATGCATCCCAGTAAGGGACGGCAGGAGTCAGCCCACCCCACAGTCGACAGGGCTCACCAGCTGCTCCTGCCTCCGCCCAGGCGGCGCGCCGAGCCAGGCGCCCCGCCGCCGCATGAAATGGCCCCCAAGTCCGGTGCGGCGGATTCCGAGAGTGCTTTTCAGGCACTCTGTTGTGCACTCTGCCACAAGCTATCAAACTCAGACCGCGCCAAATGGCCCAAGTCCCACCCTGTCCCAGTCTCTCCGAGCTTTGTCTGCAGGTCGAGACCCCGCCTTTCAAGACCCGCCCCTTTTGGTTTGTTGAAGGATCGCTTGTGTATTGCTGCCGAAGCCGCCTGCCGCCCTGCCGCCGACCAGCCCACCTGCCGCCAACTCTGGCGCTTCTTGCATCACTGCCATCTGCAGGCCGCTGTCCAGTCTGAATTCTGGCGAGTGCAGCGTCGGCAGCTAGCAGTGAGTTCGACAGGTTCTACACTTGTTCTGCGAAGCATAGCAACATGGGGGCGTCGAGCATGTGGCGTCAGCAGCCGCTCGTTGCTGCAGCAGTGCTGTGCGTGCTCTGTGCCCATGCCACAACCCCCATCTCCATTCATACATTGCCGCTACCGCCCTGTGCTGCAGTGCCTTCCCGATGTCGTCGCCAACGAGCTGCTGCACCGCCTGCTGCAGCAGCGCCGCGTCTCGCCGCCACAGCTGGAGCTCTTCCAGTACTGCGTCACTCGCGTGGAGCTGGCGGGCGGCAGCATCACGGGCCCCTGGCTTGCCTACCTGGCCGGCTTCCCCTCCCTGCAAGTGCTGCACCTGCGCAGCTGTACCAAGCTGCGCGATAAGCATGCGCAGCACCTGGCAGCGCTGGCACCCTCGCTCCAAGAGCTGGACCTCGCCGGCTGCAGCGGCCTGGGCGATGACACGGCCGCCGCCCTGCTCTGCCTCACGTCACTCAACAGCCTGGACCTCTCGGCCACCAGCCTGGGGCCAGGCAGCATCCGCAGCCTGTGCTCTGCGCTCACAGGGCTCACCCACCTCAGCCTGGCAGACCTGCTTGCTGACGACGCCTGCTGCGATGCAATGGGGGCGCGCCTGCCGTCGCTGGCCAGCCTGAACTTGGCCGGGACAGCTGTCGGCGACGCCGGGATGGTGCACCTGGAGCAGCTGCGCTCTCTGACTGCCCTGGACCTCTCGCACACGCAGGTATGGGCGCTGAGCAAAGGCTGGGGTGTTCGATGCTGGTTTGAGGTTATATTGGTGCTGCAGCAGCCTGCCCATCAGTATTGAACAAGCAGGTCCTTGCGCGCATGCACCCACCCACACACCCTTCCTCTCCTGGAGCACAGGTGCACTGCCCACCGGCTGCAACATCCTTGCGGCAGCTCTCCATGAACGGCTGCTCTCTTGGCATCGCAGACGACTCGCTGCAGGAGGCCATGTGGCTGCAACTTGGGTGAGGCTGATGGTGAGGCCAGCACCCACGCTGCATGCCAGCTTGCCCTGCATGCAAGCCTCATGTGCTTCTTCACCACGCTCATCGGCTGTATGCCCCCTCCATGCCGTGTCCCTCGCCTGCAGCGCCTCCCTGCCTCACCTGCAAGACCTGCAGCTGGCCAGCACCTCGATGCTGCCCTCGCACGGCAAGCAGCTGCTGCATGCCCTGCTGGCGGGCGCGGCGGGCAGCCTCCAGCGGCTAGACCTGCGTGATGGCTCCCTTGGGAGCGGACTGGAGGCCCTAGTTGGGGCCACACAGCTGACACGGCTCGACCTGTCGGGTGCGCCAGCTTCTGCGGGCAGAGCGCAAGCCTGCCTGTCTGCCAGACCCAGGGCGCAATGCCAGCCGCCCAGCAGGAACCCCCCTCCCACAGGGCCGCGGCACCGCATCGCCCTGAGCTTGCCACCCAGCTACCCCGCAGGCACTGCACTGGCGGATGGGCAGCTGGCTCACCTAGCGCTGGCACCGCTGCGCTGGGCCTCCTTTGCACGGACGGCGGTTGGCGACGACATCGGGACAGCCGGGATGGCCTACATGACTGCGCTCACCCGCCTCGACCTGAGGTGCGGCCATGCAGCCCTGCCTGCCTTCCCGCTGGCAGGTGTCATGCATCCAGGGATGCAGCCCGCCTGCACAAGCCGACTGCTCCGCGCTGCGCTGCAAACCTCTGCTGCCTGCAGTCAGACTCGCGCAGGCGATGCCTGCTGGCCGGCGCTGGCGCAGCTGCCGCAGCTGGAGTGGCTCGATGCTTCGGTCAGCTGCCTCGCTCTTTCCAGCTTACCCGAAGGTGGGGCAAGGAGACCATGGCTTCACATGCTCAAGAGCTCCCAGCTGCACAACCTGCGCGCTGCACAGTAGGCATTGACCACAGCAGGCCCTCAATAGCGCCCAACATACCCTCACTGCCTTGAACCCCGCTGCACAGGCCAGCACGAGTTTGCCGCCCTGACCTACCTCAACCTCAACTCCACCCAGCTGGACAACCGGGGCTGCCGCCAGCTGGCAGCCTCCCTCCCCCAGTTGCGGGAGCTGTGGCTCGGCAGCAAGGCTGTGGAGGACAAGGGCCTGAAGGCGCTGTGCAGGCTGCCGCAGGTAGGCTGCATCCCTGATGCAGGCTTGCTGGCGCAGCTTGCAGTATTCGAGGGATGTTGCATGCCATGAGGCCGCGTGCTTGTGCCATGAAACCAAACTCACTCTGTGCATCTGCTCCTCTGCCCCTGCTGTGCCTGCAGCTTGAACGCCTGTTGCTCTTCCACTGCGCGGTGTCCGACCCAGGGCTGCTGAGCGCGCTGCCCCGCTGCCCCACCCTGGCTCGCCTGGAGCTCAACAACTTCTGGCTTGCCAGCGCCGCTGGGCTGCAGGCAGCCTCAGCGGCAGCTGTGCAGGCTGGCGGCTGCCTGGCCGAGGTGCTTCTGGATGGCACAGCGCTGCCGCTGCCTCTTCCAAGTAAAACAACAGCTGGCGGGCTTCGCAGCAGGCGGCCCAGCTCCAGCACCGGCGGCACGCCACCGATAGGCCTGCAGCCAGCAACGGCGGTGGCAGGCAGCGGCGCTGCATCACCCCAGAAGCCCCCACGCTCGGCACCCCGCGGCGGCACCGTGCTACCTGCTCACGTGCTGGCACATGATGAGCGGCTGGTGTACAGCCGAGAGGAGCTGCTGGGGCTGGCACGTGGCCAGGCAGCAGGGCGCGGCGCCAGCGGCGCGGCAGAGCAGCAGCTGAGGCAGCTGCTGCCACCCGACTTGCGCTCCCCTGCCAACATCCAGCCTTGAAGCCGCGGAAACAGTATGTTCATTCAAAATGCAAGATGAAATGGGGAGACAATTAAATGGTAGCCAGGGAGATGGAATGCGGCACTTGCCAGCGAGGAACATCGACGAGAGCGACGCACACAGTCAAAACCGCCTACTTCTTTTCGGGCTCCGCTCCTGGCGATGCAAGGGCTTCGCTAGCTGCCCCTTCACCGCTGCCTGCCCGCGCTGCTTCTGCTTCTGCCGCTGCCCTCTGCTCCTCCTCACGCATCGCCTCCTCCTCCTCCTCCAGCATTGGCCGGTAGTAGTCGGCGTGCTGCAGCATGCACTCCCGCAGAGCCAGGGTCTGCGAGAGGGCAGGGCGACAGCATACTTGAGCATGCCACAGGCGATCCAGGGTGTCACAGCCATTAGCTGCTCTCACATACTGTATGCAGGCGACGCGTCTAGCCATAGTGGCACTGAAATGGGCAGCACACGGCACTCCTCGGCCCTGTGCTGTGGCAACTCTGTCCCCTGCTGTGGGCAACCCACCTTTTCTCGGCACTCTTCAGTGAAGTCGCCGCCAGCTTCGCGCTCCTTGTCAACACACTTGCTCCATGACTGAAAGCAAAGCGAGCAGGGCATGTCAGCTTGCCTTGGGCATGGCTGATGAGCAGATTTCCGCCATCCAGCTTGATGTGCAGCAGATCACAACTGCCCTGCCCTGCTTTCCATGCCCCACCACGGCCGCCGCCCCAGGTCCAGCTCACAATGAAGGCGCTGCGGCAGCCACCACCCTTCATGAACCGGCAGAAGCCGCAGGTCTCGTTGGCGTCGTCTTCATCATCGTCATCCTCCTCTGCAGCTCCCGAGCTGCCAGCCTGCGGTTGCTCTGCAGGCTGCTCCGCCGCCGCTGCCGCCTGCGCTGCTGCCTGCTCAGCGGCAGTGGCGGCGGCCTGCTCATTCGTTCCTGGTTCTTTGCCTGCACGTCCAGGAGATCGATGTCAGAATTCAAGCTGGCGGGGCGCGAATGTGTGAGCGTGTGAATGACATGACAGGGACGTGCTCACCGCTGCTCATCCAGCCGCTACTATAAAAGTGGGCCGATTACGGCAAGGCTCGCCGATCGAGATTTCAGAAAGCTTTGGGTTGGGCACGCCGCCGCTCAGGAGGTTGCAGCGTTCTAGAGCTGTCAAAGGACAAGACTGAAAGAATTGAGTTGTGAACGAGAGCCCCGCGCCAAATCGAACATGCAACGCTTTGAGAGTCATGTGCTGTGTGGGCAGAACCCCCAGCCGTCGCCACTCTGGCATGGCTGCTAGCATGATAGCAGCCGCTGCGATGACAACCGGCAATTTGCTGGCAGGGGTTGGTGGATGATTCAGTGCTCTACACATGGTCCAGGGCACAACGTGGATTGCATGCCTCAATGGCATGCCGCTCAAGAGACGCAAGACAAATCACTTCTTCTTGCCGCGTGCCCCCTTGCCACCACCGCCGCCAGCCGCCAATTGCAGGCGTGGTGGCACATCTGCACCACGCAGCTCCGCCAGCACCCCCGGCAGCGGGTCGGCTGCCCCCGGGAGTGGCTTCTTGCCAGTGGCGCAGTCCCACACGGCATCCAGCGCCGGGCTCCCGTACACCTTGAGGTCGTTCTGAACAGCAGAGGTGGTGGAGGCAAGAAGGTGCGGGTGTGTAGGCAGCATGGACAGCGCGTGGATGCTCCTGCAGCAGGTGGAGCACCGCGGCCGGCAAATCCCATGCTCCTTTGCAGCAACTCACCCTGAACGACCAGATGGTGCCGGTGCGCCACATGGCGTCGGGCCGCTTCTCCAGCTGCTCTATAAGATCGGTGCGATCCTGCATTCAAGGAGGAGCAAGCATGCAAGGCGCGCACAGTGGGCGATGCATGCCATGGCTGTGGGCACTCGAAAGAGGCAGGACCCCTCTCTTGCTGCAAGTTCTGCAGTTGGCCTGCTGCTTGATGCGCATCCAACCAGCCTGCCGTGATCCATGCTGACGACTCGACAACTGTTTTGTTTTGGGACTCGCCTTGGCGGTGTATCGCGTGCGGCCACCGGAGAAGCTGCTCTCAATGTCTGGTAGGCTGATGGTGCCGCGACGCTCCGCCGACAGCGAGGCTGTGGGGTCGTTCACCGTCTGCTTGAACCAGCCTGCTCGGCAAGGGTTGCAGGAGGCAGAGATGAGCAGTACAGCGGTTTATATGGAGCACGCACGCACAGGAGGGGCACGGGGGAGCTTGAGTTGCACAGCAGGATGCGCAAATACGCGCGCATTCAGACAGGCAGGACCATAGGCGCACCCGACAGCTGTCCCCAAATGTACAGCGGGCGGTACACCTTGCGCAGGTTGCTGAGGTCTGCATCACACAGGTAGGGCGGAGCAGCATAAGGCAGATCGCTCAGAACGACAATCGCAGCGCTGCTGGCCAAACCGACACAACGCAGGCTGGATCTTTTTGTTGTCCGTCGGGCACTGTCTGCAGGTGTTCATGCGAGGCAACAAACTGGCCACAACCGGGCAGGCACTTACTGGACAGCGCATTCCCTTCCGACTCGCTGGGGCCGCCTCCAAGCGCTGACGGCAGGTCGTGCATGCTGCCGAGCCGGCTGCTTGGCCGGCTGCCGGGGTCGTTGGCCTGGCTGTCACTGGCGGGCTGGGCGCGGTCCAGGGTGAGGTCCTCCAGGTTCAGGGGCACCGGCGAGGAGGTGACGCCGCGGTAGCCGCGCTCTGAGGGGGGTGGACCGCGAGAGAACGAGAGCTGTTGCCGTTGGGTAGTTGCTAGCCCCATTAACCGGCTGCGGGAGCGGCGGCACTAGGCAGCCTGCATAGCCCAGCAGGCGACCCCGCAGCAGGCCGCGGCTCACCGCAGGTGAACCAGTGCAGCGTGGCCGAGTAGAGCAGCAGCACGTCGGCCACCGCGGTGAGGCCGCCGCCGCAGGCCAGGTCCAGCCCCCGCAGCTGCTGGTACACCTCAACCAGCAGCTGCCGCGCATCCTGCAGGTGCAGGGGCAGGGCAGGCCGCGGCCGCTCTGCTGCGGGGGGATGCCCAGCTGTGGGGGAAAGATGAGCAGCATCATGTCACAGCAGACGCAATGAGCTGCCGGCGCAGCGCTGGCGTGAGTGTGAGTTGCAGAGGCACGCCGGCGTGAGCCTCACCTCAAAGGTCCCTGCTGATGGCTGCAAGACGGTCTGGCAGAGCTTGGCGAGCCCTGCGGGCAGCTCCCCTGCATGCTGGCGCACTGCAGGTGCAGAGAACGAGCACAGTGACGGTGCAGGGATACTCAGGCATTGCTCCAGTCGATACGCCAGCGCTAACCCAGCCTGCCACACACCTATGATAGCCAGCAGCAGGGCCTGCTGAGGAGCGACAGCTGCCCATACCTGCCCACTGCAGCTCCTCATCCGTGTTGGCGGCAGCAAAGGTGTCGGCAACCTCGAGGGGCGCCAGCGCCTGGATGCAGCCGCGCAGGGTGCGGCGAGCCACAGAGCGGGGGCCTGCGCAACGGGAAGCACGACCTGATGAGCAAAGTTCCTGCAAAGCACTTCACCATTGAACACCAAACAGACAGCTGCATGAATGTGCATTTGGCAATCACACGTATGAGGCACATACATCAGGCTTCATGGCTCCTGCAAGGACCGCATGGAACCGCCCTTCCTCCCTTGCATCTGCAACGCCTTCACCTCCTCACCATCCCACAAGTACTCTGCAGCCTCCTCGTCAGACAGCAACCGCAGGCAAGGGCCTTGAGCCTGCATCACCAGGAGGCAACCAAAGTGCGCAGTGACATGGCGGGAAGCTAGGGCGCGGGACCTCTGTAGCGCTCCTGCCGCCGGCATGTTGCCCTGGGGCATGCCCGAAGCTTGACCAGGTCGTTTGCAGCGGCAGCCAAGCCTGGGATGCTAACCAGCAATCGCACACTAAAACTCTACAGCCTTCCCTGCAGTGCATACAGCCGTCCACTCTGGCCCTGCCCCCACCTGGTTGGGCGCGCGCAGCACCATCTTGACCTTGTCCAGCGTGATGACCACGTTCTGCAGGCGGTTGGCCACCACGCCCTTGGCCTCTGCACACAGGGCAGAGGCAGACCCAGTGAGATCAAAGGCGCCAGCGGCACCGTAACGTCCAAAACGTCCAAAAGGTACCTCCCAGCCAAGCTGGTATGCTGCTCACAAGCTTGACCGATGCTTGATTTTGACCAAACCGTGGGTAGAGGGAGCCAACCACTCGATGATGTTTGTCTCAGCGCGTCAGCAAGGGCGGCGGCCCCCACCTGCCGTGGCGGTGACCTCGTTGTAGATGCCCTGCGGGTGGCTCAGCAGGTCCTCCTTCAGGTGCGCCTCCTCCTCCTCGATGAACTCGCAGATCTGGGGGCAGGGGAGGGAGCGCGCAGGGTGGAGGGCAGGGAGCAGGGTGACGGAGGAGAGCTCCCATCAACTGCAAGCCCAGACGCCAACATGATGCGCCGCTGGCGCGGGACCAGTCCGCAGCGTGTCTTGGCCGGTCCAGCAAGCGATCAAACCCAAAGAAAGCAGAGCAGAACCGACAGCGCAGCACACTGCCCTCACCAGAGAGGTCCACTTGATGAGCCAGTCGGGCGCTCGGTCGCCGTGCTCAATGCTGCCCAGAGCGCTGTCGCCCAAGCCATGCCGCTGCAGGCAGGTCAGGCAATGTGGAGTGTCTGCAAGCATGTCGTTGCCCTAGATGCGTACATGCTTGCAAAGGCGTTTACACACATGCATTGGCGGCACCAACCAGTGGTAGTCCCAGGCCGGCAGCTTACCTTGATGCGATCCAAGTCATCCTGCGTCAGCGGCTCGCTGCCCGCCCGGGTGATGATCACTTGCCTGCACAAGCCACTCAAAACACAATAACACAAACAAAAGTGTGCACACAGGGAGCCGGTGTGAGTGTATTCTCTGGGCATGATGCGCAGGCGTCGCTGGGTTTGTGCACCACTTAGCAGGCACAGGCGTGAGTTCGCATGCCGCCGCGCCGCCCCACCTGTGCAGGAAGTTGTGCTGCTCCGCCATGACCTGCTGGAAGGCGCGGCTGCCGGTGAAGTACAGGTAGGAGCCCCTGCAGGTGGGGGCGGGTGCAGGTGCAGGCGGGGAGATGGTGAGAGCATGCACCTGCGCAGTTGCAATCACGCCAACCATGCATCCATTGCAGGGCACGCTGAAACCGTTGCTTTCAATGTTGTTCTGTGGGGCATGTGCGCGGGCTCAAGCGGCGAGCTCCCTGACACCGAGCCGCTGCCCCGCACCTGCAGTTGCGGGTGGAGCACAGGCAGATGGCCTCCCTGAACTCCTTCTCGCTCTCCGTCACGCTGCTGTAGTCAAAGGTCAGCTCCTCGCCTTCGTGCACCGTGGGGGGGGGGGGGGAAGCATGCTAGCTTCAGGAGCCTCAGCAAGCTCCGTTGTGCACACTGGCACCGATTGCCGGCAACAACGCAGCTTGACGGCTTACTTTACACGGCAGCTTGATTAGCATGGACTGCGCGTTGGTCGACTCAAACCACCCTCACACCCATCCACCCACCTGGCGCAGCGTGTAGAGCGCGATGGTGAGGCGCCCGTTGCAGGCCATCACAATGGCTTGGCAGTTGGGCGTGCAGCTGTGGCTCATGCGGCTGGCCAGCGCGCCCTGCAAATGCGGGGCAGGCAGGTGGGGTGGGGCACGAAGCCTCAATTTGGCTGGAACAGGGCGCTGCAAGGCGAGCCAGCCTGCATATCCGGATTATGCCTGCTGCGAAAGTAAATTGGAATGGGCATTCAATGCAAAACCTTGCTGTTCGTTCAGCAAGTATGGAGCAACTCACTGCGCGCTGCACTGCAGCAGGCTTGGGCGTGAATGCAGCGGGCCCCTCCCCACCCACCTTGGCGGCGGCGTCGATGAAGAGCACGTCGTAGCCGTCGGGGTCGTCCTTGGGCCGCTCCAGCACGATGTTGTAAAAGTCGGGCAGCTCGTCCCCGGTGATCTTCTTCACCGCATCCTGCGCGCAGTACCAGGTGTGGGGCACACAGTCATGGCATTGTCGAGCGGGCCAGGTTCAGCCGACGCGCGCCCTCGTTCCACGCAGCAGCCTGGGAAGCGGTTCCTGCAGCCAGGAGGCGCGTGACTGCAGCGCCACCCCAGCCAAGGGCCCCTGCCCCTTGCCCACCTGGATCTCAAACCAGCGCCAGGGCGTGTGGATCTCCCCCAGGTACTCCTCCACAAAGGTGAGGGGCGGCAGCCCGCCGCTGCGCTTGCACACCAGGCCCACGCCCTTGGGGTGCAGCCGGAAGTAGTTGTAGCCCACCTGGGTGC
>KQ482003.1:533378-646576 GCA_001430745.1 Auxenochlorella pyrenoidosa
GGCGCAGCAGCGCGAGGGTGCAGCATACTGCACCTCTTGGCAGATGTGCAGCATGAGCCAGACGACATGGTGAGCACACAGTATGGCAGGTTGCCCCATTGGCCACGCATGCCCGCACACGCAACCGGGCTGTGCCCTGCACAGGCTCACGTCCTTGATGCGCTGCTCCACCGCGTCTGCCGCCTTGGCGCTCTCCTCATTCCCCGCCTCCTGCGCCCGCTGCTTCACGTCCGCCAGCGCCGCCACCAGGTCCCAGCCCTTGTCGCCCTGCGGGCACACAGAATAACAGGCAGTTCAATAAAACCAGGATCGGTACGAGATGCACAGCCTAGGCAGGTCCCAACCTGTTTGCCTGGAATGGTGTGAGATCGGAGGATGTCGGGTTGCAGTAGGGCCCACCAGTGTCACTGCCGGTGTGCATGCTCAGGTGGCAGGGCACGCCTTCCCCACGCGGAAAGCAACTTCTGCTGCACCTCAGAGCACTGCTTGCCTGCCGGTTGATGGCTGGCAGCAGCTCCCGCTCCAGCCATTCTGCCACCCGGGTCTCCACCCGAATCTGTGCCGGCGTAGGCGGAGGGCTGTGCAGCGGGGCGACCGTCGCCGCCACGTCCTCGCCTTGTCCAAACTCGCCGCTGCTGTTCCCCCTGGCCGCCAAGGGTGTCCCAGGCAGCCCTTCTGCCTGCTCTCCGTGCTGCTTGGCTGCCACTGCCAGTGCCTGCTGCTGCGCCGCCGCCGCTGTAGGTGCCTTGGGCAGCACCGCCGCCGCTGGCGAGGCCGCGGTGCCGCCGCTGTTGCCGGTGCTGGCTGCCCGCAGGGCTGCATACTCCACCGGGCCTGCCGCCTTGAGTGCCTGGTAGTCTGGCGGCGCCCAGTGCCCAAACGCGCCGCTCTCCAGCACGGCTGCAGGCGGGGTGTGGGCAGCAGAGCATGTCCTGGCATGAGGTCGAGTTAACACAGGTTCCGGGCAGCTGCACAATTGGGACCCAGTTCTCCACCTGCAACTGCAGCAAGCTGACACAGCAGCACACCGTCGAGGATGTTGCGCCGCACGTAGCAGTCCATGCCCCAGCTGTCCACCTCCGCGGCATCGGTCCCAAGCTTGAGGGTGTTGCGATCCGACACCGCGCGGTTCAGGCAGTCCGCTGCAGGGCACGGTGCACAGGAACAAGCACAAGCTGAAGACAGAAGGCAATGTCCGTTGATGGCGAGCAACACAGACACACCCTGGAATGCCAGGCTACTGCCGACGTCCCGCAATGTTGCAGCAGGCAAAGCAGCATGCCCGAGCCGCCAAGCATCACTCACGGCTGCCATGGCATGCGCAGTGCGCATCGCACTCAGTGTTCCTGGCTAGGCAGGAGCAGCGGGTATCGAAGCCCTCCCGCACCACGCTGCAAGGGCAGGCAGAAGCTGGTGCTGGTGAGAAGGCAGAAGCGGCAGCGGACGGCCAGGACCAGCTGCAAGTGAACCTCGCTTCTTCTGTCTGGCTGGGCAAGCACTTGGCAGCTCACTTGTAGCACCCCAGCTCCTTCCGTGACTTGCAGTGGTGTCCATCGCAGCCCCCATGTTTCTGCAAACAAGACGTTTGCAAGTGTCTTTTGCACAAACACTGGACAACAAGCCAAGGGCAGCAAGCTGAGTGCTCCTACCCACGGCATGCCTCTTGTGACCGCCCGCTGCCAACTTTCATTCAAGAGGAAGGCACCTTTGTGGAGAGCTTGCGCAGGATGATGTCCCGCATTTCGGGCTCCACAATGTCGTACTCTGTCAGCCGCACATAAGGCCTGCATGTTGGGGTGAGGGCATGTCAACAGGCCTGCCCGGGCCAATACGCAGCAGCTAACATGGAGGGTGTGGCCCACTTGTCAAACCATACCCTTTCACTTCCCATGCATGCATTGCACCACCGCACAGCCGTGCATGCCCTCCCATGCCACAAGTGTGCGCGCACACATTTGTTGGCCCAGATTAAGGCCTCACCGCGGGATGTAAGGCGTCTTGCGCCAGTCCCCTCCCTTGAAGGGCTCCTTGTTGGCCAGAACGCTGCAAAGGTGGCAAAGACCGGGCCAGCATGCAAACCGTGATGCTCGAAGCAGGCTCCCAAATATTGGAAACCCAGGGCCGTGGCATTCGGCAATTCCGGCCTGGGGTCAGGGCTAGGCAAGGCGCACACCTGCCGTCAAGCATGCCTCTTCCGTGCTTGACGCCACCCTGGCAGCCAGAGAGGGCCACGGAAAGAAGTGCATCCCTCTGACCATGGTCTCCACTGGCACTGCAAAATGCCGTAGTTTGAGAGTGCTAGTGCATACCTGTCTGGCAGGGAGGCGGGGTAGAAGTCCTCCTCCTCATCGCTGTCCTCCTCCACACCGCCAGCCGCCTCCACCGCCGCTCGGTGGTCTGCCCGCATCTGCAGGCGGGTAAACGCCCACCTTTCTTGATCCCCGTGTTCCAATGCATGCAGCCACCCGAAGCAATCCTGCGCAACCAGCGCAACATGGCAGCAAAGGGTGTACATCAAAACTGCCATGCGCGGCTGGCACTGCCAACTCCACTGAGCCACCAACCTGGTTGAGCAGCGTCTCGATGGCGGTGCCCAGCATGTTGACAAACGACTCAGTCTGCGCAATCAGCCGGCCGCGCCGCACCTCCACATTCTGCAAGCAGGCAGGTGCCCAGCAGGCAGTTTCGCAACGGGGCAAGGTGGACAGCAATGGTAACAAGCTGATCTCACGACCACCGTGTTGTAGTGCAGTGGCATAGTCCACCATTTTGTAGGGCTGTGTCCAGAGGTCCAGGAATTCGCTCTTCTGAAAACCTGTGAAACATACACCATGGGCATTCGCAAGGCACTTTCGATCCTTGTCAGAAACAACACCTGGCAGCCAACAGGAGCTTGCCTGCATGGTGAGGTAAGCCTCCACCGCAGCGTGGCACTCCTCGCGCACATCATTCAGCATCTCCTCAAAATCGGTGAAAGCTCCCACCTGAGATGAAATAGGATGGGCGAGGGGGGCAAAGGAATGGGCAAGGGGGCAAATGAATGTCAATGAGGTGTGGCAAACAAGGCCAGCACCAACAACGCCCCTGCAGAGCATGCCACAAGCCACGAGGCGGGGCCCAGGCGCCAGAACACCCACGCCATGCCTGCAGCATGCTGACAACGTTGCCCAGCGTGGTGCCCATCGATTGCAGCTGCTCCCCAGCCGCCGAGCTGTGCAGGTGGCCAGCCAATGAGGCCAGTGCCTGCAGCGGGAGATGCCAGAGGGTTGAGGGAGGGCGTGCATGGCAGCAACCTGGACCGCTACCTAAGATGGCCGAGAACCTGCTGTGTAAGCATAAATGTTGCATGCGGAGCAATTAAACGGCTCACCGGTGACAGCTGCGCCACCTCCTCTGATTTCTGACGTGCCGAGCCTGCATCCTGGCTCCTGCAGGACATGGCGCACTCAGCACAACATGAGGTTGGACTGATGGGCGATGCAAAATCTCAAAATATGAACGACGCGCATGCGCAAGATGCGAGTTGTGCCAGATTTATACGCGCCCTACCTCAGTGCCAGGCGAAGCACTGTGCCCAATTGCTGCTGCAGCTCGGGTGTCCAGGGGTTGAAATGCCTGCTGTTCGTCTTGCGCTTGCCTGCAGCGAATCGCGCAGCGAAAACGTCAGCAGAGCCAGCCACATGCACCTGGAACACCAGAGCTTCCGTAATGATGTTGAAGCGAGCGGGCCAAACTGTCGGGCAAAGGGCTTAGTACAGCATCCAGAAAGCTTCAAGCAGCAGTTAGTTCCCCGGCGCACCCAGAGCAGCGCCGCCTGCGCCTTCGACCTTGCGCTTCCTGCCAAGCGGCCAGCCACCGGTCCTGCGCGGCGGCTGCGCTGCCATCAGGATGCTGCTGTCGATGTTGAGCGTGAGGCACTCGCGCACTTGCTCCGGGGCCAGGAAGAAAGTTTCGGCCGGCAGCTGCGGGCGCGGTGCCGCCGCCGGCTCCTCCGACTCCTCTCGCGCCGGCAATGCCGCCCTGCCTGCTGCCGCTGGGCCCTCATCCAGCTCTGCCAGCAGCTCGTTGCCCTCGTCCAGCAGGTCGCTGGCCGCCTGTGCCACTGCGCGCTGGCCGCAGCGCCAGCCGGTGCTGATGGCGTGGTCGCACAGGGCGCGCAGCTGGCGCAGCGCCTCGGCCGCCGTCAGCTGCCCTGCCTGCGCGGCTGCCAGGATGGAGCTGCAAGGCAGGCAGAGAAGGCGGCCAGCCAGCCTTGCTGCTCACCAGAGCTTTCATTTTGCTGCATTTTCCACTGGGTGGGACAAACCAAAGAGCAAGCCAGCCCTGGCCGCCCCTACCTGAGGCTGCCACCACCGGTGGCAGCACACTCCAGCACGCCGCCGGTGTCGCTGGCCTTCAGCTGCGCCAGGCCCTCAACAAGACGAGGGTCTGCCTGGGGAGCAGGTGGTGGCTGCTGCGGTGCTGGCGGCACCTCGGCTAGAGCCTGCTCCGCCGGCGCCTCTGTGGCAGGCTGCACCCCATTCTCCTGCTGTCTGGGCCTAAAAAGCCTGAAGGCTTTGGATGATGCCCTTGGCAGCCGTGTGAGCGACGCCATGCTGTGTGTCAAGCCAAGCGCAGGTGGCTCGGTGGACGCCACCGCCACCCGCCAGGCGGGGGAGCAGAGCGGCGCGGCTGCCGGCGGTCACCCGCTAATCGCTGTCAGACAATGCGCACGAGCTGGAGAGAGCTGCACGTTTTGAAACGAGGCTGCGGCAGTGCAGGTGCCAGTGCCGCAGCTGCAGCGCGCTTCAGCTGTCGAGTGCGATTGGGTGTGCGATCGGGGTGAATGATGGCCGATCTCTCTAGTCCACTTGGTTGCGCTGCTCGCCTGCCTGGCAGATGGCCGTGCTGTCTTGTCTGGCACCGTACTTTTGGTTTCTGCAACGCTGGAAGTAGCGCCTAGATCACAGTTTGAGAAATCTTGTGATCGCGTCAACGAAAGCCCGGCTCCTGTCTACTTTTCAGCCCCGAGGGAAAATAAACTTTTTGTTATCTCTGGCGCGCCTGAGCTTCCCAGCGCGGCATATCGGGCGGATGGAGGAGTCGACGAGGCCCAAAGATGAGGAGCCTCGCAATCACGGCCCGGGAGAGCGGCCAGCAGCAGCGACGGCGGCGGCAGCGTCTGTGTCACCTGCAGCAGGCCCCATGATGCCACCTGGGTTTGGAACTCGGCCACAGCACAGGCAAGTGATTGTAACGGCAGACAGTGGCATCATCGTGATGAGTGTGAATTGACTGCCTTGTGCTTCAAATGGGTTTGTTGATCCGCACATTCACAACCCGCATGGTGCAGGCGCCGCGGTGGCGTTGGCAGGAGGGCGGCATTGCACGGCGGGCCGCCAGGCCCGCCATGGCTGGGAGGGGCGCCACCACCACCGGGCATGGGCCCGCCGGGCATGGGGCGGGGTGGGCCCCCTCCCGGGCCACCGCCACCAGGAAGCAAGGCAGAGGCTCGGCTGCGGCAGGAAGCGCGACGAGAGGAGCGGCGAGCTGCGCTCTTCAAGCGACAAGTGGCGGCCATGGAGGTGTCGCCGACCATGCTGGGACGGCCAGCGACAGACCTGCGAGAAAGCATCCTGCGGGGCGGGCCCGATGTGGCCCCTGCCAGCTCATATGAGGAGCTGCCAGCTACGCAGGTGGGTGTTGCATGTTGTGGAAGGCGAGGTTGCACGCTGCAACAGACGTAGGGCAGGCCCTGACCTCTTGACCTCTCCTGTATCTCACTCTTTAAAATCCATCCCTCTCCACGCGTTGCTCCTCTGCAGCATTGCTACTGGGCCGACATGCTGCTGCTTGGCCAGGCGCGGCTGCAGGCTCCCTCGGTGGCTGCACCAGGGGTTGACCACGCAGCGGCAATGACAGCAGCAATGCAGCTACATGAGCAGGCACCCAGTGAAGACAGTGTCCTGCTGAATGCCACGCTTGGCAACTTTGCTGTGAGCAAGTCCATGGCAGACCTCATTGCCGACGTGTGAACCCGCCCTCCATCACTAAGTGTCTGTTTGATTGGCTTATTTGCCCCGCCTTTTGCATTGTGATCCTCCCCCTGCCATTCCGTGTACTCATTCACGAAGCCATTCACACTCTTCCTGTCACACAAAACCCTCACAATTCCACGTCATGCCCCTCCCACCGCTGCTTGCGGCTGGATTTTCAGCTGCTGCTGCAATGCTGCTGCACAATGGTCTTCAGTGGCAGCAGCCGCTGTCAGAGCACCTGCACCCTCTGTGCTTGGCTGCGCAATGGCAGGACCAGAAACTGACGGCTCCGCTGCCCCCTGCTGCGCGTCCATTGCCGGCGGCAGCTGTTTCTGCTGCTGCGGCGGCTGCTGCGGCTGCGGCTGCTGTGCCACCAGCTGTGATAACATCGCCTCGAAGCGGCGCCCCTGGTCCTCGCTGATTGTCACGCGCTCCTCCATAGCCGCGATTGTCTGCAGGAGAACAACAGGTGCAGCAGGGTAGGATTGTCAGGCCTTATGCCTGCTGGGTCAGTGCAGCCATGAGCGGAAAGCTGCACCCTGCAGGCCAACCTAATTCCCAGCAGACCCACTCACAGTTGTGAGCACATTGAGCTGGGAGACAAGCTGCTGCAGCACGCCTGCCAGTCCACCATCCAGGCCAGCAGAGCTGTCTGCTGCCTGTTCGTGCTCCTGCACCACTGCCAGCGGACCTGCTGCCTGCCGGTGCGGCTGTCGGGAGGGCATTGCAAGAGCTCTGGCGTCTGGCGCCTTGACAGCTGGCTGTCTGGCGGAGCCAGCTGTGCATGCAATGGTGGCACACCCCTTGGCAAAAGGCTTCCAGGCCACCTGCCCATCCTGCTGCTTGGTGCTGCCGCTGCCGATGCAGCCCCCAGCGGTGGTGCTGCTTTTGGCTTCTCCCCACGCTGCTGCAGCTGTGGCCAGGCACGAATCGAAATTGGTGCGCCATGACATGACCTGGCCATCTGCACCTCCGGAAATGAAGTATTCTCCACCTGGGCTGAAGTTTACGCCAAGTGTCGGGCCGTCGTGGCCATGAAGCGTGTAGAACAGCAGCCCCTCCTGCAGGTCCCAGATCTGCAGCCCCACAGCATGCATGGGAACAGAGCAGGGCGTCAGGGTTTTGCCATCGCCTTAAGTATCCACAGTCCTCTCCCTGGACCCACCCTGCCCAGATGTTCAGCGTTGCATGGCAACAAACACAGCTGTCCTTCCGAGCCTGCAGCCATCTTGCCTTAAGCGTGCCGTCCATTGAGCTGCTGAGCAGGAAGTTGCCCGAGGGGTGGAAGGCCGCGTCTGTCAGTGCCCCATCATTTTCGTAGTACTGAATGATGCGAGCGCTGCGCAGATCCCACAACTTGAGGCTGCCATCGCTGCTGCCAGTGACCACACAGTTGCCTGCAGGGAATTGGCAGGATCATGGATGGCAGTAGTTGGACTGCAGACAGCTTCACTCGTGGACCACGGCCAAGTGTGGGTGCTCAGTCTGCCTCCCTGACATGCCATGCAAGCCCTATGCATCGCACCATCTGGATGGAAGCGTGTGACGGTGGCGCTGCTGCCATCCAGCTCCTCAAAGGTGCTCACAGCTGCCCGCGTCTCTACATCCCACACTCGCACAGTGTGATCGTCGCTGCCCGAGACTGCCAGACGGGCATCTGGCGAGAGTTGGCAGCTGCGGACCCAATTTTTGTGTCCACTGAGGGTGCAGAGGAAGTGCTGTTGAGGAACTGACCACACCTGCAGATGGGAGACAGCGGCGTCATGGCAAAGACACTGAAAACCACGTGCATGTCAAGAGGTGTTTGCTTGCGCAGATAGCTGCTATGGCATGGAGAGGACATAAAGCAAGACGCGGACTTGCCGGACAACGCTGTGCAGCCAAGGTACCGACCCTTTGTCCCACACCGTTTCCCCGGTACCCGCTTGGCACTGGCCGACCCTTCTGACCCACCTTGACCATCTTGTCGTCTCCGCAAGTGGCCAGCATCTGGCCGTTGGCAGAGAAAGCGCAGGCCCGAACTGCGGCGGTGTGTGCCTTGAGCACAGTGGACCGGCCTTCTGCAGTGGGCTTCCACAGCCGTACACTCTTGTCCTTGGACGAGGAGGCAATGAGGTTGTGCGAGGGGTCAAAGGTAACACTCGTCACAGCGGCGGTGTGCCCAATGTAGCGGAAGGCCTGGCGGTCTTTCCTTCCACCCGCAAAGTTCCACACCATCACAAAGCCATCTTGGGATCCGCTGACTGCCTGCATTGTAGGTGCGCAGCAGCCGGTTTGCAGCCAGGCAGGGCAGCTTTCAGCCGGCGGCTGTCGTGTGCGTGCAGCAGGGCAACCAGCCCCCCAGGAACTTGCTCAGCTTGCCTGCTTCATCGCCGGGCCGCAAAATGCCACTGAGGTGACAGCCCCGCGGTGGCCGCGAAACACACGGTCCAGGGCAGGGTCCTCTGGGCTGGGTGCCAATGCCGACACCACCGGCACCGCCGCCATCGCGATTGCCGCTGGGTGCAAGCGCGCGCAACGGGGCGAGATGCTCAGTGGTTCGCCGGAAAAAATTGTCAACAGCCGAAGCGGCGCTGCTGCTCGCTGAGAAAGAAGCGCGACACGGTCAACACTTTTGCCGTTTGCAGCTTCTCGCTGTGCTGTGCGGGAGCTGGCCCGGCGGGTGTGAACTCACAGACGGAAGCAATCTGAATTTGACACAGAGCGTCACCAGGCCTCCTCCCGCTCGGCGCCGACAGCGGGCAGCGCAGCATCACCCGCGTGAGCAGCATCGCGCTGAACCAAGGGCACTGGTGCATGTCACTGGCGGCAGGCGAGCGTTGCAAGAAAAGCGCTTGAGAGAACATCGACTGGGTTTAAGTCTTTGTGTGCCGCAGCAGCAGTGTGGCCAGCACCATGCCCGCTGCAGCTGCCACCGCCAGGCTCCACCCGCTGCCGGTTCGGGCATCCAGAGGTGGCAGGGGCCCTCGCCACACGCCATCGGCAGCTATCCTGTGCGCAACGTGCCGTCGCAAGCCCCCTTGCCACACAGAGTACGACAGCGCACCCAGGGCCTCCATCAGCCGAAACCCAAACTGCGGTGGGCGCAGCGAAAATGGCGCATGGCCTTTCGAGGTGCACGAGACCAAGCTGTTGCAATGAGCTGTTGCGAATTTTTTAAGGTGCCCTGGGATGGCATTGCCCCGGCCTGTTGACGAGGCATACGTCTTGCCTGGAGCGAAAAAAGCCTGCCAGTTCCGCCTCACCTTGACTTCCCATGACACTGGCTCAACAACGTAGCCGCCAGAGTAGGCTGCGTATGGCGCTGCTGGCCCCGCATCTGCCGATGCCACAGCCGCAGCCCCAAGCACGCCAGCCAGGTTGGTGCCCATCAGCTGGCCACCTCGAGGCGCAGCTGCAGCTACCGACCGCGCGCCCTGCAGCAGCGGCAGCTGCACCAACGCCATGCCCTCTTCCTCGCGGTCAAGCCGCACCAGGGGCGCGCCACCTGGTGCATAAATAGCCGAGCATCCCAGCATGGGTCCCGACAGTGGCACCGCATCTGCGCGGAGGCAGGGCAGCAGGCGCGGCAGTGCCGCAGACCAGGCGCCTGCAGGACGGAGGGGCGCTTCACCGGTCGTGCATTGATTGCGATCTGCAGAGACGGCCTCAAGACCGAGGTAGCGCACATTCTGTCGGGGTGCAAAGCTGGAGATCCCCTGGTGACATGCACCTGTGTGATGGCATGCAACCACAGTCAGCCCCAGCTTGGCGGCGTGCATCTGGCTGACGGCCGCAGCACTGGCTGCAAATCTCTCCGCCGCCTGTCGAGGCCACTTGAAGGTGGGGTGGTCATGGGCAGGTTGCATCGCGCAGAAGGGCGAGAGCAGCAGGTCGAGCGGCGCGCGCAGGTGCACCTCCTGCATGGGTGCATGGTGGCGTGGGGGCAGATCGGCCAGGGCTGAAATCAAGATGTAACTTCACCAAAACCTGACATGCACAACAGGTGGTTCCAGCTCAACTGCTCCCCAGGCATCGCGAGAAGGCTGATCATCTGCTGGCACGCCTCGGCAAGCCTGACCTGGAGAGTTGCCATGGGCTCCAGGCAGAAATTTTCGTAGCAGATCGCCACCCCAAGGCGCAGCATCACGCTGCCTGGCTGCCCTGCAGAGCTGCTTGCGCCGGTGCTGACGCTGCGCTCGGCACGCTTTGCGAGCAGCAGTGTCGCGTCCACCTCGATCACATGCGCCTCTGGCTCGCCGCCACGGCCCGCGGCGCAGGCACTGCGGAACACGAAGCCCTCCAGGCTGGAGGCCCGGTGCTTGCGCACGAGCGCCACGCTAACACCCCCGCCATCAAGGACAGCAGCTGCGGGCCGCCTGACAAAGGAGCCATCAGGCGCAGCCAGGACGAAAGAGTTGTAGATGTGCCCTTCCCGCGTGGCCTCGAGCAGGGTGGCGCCAGCGTAGCAGCGGAAGCGAGCAGCCCAGCGTGTCAAAGCACGTAGGCTGGGGCTGTCTGCTGGGTCCGCGAGGCTCTCAGCAAAGTACCACGCCGCCTCGGTCAGCAGGTAGCCAGTGTTGAAGATCTGTCGGAGTTGCACGGTGGGGCAGGCATCATTCGGTAGAGCAGTGTGTTCACAGATCGGCGGGCACGCACCTCCGTATCACTGTGAAGTGCTAGTTCCTGTATCCATGCCCGCAATTACCTCGGGCAGGAGCAGGATGTCAAGATGCAAGCCGTTTTTGCCAGGCTGCCTGCTGGCCCCTCCCTCGTCCCAGCGGAGGATGCCCAGGCGGGCACACTCGCTGTCCAGCAGGGCGTTGATATGAGCCAGGTTCTCCGCTGTGGCAACTGGCCGCGTCTCCAACTGAAGTGCTGCAACGCCCAGCAGAGGAAGAGACGGCTGGCCCGACGGGCTGTCCATAGGGCAAGTTGGAGGCAGCGCAGGCGCCGGGAGGCGGGAACGGCTGGCGCCACAGCTGTACGTGGCGGCAGAACCCTGGGCTGGCCGCTTATCGGTGTCTTGCCCCTAGAGCTGCGCACAACTTTGGCCCACTCGACGAAGGAGCGAATAGAGCACGGGGGTTTCCCGAACTTTTTGCGAAAGGTGCGCTCCAGTTCCAGTTGCGTGGAATCCAGAAGTGTTCCGATGAACCGAGGTGACGAAAACAAGAAAGCAACGGTTGGCGAACCAAATGTTGAAGGGCATGAGGTCAGCGACCGCAACCATGTCGGCCGCCATGCACCATGCAACTCGAGAGCTCAGCAGTGTTCCCACATCTCAGTTGGCAGAGGCATTTTACAAGTCACACGCTCATGCACAAAGGCTGACCTTCTGCGGCTGTCCTTGGTTATCACTGCCGGCCGCGCCCGCCACGGCCACGACCCCTGCCACCCCGGCCGCCGCCTCCTCGGCCGCCGCCCCGACCACCACCGCGGCCACCGCCCGCTCTCTTGTCTTTGCCGCCACGGCCACCACCACGGCCACCGCCACCGCGGCCGCCGCCACCGCGGCCGCCGCCACCGCGGCCGCCACCACCGCGGCCACCGCCACGGCCGCGGCCACCGCCACTCGACCGCTGCTGCTGCTGCTGCTGCTGCTGCTGCTTTCTGGGCTGCTCGTCTTCCTCTGACTCGTCGTCGTCCTCCTCTGCAGAGCAGCAGATCGTGGGCACGTGGAGGGAAAATTCAATACATGCATGAGGCAGCAGCCTTCCTACACCAAACGATAAAAACAAAGGACCTGGGGGCCTGCACTGTGGCCGGCCCCCCCCCCACCCCACCCCCACCCCCACCCCCCCCATGCCTCGTGCTCACCACTGGCATCAAAGTCGGGTGCCACAAAGCCGCCCTGCTCTTCATCGTCGTCGTCTGACAGCTCATACGGCCTAACTGCCACATCCTCGTCCCCCTGGCTCCCCTCGCTGTCGCTGCCTGCGCCGGCATCCTCTCCCTCGTAATCCTCCTCGCTGCTCTCTGCTGCCGCCTGCGCCGCCGCTGCCTCCTTCTTGTGCCGCTTGGCAGCGCGGCTGTCGTCCTCCTGCTGCGTCTTCTGCCGCCTGTTGGGCAGCAGGCTGCCCGTCGGCACCTCGTCATCATCGCTGCTGCGTGCAAGGGGTTGCAGGCTTGCACAAACACTCAGTGCGCCTCCTTTTGAGTCCTTCGTGAGCTGAGGGAACTGAGTGGGCAAAAACCAATCCACCTGTGTGAAGCCCGTCGCAGCAGGCCCGGTGTAGTGCAAGCCTCATCCCTGCCTGCACCCATCAAACAAACAGTGGTGCTCAGGCAGCCGCTATGGACAGGCCCCAGTTCGTCCTGGAGCTCACCTGTCGTCACCGCCACGGCCAGTGCCCAGCTCCACCTCATCTGCCAGCCGCATCTGCAGCCGCTGCCGTGCGCGCTCCATCAGGGTGCGTGCATACTGCTGGATGGGCGCCTGCAGGGACAAGGCCGGAGACGTTGGGAGGGTGATGCACATGCAGATGGAGGACGGCTGCCGCCCTGCTCACAGAACACTGCGCCCTCGGCAGGCCACATCAGAGAGAAGAGATCTTCCAAAGCTGGGTTGAAGGTGGCGAGGCCCACCTGCTTGGCCACGTTCTCCTTGGCGAGGAAGTTGGCAACCTGGGCCAGGTCCTTGGGGGAGAAGTCCACCTGGAAAAAGGTGTCGAGGTTGTAGGAGCAATTAGCACTCAACAGCAGAGCCTCACTGTGCCAGACAACTAGCAGCCGGGCAGAGCAGCGAGGGCTGCCACAGTCACGCGCAACCATCCATCAGCAGGGGGCTGGGGGGCTGCATCTTCCCGCTTGTGCTTTCTTGCCTGATCTCTCGCGCGCCCAACAAACGCCACATTCTTCTCCACCGCCTCCACCAGCTGCCGCGCCGCCTTCCTGCACGCGGGCAGAGCACCACACACGCACGTCCAGCTCAAGATGGCCGCAACATTGAAGGCTTGAGGTCACTGCTCTGCCAGCAAGCGGAGCCCACGTAGGCAGGGAAGGTTCATGCCCATTCGTGCCCCGTTGCTTGCCTGAAGCGCTCCACCGGCGTGGCCTTCATGAACTTGCGCATCTGGGTGAGGGTGAGGAAGGACAGCTCCGGGAAGGCGATGTGGCAGCCCCAGCAGGCCAGG
The DNA here is from genome assembly GCA_001430745.1 of Auxenochlorella pyrenoidosa. NCBI lineage: Eukaryota > Viridiplantae > Chlorophyta > Trebouxiophyceae > Chlorellales > Chlorellaceae > Auxenochlorella > Auxenochlorella pyrenoidosa. The sequence continues at coordinate 546,511 of KQ482003.1, forward strand.
TGGTCCGCCAGCAGCTCCATCACCTGGCCGAGCAGAGGGGGCAAGGCGCATGGCAGCGTGTGGGTGCATAGCGGAACATGCCAAATGATGTGCAGCATTGTGATTTTCACTGTTCAACCACTAAGAGTGGGCAAAGATTCCGTGCCTGCGTGACCAATTCGTGCTTGCTTTGAACCCCCAACCCCCCACCTTGCAACACACCAAACCACCCCTGGCAGGAATGCACCTCCTTCGTATAGACTGACCTGGTTGATGATCTCTTCCTGGTATTGCGCACCACGCATGGCCGCCTTGCTGACGCGCAACGTGAGCAGCACGTCGGGCTGCTGCCCGGCGCCCTGCTTGGGCGCGCGGCGCAGGTCGCTCCACTGCAGCACCTCGAGGCAGATGGGGGCCACCTGCGGCGAGGCAAGCCAGCGTGGAAGTAGCGTTAAACACAGATGTCAGCGTTTAACAAGGACCAACCGCGCTAGCCTGTTCGGCATAAGGCAAGGAAGACGCTCAGAGCTGCAAACAATGCAACGGACCCAGTCCCAGGCGGCCATGCAGGCTGCTCCTAGCTGCCACCCACCGGGATGAAGGTGCCTGTGGCCTCGCCCAGCCGGTTGAGCGCGCGCACGCAGCGCAGGCGCAGCGGGAAGTAGGCGGGCGCGGGCACCAGGCGCGCCACGCCCAGCAGGAGCTGCAGGGCAGAGGGTGCGCGTGCATGGTGGGTGGCAGGGTGGGTGCCTGAGCAGTGGCCTGGTGAGTAACAGGCATTGCTGGCGCAAGTGGCGCCGGGAGCGCAGCAAGCTCAACGGCCCTGCCAGGCAAGCATGTCTGGGCGGCGAGTGTTTGCCTGCGTGACGGGGTAGATCAGTGGTCGCAGCTCCTGCTCGTCTGCCTTGGCTGCCAGCAGCTTGGCCCACAGCTCCAGGCAGTTGATGGTCTGTCGACAGGGAAAGCGCAGGGTTCAGAGGGTTGAGAGAATGCCATGATACCCTGCGTGTCTATCTGCTGCTTCTTGCAGTGCACATGCACGAAGATGGCAGCAAGCGGGCGCGCTGGACCATGCACGCAGCCCACCATCCCCACCGGCTTGCCTGCCAGCAGTACACCTCGCGGTACGCCTCCTTGCTCTTGCTGGTCAGCGCCGAGCGCAGGAGCACCGCCAGCTGGCGAATGAAGCTGAAGGCGTGCTGGTAAGACGCGGCTGCATGTGAGGAGGGCAGAGCGGTGCAAGCGGTGACGCTTCCAACAGCATAGGGTTACAGACCAGCCAAGCATGCCACAGAGAGCACAGCTGACAGATTGGGAAACAAAAGCCGTCTTGCTCACCACCTGGGCTCTCCCGTGGCGGACCGACCCACTCACCCGCGTTGATGCCGTACATCTCCACCACCGCCGCCGCCATGAAGTTGATCTGGGGCATGGAGGCCGCATTCACAAACTTAGCGTTGGAGGAAAAGGCACGGTACACGCCCTGCAGGGAGAACACGGGACAGCACAGTGCATGAGGTGGCACAGCGGCGCACCCTGCAGGGGTCAGCGCGCTGAGAAAGGCGACAGCCTTGTCACAACCCCCTGCTATGCCTGCTGCGCAGGCAGGGGCAACTCAAATCCAAGAGAGCCTTGAAAACTGTGGACACAAAGCTGCAAGCGTCCTCGATCTGCTGCAATGCACGCACGCCTTGTTGCTGGTTCCCCACCTTGAGGCAGTATTCAAGCGCCGGCTGCGGCAGCTCGAGCGCCATCTGCCGCACCAGCAGCACAGCCTGCAGCCAATTCAGGGGCATTGAAACAGTTGGAATAACGAATGTCGGTGAGAAAATTCCAACTTTTATGGGAGCAGGCCGACAGAAACATGCATGTGTGCCGAGCTGCCACCACCCGCACCCCACCTGCACTCGTGGAGCGTTGTCGGCAGAGCCAAACAGGCCCAGCGCGGCCTTGAGCAGCCGGCGCTGCAGCTTCTCAAAGGGTGCCAGCATCACCGTGGAGGCGCGCATGCGCCGCAGAATGAAGGTAAGCATGGCGCTGTCCGTCAGGGCGCCTGTCGGGATGGGAGGGTTGCAGGACAGGCGGAATGTTAGTTCACAGCTAAGCAAGTACGGGGCGCACGGCTGTCAAAGAAAAAGCCAAACAAAAGTGAAAGGAAGGAGACGAAATAAGCAGAGTGTGCAGGGCCACAACTCAGAGCCACTGCCACTGCTCAGGAAGCTTGGCAGGGCTGCCAGGTACAGGCCTTTGCTGCTTGCTCTGGGCTACCTACGACTCCGCGCCGCGCCAGAGTAGTGTGTGCGGCGGTGCGGATTTGACTGGAGCCGGGTTGCATGCAGTTTTGCGTCAGGTATGTGACAACAAGCACGCACAGCTGTGCCAGAACGTAACAATGCAACAACCGGGCAGCCAATGTCATGGACCTGTGTTTCCAGCAAGAATCTGTGTTTGCAGGCTGCCACAAGCCTACCCGACCATAACCTCCTAGGGCCCTTTACCTAGCAGGTGCAGCGTGTTGCCCAGGAAGCTCTTGATCAGCGGCTCCAGCTTCTTCCAGCGGGGCAGGCGCACCAGCGCGGCTGCCGTCAGCGGCGCTGCCTGCTGCTTGGCGCTCGCGCCCTCCATGAGCATGCGCCGGAAGATGCTGTCAATTTCCTTCTGCGGTCGCGAAAGGCAGAGACCCAAAGTATAAGAGATTAGGTTGATGCGGTTGCTGGCAATCAAAACAATACTCCAAGACGCAGAGAGCAGCCGGCGCCTGCTCGTTGTCGCTCTCACCCTGTCCCTGGGGCTGGCCCGCCTCCCTGGTACAGAGCACTCACCAGCACAAACAGCATGAGCTTGTTGTACACCGCGCTGCTGGCAATGCGCATGCTCTCCTCCACCTGCTCCTCGCTGTCCCCATAGTGGCAAGCAGCGCGGTATGCCTGCGGTCACGGCAGAGACAGGGGAGAGGGATCAGTGAGTTCTGTTGCCAAAAGCAGGGGGCGGTCATTTGCAGAGGCGCACGTAGTCAACCTATGCACTGCCACTCCCCGCCATCCTGCCGACATGCCCCATGCCGGCATGTGCTGCTTGCTGGACCTGCTGCCCTGTGCAGTCGTGTAGAGCCCGCCCTGCCGCAGCGCACCTTGATGATGTTGCGCACTGCGCCCAGCGTGGCGTTCTCCTTGGCGGCTGTGCACCAGCCCTCCACCATCTCCAGCGTCACGCCCGCCTTGTCCTTGCCAGGCTTGCCCTTGGCCGCCGTCGGCTGCTCCGCCGCCTCCTCATCAGCCTCCACGTCTCCCTCCTCCTCCTCCTCCTCTGCCTCGCTGTCCATCTCGTCATCCGAGTCCTTGCCAAAGTTGAGCAGCTCCTGGTCGGTGGACTGCAGGGGTGCAAGCAGGGGGCAGAGGCGGGGCTTGGCGAAGCTTTAGCCTGGGATAATTGTGACCGACATGCACCTTGAGGACCTGCCCCACACCCTGCCCTGCCCGCGCGGTCGATGCACTACCCATCTGCCCTGAACCCTGGGGCGTCTGCCTGCTCGAGAAAGGCGGGCGCCACCAGGGACAGGCAGGGCCCAGCCTCCGGCATGCGGGCAGCCCCACCTGCAGGTAGGCGTAGAACTCGGGGTCCTGCTCCCTGAGCTTCTCCAGCTGCGCCTTGTGCGCCTGCATCTCCTTGCGTAGCGCCGCCTTGCTGCGCGGCTGCCCCTCGTCCTCGTCGTCCTCATCGCTGCTGCTGGTGACGCCCGCGCCCTCCTCGCCCTCCTCGCTGTCATCCTCGCCGCTGCCGTCCTCCTCTTCCGCCTCGCTGTCGTACGGCTCATCCTCGCTCACCACAGGCTCCTCCCCCTCCTCATCGCTGCTGGGCGCCTCTTGCTGCTTGCGCTTGCGCCCTGCTTGCTGCTCCTGTTGCTGCTTTGCCACCTTCTTGCCGGCGATGGCCGCTGGCACGGGCGCCCCCTCCTCGTCGCTGCTGCCCTCCAGTTCGTCCAGGTCACTCCCAGACAGGTCGTCTGCAGGCGGCCCCGAGGGAAACAGGCCAGCTTGGAGCTTGCAACCAAGCAGCGGACACGAAGCGGCAGCAGATGAAGGCGCCCACACTATGCATGGAATCTGTGCTGCTGTATGAATCAGGGTTCTGCCGCAGCGCCCACCTGTGTCGTCCTCCTCGTCGTCAGAGGGCTGCGCTGCCGCAGGTGGCTGAGCTGCCACATCCAGGAAGCCGCCGTCGAGAAACTCATCGATGCTCATGTCCTCCAGCGCCTTGCGCGGCTTGCCGCCCTGCTCCTCATCCTCGCTGCTGTGCTCCTCGCCGGCAGGTCGCTTGCTGGCTGCAACCCAGGGTTTTTGTAAACAGGGAGGGTGCTCGCGGGCAGCACGCCGGCGGTCGGCGGCAGCAGGCGACGGTCTGTCATCGGGGCGTCGGCGGCCCATCCGGCACTCTTTCAACATGCATGCTGACCTGCACAACAGCCTCAAGCCGGCGCCAGGCGGCCCAGCAACAGCGCTTTGGTGCATGGCCCACCTCTGGCAGCCTCCTGCTGCTTCTTGCGCTTTTGGGCGTGCCTATGCTTGATTGCCCCTGCTAGATGCTTCTTCTGAAACTTCTTTGTAGCCTTTGACACCTTGCCCATCGTGATGGGTTGGTTTCACTGTTGGTAGGGCCTTCTGGCGAATGCAATGTCGATCATATGGTTGCGCTGCTCTCACGCAGTCCATAGGCGCCCGGTCTGTAAGAAGCCAGCCTGGCATCCCAGCTGGCGGCAGCAGGCAGCAGCAGCAATGGCGGCGGCACAGAGAGATCAGCTGTTGTCTTTGACAATGGTATGCATCCCAGGAACATGTCACGCTAGGCGTCACAGACAAGTCTGCGCTTATGTACGATTCAGATTCGTCAGCCAGGCCCTCGACGTGAAATCGGCTCAGGCTTCTGAATCTGCAGGGCGCCCGTGTACACAGGGGGTGTATGCCAGGGTGCTGCCTGGCCACTGCCAACTTCGCCAACACTATTGAAGCTGGTAATGTGCGGGCAGCCCTTGCTTCAGACATGGCTGGTCTGGCAGAGAGGGCACCAACGCTAGCAATGCACGGCGCTTAGGTGGCGGGATGCCCTCAGTACCGGCTCCTTCCAGTGCCCAGCATATTCTACAGTATTCCGGCCAACAGGCTCATCATGGGGGCAGGGAGACTGGGCCCTCTGCAGCTGCTTGCAGGTGTGGCAGCAGCAGCTCTTCTTGTGGCGCTGGGTTCTGGTCAGCTGGGCCACCGGCGCAAGACCACCGCGGTTTTGACACGCGATCATGATGTTGTGCACGTGAGTTGGCGAAACACGCAGAGCGCCCCGATCTGGTTCAGAAGGGAGGGGCTTTGCTCGCGCTCCCTTGCTTGTGAGGGCTGCCAATACATGATGGGCGGAGTTGGAGGTGGGAGGCGATCGCTCAGAGCTAGGCGGGTCACCTTGCAAGGGTTTGCTATCGTGGGCACCGCCCCGGTTGAAATGGCACCGCTGCGTCCCACCCAACCCACCCCCTCCCCAACCCTGTAGGTCCAAACCTCAGGGGCTGCATCCACTGTGGATGGCGTGCCTGACCAGGGTGTCGCCACCCGCGTGCTTGTCGAGGACAGCGAGTGGGGCCGGGCAGCGGAGCGGGCGCTGAGCGAATGGCGAGCCTCGCTCTTTGGGCGCATGGCCATGCAATACAAGGAGCTGGAGCGCAACAAGTCTGAGAGCGGGACGAAGACCATCGAGAGGCGAGCTGCGGGAGGGTTGGCTTGGGGTGGGCACACAGCTGTGCACCTTGTATGCGTCACATTGCATTTCCCTGCCGCCTCGCTGCAGGGAGGAGCCCTTCCAGCAGTCGCGCTTTGACCTGTTCGACCCCTTCCTAAACTGCTCTAGCTCCCAGCTGAAACGGCTGGGCAACAAGGGTGATGGGGGGAAATGGTGAGGCAGCAGGCCCTTTCTGGCATAGCCGATTGCTCAACTGCGTTGGTGCACTACATCTACTAAAAACAATGCTGGCCCTGCTCACCGTTCCAAGCAAGCAGGATCTGCTTGGACACTTACCTGCAGCAGCCTGGTTGCATCATTTACAGCCTGGGGTCTCGTGGTTGGTACGACTTTGAGGAGGCAATGCTCGAGGTGAGCACGTGACCAACGCTTCCTTTCTGTAGCACAGCGCCTGCCATCCATCCCGTGCGTGGCTGCTGGACCACCTGTCCTGCCTGCCTGCCCATGCACACCTTGCCAGCCTGTGCTTACACGGTGTGGCCTCCGGGCCTGCTGCCACTGGTCAAGGGCAACCAAAGCACTCGTTTCTTCGTCCTGGCATCACGAGCAGCGCTGCATTTGCGCCGTGTGCTCACTGCACTGTGAACTGCTCCCGTGGTGCAGGCCACACCTTGTGAGATTCACACTTTCGATTGCACGTTCGATGGCTCTGCACTCCCCAACTCCGGTGGACGACACCATTATCACAAGATTTGTGTAGGCCAGCCCTCAAGCGCATTTGCCAAGGCAACACCAGACATGTTCAAAACGTACCAGCAGATAATGGAGAGCCTGGGCCACACGCGGGTGGACCTGCTGAAGATTGACATTGAAGGTGAGCCGGGAACAGGGGGGCAAGGACTCTCTGCACAGCCTCTGCAGTTGACAGGTGCAGCCATTGCTAGCTTGTGGGCACTGTCTTCATTGCACAACAGATGTTCACTGCCTACCACATCCGTGCCAATCGTGCCATGCATGCCAATTTATTGTTGCCGATGCCCTGAACCTGATGATGCTCTAAACCTGCCGCAACCCCATCTTTCCTTCTGTTTTTTTGGCCCAAAAAGGCTTTGAATATGACGTGCTGCACGAATGGAAGCCTACCTGCCAGCTGCCGATGCAAATCTCGATGGAGGTAGGTACATCATGGAACCCCAGCCCATGTCACCCTGCCCATGTTGCCCTAGCTAGAGGGAAGAAATCAAGGAACTGAAGCTGCTGCCACCGTTCCTGCCAGCTGCACAGGTGCACTACCAATTCTTGTACGGAAACGAAAAGAAGAGCAAAAATTTCAACAACCTGTAAGCTTTTTTGTGCTGTAGGCAGCAGGCAGCAGGATGATATGGCGCGCCCGCCTGCTGCATAGCAGAAAAGTGAGAAGTGCAGCTTGTCCTCCTGCCGCAGGTTTTGGTCCCTGCACAAGCTCTCCTTGGGCGAGCTTGCAGTGTGGTTTGGCCATTTTGCGGGTGAGTGAGAATGGGCTCTGCTGCTCTGATCCTGCTGCCCGGAAGTATCAGCGCATCTGTGATTGACAAGGAGCGCGTGCATTCTTGGCACCTCTGCTTTCACCATGCTGCAGACTTGGGCTATGGCGTGGTCAGCAGGGAGGCGAATCTTCCATGGGGGATTGGCTGCTGTGCGGAGTTCACTTTTATCAAGGTTGAGAAGCCAGCTGGCTGTTGATTCACCGCTTCCAGGGTGCAACAACCGACTCAAGAGCAGGTGGCACGCTAGGCGCCCCTGTCATGTGAAACGCCGTTGGCCCCTTGCAAGCACAGAGAGGGTAGTGCGACGCACCACCTGCACTGGCAATAAGCATGCACACAGGGCAGAGCGTTCAACTCCTGTTGCACTGGGGAGCTGTGCTAGGGCTTTCGCAGCAGCACGCTCAGCAGCAACGACGGCAGCCCAGCCTCAAGACTCTCCTGGCACTGCCCAGCACGCTGTAATTTGCTCTAAATCCTCCAACTAGTGTGCCAGCAAAGCCTCGGCGTCTCTCTTGGCCTTCTATGCTGGCGAGCTTGGCTAGTCGGTGTGCCGCCGCCTCCTGGGCTCGCAGTTCAAGAGTGATGTGAGTGTGATCGCCTGCAAATGCCTGGGAGCATTGGGCTGCAGGCGTCCATGGCTCACGAGCACCACGCAAAAGGGGGTGAGCCCGTTTTCATCTCCCACTTTGCCCCGCCCACAGCCGTCTGGCCCATTCTACCACTCCGTCACTGCTGCCGGACCGCTTCGACCGCCAGTCCCAGCTGCCTCTCAACTACGGCTCCAAGCGGAGCAGCAGCGGCGCCGGCGGCGGCAGCAGCAGCGCAGCCATGTCTCCCAGCGAGCTGGCTGGCCCAGCGCAGAGTGGGCCCTCTGCACAGCATCTGAGCACGCTTACGCACATCCTGAATGCGAGGGACTTGGCAGAGGCGTGTCCCAAAATCAAGCCTGGTGGGTGGGGGCAGGGGTGGGTTCCAGCTGCCATTTCCCCTGGCACATCCCGCCTCCTGCTCCCGAGCCACCCTGGTTGAGCAGGCCGACATGGTGCAGAGGAGGCACCCTCCCACCCCTCTCCGGTCACACTGTGTTCTCCAGCGGCCGTGCTGTCTCTCTTGCAGGCCGCCTCTTCCGCTCCGGCAGCCCGGCGCATGCGTCGCAGGAGGATGTGCTGGTCGTGCGGCGCGACCTGCAGGTGCAGCACATGATCGACTTCAGGTGGGTCCATCTGCTGGGGGGGTCTTTGCACATCGGCTCAATGTGCCAAGGCTGGTGGTCTGCGGCCCTGGCGAGCAGCTTGGCACTCAGCCTGCAAGCCGAGCTGCCCCCCGCCTGCAGGTCGGCTGACGAGCACAAGGAGGACACCGCCTGGTCGCTCATGCTGAGCAATGGCATCATCAAGACTTATGATGCTGCCGGCCGGGTGACAGAGGTAGGCTGGAAGAGGACCACGCGACACAGGCACCTGACCTGGCGGGGCAGCTGATCTGCCCTTGCATTCTGCAATTCTGCGCTGCATGTTGTGGTGGGTGTCTATCTGCTGCTCGTCATCGCCCAGCTGAGCCTTCCTCCAAACCTCCGATCGCCGGGCCCCCCCCCACCCACACACACACACACACACAGGTGGCTGTGGACCACAACGCGGCGCTGCACGGCGTGGACCTGCAGGACATCTCGCTGCACCGCATCTCGCTGATGGAGCGCAACCGAGTGATGCGCGGCATGATCAGGTGCCGGCTGCCAGAGCGGTGGGCTGCATGCCGGTTTCCCTGCGTGCTGTCGGGTGGCGGGGACCACCTCAAATCAGATTAGCACAGCCATTTCAGGTGCGCAGGAACCGCAAGAAGCGCTGCTGCCTGCCCCCTGTGCTGCAGCAAGCTGCCCATCTCCACGCTGCTGTGGGCAGGCTTCTACAAGCTGACCGGCAACAACGACTCCATGCGGGATGCACTTGTGCCGTGAGTATGAGCTTGGGCCTCTCCGCTTCCTGCTTGGTTGCAGAACGCCAGGCCCGCACCAGCCTGCTGCCTGGTTTGGGCCCAGAGCAAACCCTGCCCGAAGGCACCAAGTGCATGCCCACCCGTACAATTACCCCAGCATGATGACTGTGACGTGCTGCTCGCTGGCTTGCGGCCCTGCAGGGAGATCAACCGGGGCGGCCTGCTGCTGATCTACCAGATCCTGGTGGACACAGCGCAGGCAGACATTGCCAAGGCGCTGCAGGTGCTGGGGGGGCACGGGGGGCTCATTCTGCGGGGCGTGGAGGCGCAGCAGCCCTGCCGTGGGCTCTTTTCAAGCTCGGCGAGGTTCGCCGCGCTGCAAGCAAGCCTGGGCTGCTCGCCCCTGTGTGCAGATCATGACGGCTGCACTGGAGGCACGCCAGCCCTGTCTGTTCTTCTGCAAGTTGGGCAAAGACCGCACCGGGCTGATGGCGGCGCTGGTGCTGGCGGTGTGCGGCGCAAGCGAGGAGGAGATTGTGGCAGACTACACAAGGTGGGGACAGACCTCCAGCTCGCCCCGCCAGCCTGTCCCCCGTATGGCCGCAGCGCACAGTCAGCGCTTAAATTTGTGTTGTTGCATGTCATCTGAGTGTGCACACGCGGTGGCGGTTTGGGCTAGGTCCCATGTGTGATCGTTGCTCCCCCGGCCGCGTGCAGGTCTGGGGGGGTGCAGCAGGTGGCGCTGGGCGGGCTGGAGAAGCAGGGCGAGCTCAAGGGCATGGATGAGGCGGTGTTCTCAGCTGCACCGCCAGAGGCCATGCGTGGCCTGCTGCAGGTGGGTGGGTTGGGCAGGGTTGGGTTGACCAATGTGCAGGGCAGCAGCAGGTGGGGAGGTGGTGTGGATGAGCAGGCACTTTTGTTGTTTGCCAAGCGGCTTGATGGCGTGCGTGGCCTGGCCACATGCGCTCCATTGCCAAGTTATGAGCATTGTCCTTACGGCGATCACGGCCCTGTGCTGGCCGCCTGCAGTACTGCAAGGAGCGCTGGGGCGGCCTGCGTCAGTTCCTGGCACACATCGGCTTTGACCGGCAGCAGCAGGAGCGGCTGGCAGCCGCGCTGACAAAAGGAGACTGGTGACCAATCGCTTGGCGGCGCAGACTGTGGTGTGTGCGTGGCAGGCTGTGGATTTTGCCAGTTGCGCGAGCCTGCACAGCACGAGAATGACCAAGCGCATGAATTGTACACTAGGTGGGAGCACTGCCGTTCTGTTGGGTGCCCCGCTGCACAACAGTGATAAGCAGCGCTTGCATGTTAGTGATGGAATTTTGTAAAGCTTCCTTCCATCAACAACGGCTTGCTTGATGCTCAGAAACTTCAACATGGTTGGCTGTGTGACTGTTGCAGCATGGGCAGCGCCCCAGCAGCGCCGCCAGGCAGCAGGCGGCGCAGTTGAAGGGGTTCACGTGCGCAGTTGGAGAGGGTCTCGTTGCTAGACGATCGGGACCCGCACAAATTTTCTCAAAAGGCGAAGCTCTCTCTGACGGGTTGAAGTTTGCGCAAACGGAGTTTCGATACCTCAGCGTGGCGACGATCTGCAGGAGCTGCTTGGACGTCATGAAAGCGCCGGGTCTGCTTTGGGCGCTGCTCGTGTGCCAGGCGGTTTCACAACTTGCCGCCGCCGCTGGCAGTCTCACAGAACTGTCAAAGGAGCGGCTTGTGTTTCAGACGAAATTTGGAGACCTGCACCTCGCCTTCTATCCCAATGTGAGGACAACCTGGCTGTTTCGATCCCCAAGGCCGAGTTGCCTGGCTTGCTCGACGTGGCATTTTACCCAGACGTCAGGTGCAGCAGTGAGCTTGAATTGATGCTGTCGAGCAAGTCGTGTCTCCCCCCTTTCGTTTGTGTTGACTTGTCCTCGCACTACCTGCTAGCTGACATCCACCGTGTCCTCAAAGTGTCTGCAGGCCGCGCCCAAAACGGTGGAGCACATTCGCCGTTGCGGAGAGCTGGGACTGTGTGAGTGGCATTGTCGTCTGCCCCAGGATGTCTGCCCTGCCAGCCTGCTGTGCCTGGTAATACCCAGCTCGACACACCGGTGCACATGCCTCCAAGCCTTACCTCAATGTACCTGCTGCAGACACTACAAACTACTTTTTCCGCGTGGACAAGGGCTTTGTGGCCCAAACGGCCGAAATCAACGGCGGGCGCACAGCCCCCATGAGCGCACTGCAGCAGGCAAGTAGAAAAGAGGTGCACGCTGGGAATGCCTGGTACAGATTTGTTGCCACGTCGATGCCACCACCAGATTTTGGCTGCAGTCCTGGACAGTTTCAAGCCATCTGCGCTGCATTCTCGATGCGAACCCCGATCTTTGCCGGTGTGTTGTGGCGAGCGCCCAGCTGAGCCAAGCTCCCCATCAAAATACACGCAGGAGGTGGCCAGCCGACGCGTGCCGCTGGAGGTGCACCCCGATGTAAAGCACAACAAGCGGGGGATCCTGTCCATGGCTCGTGGCGACGGTGGGTGGGCAGGCCAAGCAGGCACGCCAGCATGTGGGCATGACATCTTGTGCCATGCCTGCTGCAGACCCGTGGGCTGCAGCAGCAATGCGTGTGCTTGCCTGGCTCTGTAAATGTCCCGGGCTTGCGCGATCTGGCCATCCCTGCTGGCTCGCAGATCCCAACAGTGGCGGCTCTTCCTTTTCCATCCTGCTGGGCCCTGCGCCCCATCTTGACATGAACTATGCAATTTTCGGCGAGGTAAGTTGCTCCCTGCTGTGTGAGCGAGTCAGCCTTGACCACCTGATGCGGCCCGCCCTGCCCAGCTCAGACTATGATAGTGCAGACAGGTGTGAGTGTCGCTGCAAGCGGCATGGCACCTCCTCTCTGTGCTCGCGCCTGCCTGGCCCTCGCCAAACCCTGTCAACCTCCCCTGCCTGTAAACAGGTGACCCAGGGGCTGGAGACTCTGTCAAAGTTTGAGGAGGTGGGTTGAACAGAGGACTGAGGGCTGAGAGCGCGCCTGGCGCAGACGGTCTGGCAGGCAGGTGCATCTCTGGGGAAACAGTGCACAGGGGCCCGGGCTGCCCTCCGCTCTCTCCATGCACCCATTCCTCTGCGGGAGCTCCCCAATCTCTGCAGTTGCCCACCAAGCGGGAGGGCATTTTTGTGATGCCACTGGAGCGCATCACCATCCTTTCAACATACACGTAAGCAAGGTTTGGCAGCCCCATAGCATGGAGAACTGGCAGCGCAACAGGGTGTCTTCTGCAGCAACCCACCTCCACACACATGCCACATGTCCTCCCCCTGTTCTTTCAGGTATGTTGTGGATGACGCCCCCGCCTCCCGCCTGGGCGACGGCGACGGCCAGAAGCTGTGCAGCGAGGCCCTGGCTGGGCTGCAGGCCCGCTTCGACGCTCAGAGCGCCCAGCTTGAGCGGATCCGCAAGCAGCAGCTTCCCGGCTGACATGCGACATGGGTAGCACGCAGGATCACTGACACAGCCGGTGGTCGGGTTTTCCTCGGTGTAGAGCACCTGCCGTTTGATCCTGTCGCATGCTCATGTGAGCGTGAGGCTGCACTGTGTTCACAGCCTTGAAATGGTGCCTTCACAGTTGCGTGTTGTGCAGAGGCATGAAGGAACTGCTCTGTTTGCAGCAGCTTTGGAAGGAGTAGGGTGGCTGAGGGTGAAACGGCAACATAAAGGGCAGTCCATGCGTATGTAAGTATACAGGTCGCATGTCAGTCGTCAGGTCGCATGCTGCGCCTTTGCTCAGGCGCGCATCCGCTCATGCGCGCAGCAGCACGACGCCCTGCTGCACCCGCGCAAAGTCTTCCTGCAGGCAGCAATAGACACAGGTGGGGGCATGATCAGTCTGCAGGTGTGCACCCTAGGCAGTGCCCAGGGCTGCAATTCCAGTTGCCACCAAGCTTGCATGCTGAACCGGCAGCCAAGTCGACAGCCCGGCGTGCTGTGCCCACTTCAACCCCACAGCATGGCATCGCCAAGGCTCCCTGCCCTCCTCGCATCTCGAGCCCTGGCTGGCGCTCACCAGCTCGTTGAGCGCGAGCCGCACGTCCCGCTCGCTCACGCGCACGCTGCTCTGCGCATTTATGTCGTCCAGCAGATCGGCAATGCGCATGCCACTTGGGCCGGCCTGCATGGGCGCGCATACAGGTGTTCGCTTATAAGTGTCTGCTGAGCAGCCTCATTGCACTCCTTGTGGCTTTTCCTACTCATCCTATATCGACCAGTGCTCCATCCGCTTGTACCTGATGTGGGTAGAGCTTTCGTAACAGGGCACAGCCCAAGCCTTGAAGGCTTGCATCCGTCCTCGCCCACACCCACCTTGCGCTCCAGCAGGTTGCGCAGCTCGCCCACCAGCTGCGCCTTCATGGTGCGGTCCGCCGCAGACACGCCTGTCTGGATCACGTCCTGCAGGGGTCAGGCCAGAACGTGGGGAGGTTGAGGGTGCGGCGAGGTGGGCCAACGTTTTTCGCTGGACGGCCTGCCAAGCAGCAAGCCGTGGACAGCCTGAGGGATCACAGCTTTCCCTCCCACTGGCAGGCTGCCAAACTGCCATGCCACACTTCCGCATCTGCCCTGCTTTCCCCAGCCTTGCACTCGTGCCTCCTCACCATGTCGATCTGGCCGGTGCGCGGGTCAATGCTGGACTGCTGCATCGCCACCTTCATGAGCCGCACTGCCTCGCCCACATCCTGCACAGTTACGCTGCCGGCCAGCCGCATCCGCGCCAGCGCCTCTGCAGGGGGGATGAGGGGTCGACCAGCGTGGGGCTGAAATGACCGATGTGCCGGCTTGCATGATGATGTGCACCACAGGGGGCGCACATGTTCTGCACAAGTCCAGAGAGGCAGTGCCGCCAGCGCGTCCTTGCCTGACAAGCGAATGAGGGACTCCAGCTGCCGTGGCGTGGCCGACACAATCTTTCGGCTCATGCCCATGCTGCGCATTTCCACGTACGCCTGGGACAGCGCCTGCTGGCCAGGGCCATGGAATGGGGGACAGAAGGGCCAGCAAATCAACATGGCACTGCTCCTGCCGCTTTGGCTTGAAGCAGCATTGCCTGCCCACACTGCCTCTCCTGGCAATGCCCGCAAGCTCACGTTTGCAGCCTCTGGTGTCAGCACCGGGTGGCAGGTGGCGCGTGCGAAGGCAATGTAGTCGCGCACCGTGTCCATGGGGATGATGTCAGCCTGGAGGGCAGGGGAAGGCGCGGGGTGCAGACTGCTCATGTGGTAGAGAACAGCAGAGTTGGGGCCAGGCAAGGCACACAATTTCAGGCTGCCGCATGGGACTGTTTGATTTGGGTTGTCTGCACTCGAACCAACCATTGGCAGAACCATTGGTGGGACCCACCTCATTGCCGAGGCGGCCCACGCCATTGCCATACAGCGACACCAGGTGGCGCGCCAGCTTGCGGTCAGTCGCCTCGTTTGCCTTGTCCAGCAGCTGCGCAACAGGGAGGAGGCGGCAACAGGCATCGGTGCTGCTGCGCCTTGTTGTTTTGCGCCCCTGCTGCCCTGAGATCGCTGCGCCAGCCTGCACCACCGCAGCAGCCCTGGGCCGCCTCACCAGGTAGATCAGGTCGAATCGCGACATGAGGGAGGGCGGCAGCTGGATGTTCTCCACAACAGACAGCTGCGGGTTGTAGCGGGAGCCCACCGGGTTGGCAGACGCCAGCACTGCAGGCCCGGGAAGGAGGCGAGGGCACAGCGCGGTCGGAGGCGCGGCAACAATCCTTGAGCTGAGAATCTCGCGCTGTTGCTGTGCGCTGCTGACTCCACCTCTGCCCCCGGTCGGGCAGGCTGCCGCGTGCGCTCACCGCTGGTGCGGGCGTTGAGCGTGGCGATGATGCCCGCCTTGGCCACGCTGATGGTCTGCTGCTCCATCACCTCGTGCAGCTGCGGCCAGAGGGGAGGCAAGCACCAGGTTGAGCTCTGCTGTGTATCTGTGGCCACCTGTGCAAGCGCCCGGGAGTCCAGCTAAGCGCCGCTCCTGCGCGCACGCAAGGCAGGGCCCCTGTGCATGCAGCCGGGTGCGTCGCCCGCCTCACCATGCTGCGTGCCGCGTCGCTCATCTTGTCAAACTCGTCGATGCAGCAGACGCCCTTGTCGGACAGCACCAGCGCGCCGCTCTCCAGCACCATCTCCCTGGTCTCCGGGTCCTGCAGGCAGCAGCAGGGGCGCCGGTAACGCAGCAGGCCAAGGTCCCGTGACGGGGGACGGGAAGCTCAGAGCAGGCGTCTGGAAAGCCAATGCACAGCCAGTGCGGTACCGTCTGTGCAGGTTGGGCACAGTGGCATGCACACCTTGGTGACATAGGCGGTGAGGCCCACGGCGGAGGAGCCCTTGCCAGAGGTGTAGATGCCACGGGGCGCCAGCTTGTGCACGTAGCTGCAGGGCAGCGACACAAACGGCAAGGGGGTGAGAAAGTGGGTATAGCAAAGCGGAAGCACTTTGTAGGCGATGCCAAGCAGACTGGAGCTGCAAAGCCAAGCAGACTAGAGCAGGAGCATGCTGGGAGAGCGTGCTACCACGGCGGAAACCTTGCCAGCAACAGGCTTGCACTCGTAGCGGCAGGCTCGCACCTGAGCAGCTGAGACTTTGACACACCGGGGTCGCCGACGAGCAGCACATTGATCTCGCCGCGTGTCTTGGCTCCGGGTAGCACCTGCAGGGTAAGGGGATGCTCGTTCATGCAGCCAGCCCACGGCAGGGCGCGTGAACATTTCAACAAGACCACGTTGGCCAGACCGACTTGATGCCAAGGACTCCCTGCTTTCAGGTCCAGGAACCCCACACCCCGCACCTTGCTGACACCCCCGAACAGCTGGCACAGCACGCCCTTCTTCACATCCTCCAGCTGCCAGATGGAGGGGGCGATCGAGGCGGCCAGGCGCTCGTAGATGTTGGGATCTGCTGCCAACTCCTGCAAACGCAAAGATAGTGGAGGAGACTCCAGAATCAATGGCATCGGCCTGGCATGCAAGGGACCAAGTAAGGAGCAACAAAAAGAACATCCTGACCCTGTCTCTGCTGCTGTGTTCGCCAGAGGAGCAGTGTGTTGTCCATTGGGAGCAACGCCATCACCTGGAACATGGCCCGCTTGGCGGCCATCTCCTCCTTGGTCATGTTGCTGGTGTGCAGCAGGCTGCCCGGGTCCTGCAGCGCATGCAGAGCCGGCCAGCAAGGTGGCGGGAATGATGAGCTGGCGCAGGCTGGACCCACTGCCACAGGGTCGCAGGGCAAGCTACATCCTTCCTGCCCCTGGCCAGGCTGCCACGGCCTCATCTTGCATTTGCTGCAATCAGCAGGGATACTGAAAGCCCTGCCCCCATTCACAGAAACATCGGCCTTGCCTGGGTTTCGGGCGCGTCTGCCGGGTTGCCCTGGCTGAGCTCCACCTCCTGGCTCTGGGTGTCCTCGGAGAACACGGTGAACAGGTTGGAGGCCTCGTCCTTCTGGATGTGCACCACATCGATGTAGGTCTTGTAAACGGCCTGCAGCAGGTTGGCATGGGGAGGGGAGGGCGACTGAGCGCCTGCTGCTCCTGGCTGCAACGCTTTGATGAAAGGCGGCTGGCAAAGTGACAAGGGGCATGACAAGCACGCCTGCCATGTCAGTACACCTCAATTGGCTGCATGCCACGGTACACAGTGCCTGGCAACCCCCCCTCCGCAGCAGCCCACCTTGAGCTCGCGCAGGCGCGGGTTCGTGCGCACGCCCATGGCGCGGTACACGCCGGTCACGGTGATGCGGTCGCCCGGCTTGGCCAGGTCCACCAGGTCCTGCATGGGGGAAATGCAGGATATAAGGGGGCATGGCGGTGATAAGGAGAGAGAAGTTTGGCTGGCAGGGCAGGGCGCAGTGGAAGACGTGATACGTGTGCTGAGTGCCGCTTGCCCGCGCGAGCAGGCTTCCCGCCCTCGCCAACCTGGCGCGCAAACATGGAGACGGTGTGGGGGGTCTCCCCCTCCGGGATCTCGTTGGGGTTCTCCTGCATCTTCATCAGCTGCTTGTCCAGGAAGATGGAGCGGTTGTACACCATCTGCATCGCAAACTTGGCCTGCAGGGAGTGCGGGCCAGGTGCGTGCGTTCTAGGTGAGCAGCTCATCTGAAAAGCGGGACCAAAGAGAGGTGGGGACACGTAAAACGCAAAGCAGGCAGTGCTGATGAGCACAGAAAGCAAGCCCAGCTGAGGCGCATCAGCTTCGCACACGGGCCCACCTGGCAGGCCGCGTTGGGGCACTTGCTGGGCTCGTTGACTTTGCCACGGTCGTTCCATGACAGCTCCTCTGCACCGCACTGCGTGCACTGGAACAGCGCCAGGCTGCAGGCAGAGAGAAATGACAGGCGCTATAGATTGAGGCGCGACATCCCAGCAATGCTCTGATCCGCTGCCTCTTCCTGCCACAACTCAACCCTCTCTCAGGCTGGCCCTGATACCGGCTGCAGCTTCTCAGCCTTCATTTCATCACCGCCTGCTGCTGCCAGCTCCCCACCATGCCGTGAGCCTCCGTGCCCAGCCAGGCCCGCACACCCACCCACCTCTGGTCGGGGATCACCCCGGAGGTGCGGGTGACCATGCCGGACACGGAGATGAGCTTGTTGATGTCGCCGGGGTTCAGGTCGCGGATGACCTTGGTCTCCCGCAGGTTGTAGATGCGGGACTGCAGGGCGGGGGGGGGGGGGGGCAGCAGCGCGGCATGTGCCCAGTTGCAAGTGGGTAGAAAAGAGAGCGTGCAGTCGTGCGAGAGCAAGGGGCACACGCGGCAGCTCTTGCCCTCGATGCTCAACAGCCGGGCATTCAACTCCCTGTGCCTGCCCCCACCTGGATCTGGCACTCCTCTGGATCCTTGCCCTCCATCTCCGCAGCAATGGCCGACAGCTGGCCGTCAAAAATGGGCACTGCAGGCACGGACGGAGCCACACAAAGCACTTGCAGGGCGCGTTGGCTGGCTGGCTGGCTGGCGGGCTGGCTGGAGAGAGCGCCTTGCGCAACTGCCATGCACGCGCTACTGCTCCACCACTGTCATCTTTGTTTGCAACCACTCCCTGCCAAGCAGCAGCCTTTGCACCTCCCAGCTCGCTGCTGGCACCTGCTCACCCGTCTCGGCGGGGTAGGTGACCGCCCAGTTGTAGAGCGTGCGGTCAAACTCGTACATGTGGTGGCCATCAATGTTGAAGCTCATCTCGCCACGCGCCCGCGTCTGCAGCAACGGCCGAGGTGCGGGACAGCAGGCGAGGTGGATCATGCCGAAAACAGGTGAGCCTGCGCGTCGGCCGCTCTGCTGATGACCCATTCGCAGTTTTTGCCGCCTGCTGTCACCCCTGTCGTCCACGATGCGGAGCAGCAGACTCCCTGTCAAACAGCACAACGTGTCCGTCCCATGCCGGCTGCCGCACCTCCTCCAGCAGCATCATGTACTTGTAGCCCTCGTCGGTGGCGTGCTCCTTGAACGTGCGGATGAAGGCGTTGAAGCGCGCCTGCACGCGGCTCACTGCAGGCCGGGGTGCCGCCATGGGGCAGCGGAAGCGGCATTGTTCATAAGAGCACGAGACTTGGACTGCCCCGTACGCCATGCTTGGGCCAATATGCGTTGCTCTGCTGCGAGGTGCTGCTGCAGAGCAAGCACAGGCGGCGCCTCGACACGTCAAAAGCGGAAGACTGCCGCCAGCCGCGCACCCGACAGGTTGGTGCCCCAGATGTAGGTCTGGTCTGCCTCGCCCTCCATGCCGTTTGAGGACAGCGGCACCGACTCCTACGAGGCCAGCGGAAAGGCGGCATGTGGGCAGACGAGAACTCGGTGCATGCGACGCAGGCTGGCAGCCACGCTCTGGTTGGGCAGGCTCTGGGAAGGGCCGACCTTGATAGGTGGGCCCCGTACCATTCCACTTTTCAATGTGCATGCAGCATACGCTGTCAGACTCTGAGGGCTTTGCGGCAAAAGGCCGTATGCATGCTGGAAAGATCCCCGCTGAACTAGTCATCCGACTGCTCTTGTCTGCCCTAAAGCTTGTATGGCCACCCAACCAAAGAAGCTCACCGAGGGCGCTAGGCTGAAGCGGCGGTTGCTAGCCGAGTGGGGCTGCACATGGAAGCCCACATACCCCAGCTCTGGGCGGCGTGCCGACGCCGGCGTTGCCTTTTGGCTGCTGTACACGCCGTGCAGGCCGGCGCCGCCCTGCAAAGGCGCCATGCCCATGCTGCGACTGCCGCTGGGCGTCTGCATCACCGATCCCCCAGGGGTAGGCTGCTGCTGCTGTGATCGGCTGGCGGTATGGGCGGCGCTGGGCGCAGGGCTGGCGGCTGGGCCTGCAAGGCGGTGGGGGGTGGGGAGAAGGAGGCGGTGCACTTCAGGGCAGCCAGTCGGGGAGCTGCGCCGCTATCGACTACTTGGCTGCGACATGCAGGGCCGCGTTCTTTCATCTGCAGGGTGCCAGGGTGCTCCCCGAGAGGTTGCCAATTCAAAACGACGGGCGCGCTGCTGGGAGCGCCCGCCTTCTTCCTGCAGATCCCAGCATCCAGCGTACTGTCAGAGACAAAACACGCACCCATGCTGCCGCTGGGCTGCTGTTCGCTGTCCGCCATGTTGGGCTGGCACCCCGCTGCAGCTTTCACGATCGGAACGAGATCTGGGTCCGTTGCGCAGCTCACGACGCCGATTGCCGAAGAGGCAGCAGCCACAGAGATGCATGCTGTGCTGAGTGAGGAGCGCAGCAGCAGCGATTAGAGCGGCAATCTAAGTAGTACAGTGCACCAGGGGCCCCGCAGCCGTAAGCACAGCTTTCTGCATCCTCATCAAAGCTTGAATCAGGCCCTACAGGCCGCCCCGCCGCCCGTGTCTTGCACCAAAACCTGGGCGTCTTCCCCACCAGCGTGCACTTCCCTGTGCTCACCCTCCCCCGGCCATCCCGTTCACAATGCTGTCGGCAGCACAGTCCATCGCTAGCCGGGCGCCGTTTGCGGCGAGGCCGCGCCAGGCGTCTGCCGCGCAGCCACGTCGCTCGGTGCAGACGCAGGCCCTGTTTGGCTTCCTGGCACCCTCCAAGCCCAAGGCGGGCCCCAACAAGGCGCAAGTAGGTTTCTAGGCACAACTAGACTAGACACACTTGCTGTTGTTTGTTCTGCCGTTTGCAGCGCGGCAACACATAAACCACTGCCAGCCGCCAACGTGGTTCACTCACTTTCTGATCTGCCTATCCACCAATGCCCAATTGTCTGTGCATCGCAGGAGCTGGTGGACCAGCTGCTGGAGCTGACGGAGCGCACCGACGGCGGGCTGAACGCCTCGCCCGCCAAGCGCGAGCAGATTGCGGCGCTGGTGGAGGAGCTGGAGTCGTACTGCCCGCGCAACCCGCTGCGCTCGCCCCTGCTGTATGGCGACTACGAGGTGCGCGGTTGGCCTTGTGGAGCAGGCGTTGCAGGGACAGTAGATTGTGGTGCATTCAAGGAAGTGGAGCAGCCCAGCTCTGCCCTGCCGTGCTCTCCCAGCAGCGGCGCTGCTCTCACCAGCTGCAACTCCGTGTGCGCACATGCAGGTACTGTACGCATCCAAGCCGCAGGCCACGGGCGGGCCTTACCGCTCCCCAGTGGGACGCACTGTGTTTCCGGGGCAGCGCGCCACGCAGAGCATCCAGCAGCCCAACATCTGCATCAACGAGGTAGGCCAGGGCCAGAACACAGGCAGTCTGAAACCAGGAGAAGACACAAGCCGTGCAGGGCTGTGTGACTGTTGTGGTCTTGTGGCACACTGAGAGGAGAACAGCACCTGTATGCAGCAGGTAGCAACCTGTTGGGCCTGCCACTTCCCTTGCAGGTGTCCTACAAGACACTTGGCTTCCTGCCCGGCCGCGCCCGCCAGCAGGGCGAGATTGAGCCCATCAACAGTGACACTTTCCAGGTGGGAAGAGCTGTCAACGTCAGCAGTCACGTTGTAGTTTACCTCCAAGGTTGAAAGTTACTGGTGCCAAGTGTGTAATTGAGCGACACCTAGAAGCCCTTGACTTGCCCGTGATGGTCAACCCTGCCCTTTGCACCCCTCGGGCCTTTCTGAAGCTGACCTTCCCGGAGCTGGACCGCAAGTCCAAGGACGGCCCGCCCCAGCGCATCATTCAGATTGCTTACCTAGATGAGCGCGTGCGGTGAGGGCCCGATGCATGTTCTCTGCTCGCCCTTGGGTCAAAGGCCGTTGGTGGCACTGCAGCCATATTGGCACTGAGTGCAGCCACATGTCGCGCCAACCCACCACTCTGGAAGGCCAGGTTTGATCAAAACAGCTCGGCATGTCCACGCCGTTGCCAGGACATGGTCCCGCCGCTCACGTGCTGTGCCGCTTTGTGCCGCCCACTGCAGCGTGGCTCGTGCCATCCCCCCCGAGGATCGCGAGGACCAGGAGGGGACCCTGTTCGTCTTCCGGCGCATCGTCGAGGAGGAGGTGAGAGTACCTGGTGGCCATGAGTGTCTGCAGATTGCAGTTTGCAGCGGCAGGGCGCTCCGCAGGCCAGCCTGCTGGTGAGCAGGATGATTGCTCAGCGAGCAGGCAAGTTGCTGAGCATCCCGGTGCCCCCTGTTGCGGTTGCGGCAGGAGGAGGAGGAGGAGGAGGCACCGGCTCCGCCCCCCAAGCGCGCGCCGTTTGGCACCCGCAAGATCAAGGCGCAGGCGAGTGTCAGCCCTGCACTAAGCCTTTGCGGAACATTTACAACGAGGGCAGAAGGCTTACCAAGAAATGAGGATGCAATTCGGGCCAAGTGTAGCCGTGTTGTCGACGTGGTCATGCTTTTACCCTGGCGCAGGCTCAGGAGGAGGCAGAGGAGGCGGCAGCGGCTGCCCCCAAGCGCGGCGGCCTGCTGGGCACCCAGCTGCTGGGGCGCAAGGAGGGCCTGGCCACCATTGCTGAGCGGCGCTACGCGCAGCAGCAGGGCAGCCGCGGCACCGGTGCACGTGCCGCCGGCACCCAGGGTCGCGGCGGCAGCCAGGCCACCGGCACGCAGGCATGCTATGCCAGGGGAAGGGAGTGGCAGGGACAAACAGTGAAGCAGCAGATGCATGTCTCAGTGCCAAGGCAAAGGCATTTCGTGCAGCTCTCTTTGATTGCAGCCAAGTTGAGCTTCAACTCAATCCATGCTGCCATGCAGGCACGCAAGAGCCGCGAGGATGTTGCGGCTGAGCGTGCTGCTGCGCGGGCCCAGCAGGAGGAGGAGCGCCGTCTCGCAAAGGAGGCTGCCGCAGCTGCCAAGGCTGCTGCCGAGGAGGAGCGGCGCCGCGCTCGCGAGCAGCAGTGAGTGGGGCGCTGAAAAAGTTGTTGGCACCGCGGCAGTATGCACTTGCGGCCAGGCCGCACTCTGTGCGCGGCCTCCTCTGCAATCGTAGGTGCAGCCCCTGAAATGTGATGAGCGGGCGCTGCACACTCTCCTGGCCAATCTCTAGCAGAGCGCAATGCGTATCCTCACTGATCGTCTGCGGCGCGGGCCCCTGTCTTGCAGAGAGGCCGAGCGTGCCCGCCAGGCCGAGCTGAAGGAGCGTGCCAAGGAGCAGCTGGCCCAGCTGCAGGGCGAGGCGGCCGACGCGGCCGATGCTGCCAAGGAGGCTGCCTCCGCGGTCAAGTAAGTGCCCTGCTGGGCGCATCGCCTCAACCCTTCCTCAAGCTTGCCAGCTTCTGCGTGCATTTGTGCGTTTCCTTCCTCTTCCCAGGCACATGATCTCCTTCCCTGCTCCCCTTGTTTCTTCGCCCCTATCCTTGTGCAGGGAGGCGGAGAAGGCGGCTGCTGAGCTGCTCAAGGAGGCCAGCCGTGCCCGGCTGGCCATCGACCAGGCAGCCGAGGCAGCTGCTGCAGCAGCAGAAGAGGCGGAGAGCGTGAAGCAGCAGGAGAAGGAGGCAGCGGCAGCGGTGGCAGAGGCCCGTGCAGTGCTGAAGCAGCTTGAGACTGCTGCCCGCCGCAAGTGAAGCTGTGCGTCACTGTTGCATTGCTTGCCTTCCTAGCGTAGCTGGTCTGAGCTTGAAGCACAGAATGTGTCAAACTGTGGGCCTCCTGTCTACCCCTTTTTGTTTGCCTTGCCCCTTAGCCATCCTGCACCGCACTACTGATGAGAAGACCTGACCCTTCCTTGCCAATCCTCGCTGGTCATGAGCAATGGGATACAACCGGAGGGTGGCACAAATGGCAGCCTTGGCAGATGAAATACAGGCAAAGGGGAGGGATGGCAGCAGTTCCGAAGAGAGCATCGGAGCCAGGGTGCAGGTCTCAGACCCGCACAAATTGCCGTTTATCGCCACCTTGCCGCTGGCCATAGGGGTTGGAGGCGCTGAACTTGTGACCTGCAGGGTGTTGGGACGGAGCGTGGGTGCACGAGGCAGAGGCCGGCCCGGGGGTATCAACCATGCATGGTGCTGTGTGCCACAGAATGGAGCTCCTCGCTACCTCTGGATATCCACCCATCCTTCCGGCCCAGGAGTGGTCCATTCCACAGCGCAGCAGCGCGTGCCGCAGCAGCACGCACCCGTCTTCATGCGGCGGTAGTCCGCGCCGCCTGCCCCCTTTTGTGCCTTGCGCGTGTGCGCCGCCTTGCTCTCGATGTTGATGTTGACGCGCGGCGGCGTGGAGAAGCCAAAGGAGCGGGCCACGGCCTTGAGGTCCAGGGAGTGCACGTTGAAGGTGTCCTTGAGGTGGTGCGAGTTGTAGGCAAGGATGTAGGAGCTGCGAGGGGAGAGCGGCACACAGGGATGGCTGGGCAGGCAGCTCCAGGGGCAGGGTCTGCATTCGGCTCAATGGGCTGTTGAAATGTACCGGCCCGTGCGCCGGGATTGGTTGGGACAACAGGAAAGCGCGTACACGGGCAATGTGTGCACAGCGTGCAGCAGCCCACTACAGATGTGCTGACGAGCCACCAGCTGGTCTAGGCAGCCAGAGGCTTCAAGCGCCGAGCTCAACAGCAGCGCTGCCATCCAGCTGGGCAACATAGTGCGCTCACCGGAACGCCTCCTTGGCCGACTGGTGCAGGTAGTAGTTCTTCTCCACCAGCTTCTCCAGCTGGCTCTGCACGTTGGCCAACTTGGAGGTGGGGAACTCGTACTCGTTCAGGGGGACCTGTGGGGAGACCAGCGGGGAGGGCAGGTGCAAAAAGCCATAAGGATGTTGAAGGTCAGGGAAAAGTGGGGCTTGGCAAACCGCAATGCCACGATATGCTGGCTGGAGGGTATGCACAGTATGTCTTCCAGCACGGATGCTCTTTGCTCATCTCTGCCACGTTGCACGACATGCTTGCACCTTGCACACTGCATTCTGCCTTCAGTCCGCCATGCACGCACCTTGGCCGCCTTGAGGTACTTGAGGAAGGCCAGCTCCTCGGGCAGCAGCATGAGCAGCGCGCGGCCGCGCCCACTTCGCCCGCGTGCCGTACTGCAAAGGGCAGGTTTGGGAGAGAGGATTCACACAGAACAAGATCAGGCCTAGCGCGAAGCTGGGATTTCAAGGTGCTGGTGCAGGATACAAGGTCGGCATGTCGCCAGGCAGCGCAAAATGCGCGCCAGCCCGCTGGTTGATCAGTGAGTTGGTGGCATAATTATGCGGCATGCATGCAGGCGTGCAAACAGGCATACCAGCGCAACACTGGCATGCTGCGAGGGTATGCACAGACAAGAAGACATGGGTCAGCCCAGTGCAGGGGAGTGCAGTGGGAGGGATGCTCACCGGCCCACGCGGTGGATGTACTCCTTGGGGTCATCCGGGGGGTCGTACTGCAGGCAGGAAGCGTGCAAGGTCAGAGAACCATCAGGCAACGCTATGCAGTGCTATTTCTATCGTAGCGAAGGAGTTCAAATCTGCCGCCAGTGCATTTTTGACTCCGCCTACGTTTGTGCACACACGCCAGGCAGTGCGCGCACCTGGATGATCCAGTCGACTGCCGGGATGTCCAGGCCGCGTGCTGCCACGTCTGTGCAGAGCAGGATGCCGCTGTCGGCCTGCAGGGACCCACAGGTGCACACTGCCGTCAGAAACAGAACCAAAGCATCTCACCCAAGCAGTGCCCTCTCTGGCAGTGCTCACACTCTCGCTCCATCCTGGCCTTGCCTCATGGTTGCACACTGTGGCGGTTACCAACCTCCCTTCCAACCTGGCAGAACTCGAAGAAGGTCGTGGTGCGCTTGGCCTGCTTCTGCTTGCCGTGGATGGCCTTGACGGGGATGTCGATGTAGTTCAGCAGCTCAGAGTGGAACTTGACCGAGTTGCACGAGGAGAAGAAGACCATGACCTGCAGCAGACGAGAAGGATGCTCAGAAGGCGTGTGCTAGTGGGGGGAGAACCAGACACGCAGCACCAAGTGCGAGGAAAGACGCCTGCGAAGCATGAACGCCCCGCGCTTGCCTTCTTGCTGGCGTTCTTCTTCAGGAAGGTGAAGAGGAGGAGGAAGCGCTTGTCGGCGGGCACCACGCAGTAGCCCTGCTCCAGGCCCTCCCGGGTGGCGGCCTCCTGCGAGTCGTGCACGCCCACGTACAGCGGCTTGCGCTTGAAGGAGAGCCGGGCCAGGTCCTCCACCTGCACAGAGGCAGAGTGCAGTGTTGAATGCTCAGAAGTGGCACATGGAAAAAGGGAGGGTGAAGAGACCTGTCAGGGGCACATGCTCCGCAGCAATGTCTCCAAAACGCGAGCGCGTGCCCTAAAGCAGGCCAGGCCAGGCCACCCAAGGCGGCGAGCCCGGGCTGCCCACCTTGGTGGTCTGTGTGGCGCTGAACAGCATGGTCTGGCGGTCCTTGGGCAGAATCTTCACAATCTGCCGCATCTCCTCCTCGAAACCAATCTCCAGAATGCGGTCGGCCTCATCAATGACCTGCGCCAGGCAATGTAACGAGGGCACAAGACAGCAGAGGCCGAGCGGGGGAGATATTCAGCGTGGGGGAAAGGGTTCAACCAGCCCTGGCGCCGGGGGCAGCAGCACCAACTGCCAGCCCAGCTGGCGCCCTCACCAGGCAGGCCAGGTTGCGGTACACAAAGCCCTTGGTGTTCTGCAGGTGGTCCAGCAGGCGGCCGGGCGTGGACACCAGCAGGTTGGTGCCCTTGACCAGCCGCTCCGCCTCGGTGCGCCGGTTGGCGCCGCCCATCACCAGCCCTGCATGGCGGCGCACCATGCTGGTGAGCCACACTGGCCAGGCAGCTCGTGCGCAGCGGGCGGCAGTCATCATGCCAGGCCGCAAGCGTGCCAGAACATGCACCAACCATGTTCAGCATAACCTGGCGGCTGGCGCCAAACCTCATCAGCACCACGCACCATGTGTCTGCGTGTGGTGCTTCATTATGTCGCGCGCCACGTTGTAAATCTGCAGCCAGCAGCAACCGGCAGGGAGAGCCATCAAGGGCGCTGCGCATGTGCTGTTTGCAGCACTTCGCCAGACTTACAGTACACTGCCGCAAACTTCGGCCAGCTGGAGGTAAGGCAGCCCAGCAAGCTGCGATGCACACACCACCACTGCACCATACCTGCAGCGCCAGCTCTCGCGTGGGCGAGATGATGATGGCGCCGGTGCCGTTGCGCGGCATGAACTTGGCGCGGTACAGCAGCTCCACGCAGGGCACAAGGAAGGCCAGCGTCTTGCCGGAGCCTGCACGGCAGCAGACAGCGACATGGGGGGACATCACGCAAAGAGCAGTGGGCCCCCAGACTCAAGCAAAGCACGCCTCGCCTTGCGATTCATGCCGGTTCAGAAGCAGGGCAAACAGAATGCACACACGTTTGTAGACCTGCCCAGCTACAAACTGTTCATGGCACGTGCTCGAGATATCTGGATCCCAAGAGCCTCAACCCTCACACCTGTCTTTGCCGCGCCCAGCACATCACGCCCCACCAGCAGCTGAGGGATGGTGCGCGCCTGCACCTCTGTCATGTGCGCGAAGCCCATCTCTGCAATCGCCTTCTTTGTCTGCTCTGTAAGGTCAAGCTGGTCAAACGTCTGGCTGGACATGATGCCGCTGACCACTGTCTGACGCTCAATCTCGCCCGCCCCGCTGCCATCGCCCTTCTGCTTCTTGGCCGCCGGCTGGTTGTCCCGCTCATCCCCGTCATCGGACGTAGCCGGCGGCTGCTGTGCGACGGGTGCTGCGGCTGGCCGCGCGTTACCGTCGCTGCCTGCCGCTGCCGCGCCGCTGCTCGTCAGCTTGCGCTTCTTGGCCGCTGCGTCTTGCTGCTGCTGCTCTACATTCTGAACGTCTGCTGCTGCAGCAGCGACGGAGGGAAGGGGAATTGCGTGCGTGAAGCGGAGCGGCGGTTCGAGAGCATGGCGGCGCCTACAGCATGAGCGCTCGGACGCACCTTTCTTCTTTTGCTTTTTCTTTTGCGTCTTCACTGCTGAGACCCCGTCCATCCTGAACGCCAAAAAGGACGCCTGGAGTACTTATTCCGCCGGCGCGCTCGCTCCTTGCTGCTCTTGCTTCCAAGTTGTACAGAAGACGGAATTAAAGGTTAAAGTCGCAAGCCTGGGACCTTACCCATGCATGCATGCATGAATTGCTGCTGCCGCCACGGCGGCACGCCGGCAGGGCGGCGCAGAAAACTTTCACTCAAGGACATGACGTAAACCCACAAAGGGAGGTTGGCCCCCTGACAGTTTTGCTGGCGAAGTGAGTGAATAGACTGGATTGTCAGTCGGCTGTGCAGGCCTGCACAAGGGCAACAGCACTGACGTTGCTGCCCAGATGCTCCCATGCCTGCGGCAATCCCCTGCTCAAGCGCAAATGGTCTGCTGGGATGCACTGGTACAGGTGATGAGCTCATGGCTGCCGTGCCCAGGAGTTTCGCACATTTTTTCATGGCCAGTAGCTGACCGTTTACGAGCTGGTCAAGGCGTTTGGCGGCCCGCTTACCCTGGCGCTCGCGTCAACCGCATCTGGCAACCCCTTGCCAACCACAGCACACTAGGAGCATATTGATATCAGCTCATGAGCAGCTCCAGCCTTTCTGCTTTGCAGCAATGCTGAGCCGTACAACCCTCGCAGCAACCTATGGGTCACTGGCCCTTGAAAACAACGACAGCAGGGCGTAACGTGGCGGCAACAGGAGAAGGCTTCGGGCAGAATCGTTGGCACCTGTGTCTCTGTTCTTCGTCCCTTTGGCACCCGCTTGCCTCAATCAACAACCAACCTGCCAACATGATGGCTCTGACCTTTGCCGGCCCCTCGGTGGCAGTGGGCCAGCCCAAGCGGGCGGTGCAGCGGGCCAGCCGGAGGCAGGTAGGCGAAAGGAGTCAGGAGTTCACTCGGACAGGCTCGGAAACGGGCTGCAGGCCGTTCGCAGCCATGCACTCGGCCAGAAAGAACCAAACCCGGCATGAGGCGGCCGTTGACCGCAGCTTTGAGCAGCCGTGAACCCAGAAATGCGGGGTCGAGTCCGGCTCGATGCGGCCCCAAGTTGCACTGCCGCCGCTGGCACCGCCCAGCCGCAAGCGTGCCAGTGCTCCCGCCACCTGGCCATGCGCAGCTCACCCTGGCGACTGCTGCTGTCCCCACAGGTGGCTGTGCACGCTGTGGCCGCTCCTGACAAGCCAAGCGCCACCACCGGCCAGCCGCACAGCCGCGTGTTCAACTTCTCGGCGGGGCCCGCCTGCCTGCCGGTGGATGTGCTGGAGCAGGCGCAGGCCGACCTGCTCAACTGGCGCGGCAGCGGTAGGTGGCCACAAATGCGTCCACGGCAGCAGCCTGGGCGAGCTCTCAAGGGGTTGGAGCGGCGCTGGTCCTCTGATGCCGTGTGTGCACACCCAGGTGTTCTGCAGTGCATCCCCGCCTCAGCTGCACTGTGTGCTGTGTTCACGACCGCCTGCAGGCATGAGCGTGATGGAGATGAGCCACCGCGGCAAGGAGTTCCAGTCGATCATCGATGCCGCCGAGGCCGACCTGCGTGCGCTGCTGGCCATCCCCGACAACTACACCGTGCTGTTCATGCAGGCAAGCCAGTCGTAAGCTGTGTTGCGCAAGGATGCGGAGCAACAGATGTGCTCATTCTTCTGGCTCAGTGGCTTCGACAGCGTAGACCGGAGAACTGTGGGTGGATGGCAGCTGCCAGGCATGCGCCGGTCGACTGCCGATGCCGCATCTGCATGCAAGCTGCAACGTTGCACTCGTGCTGCTGTTTGCCCTGGGCCGGCAGGGTGGCGCGTCCACCCAGTTCTCCGCAATCCCGCTCAACCTGGCCGCCGAGGATGCCACTGTGGACTACATCGTGACCGGCAGCTGGTCCAAGAAGGCGGCGGGCGGTGAGCCACACACGTTTGTAGTACCGATCCAGCACCTGGACAGCCTGGTGCTCGCAGCAGGTCGCTCCACGCGCGCGTGGTTGTCCATGGGCTGCTGCTCTGCATCATCTTCAGCAGTCCCTGCTTCTCCATGAGGCAAGCGCTGAGCACCAAAAGGGCGTGCTCCTGTTGCACCGTGGCAGAGGCCAAGAAGTACGCCAAGGTGAACATCGTGGCCACCGGCGACAACAAGAGCGTCCCCGACCCCTCCACCTGGAACCTGAGTGCTGGTGAGGCCACAGGAAGCAACCAGCTGGGCATGGTTTCGCCTCGGCTGCCGTTGAAGCTGGCCAGTAAGCAGTGGCCACCAAACAATTGCCAGTGGCTCGGCGAGCCCAAGGAGTCTGTTGTCGCTCTCACTTGCTGCAGATGCCACCTATGTGCACTACTGCGACAACGAGACCATTCAGGGCGTTGAGTTCAAGGTGCGCTGAAGAACGTTGGGATTCTGACAAAGGACTGAGCAGGGAGGGATGCGTGCAGTGCATGCATGTTGCCCGTGAGAGGGAGTTTTGTAGGTTGGTCTTTGGTTGCCGGCCCACCTGCTGTGCCGCGCTGCGTTGAATGCCCCGCGCAGGCGGCCCCCGCGGTGGGCGACAAGGTGCTGGTGGCCGACATGTCATCAAACTTCTGCAGCAAGCCGGTGGATGTCTCCAAGTATGGCCTCATCTACGCGGGCGCCCAGAAGGTGAGGGTTGCTGAACCCCGGTCACAAGTCGTCCCATGCCAGGCAGGCCGCGCTGGTCCGTGTGCACTGTACAGGCAGGCATGGCAGTGCATGGGTGTTGCTCCTTAGACATGCTGCATTGGCTGCTCCGGTGCAGAACATTGGCCCGGCGGGCGTGACGATTGTGATCATTCGCAACGACCTGATTGGCAACGCGCGGTGGGTGCACGGGACTGCAGGGAGGCCCAGAGCAGACAGGCATGCCTCGCTTGCATGCTGCGCATCTGCTGGCCGAGTCAGATGTGCAGCTGCTTTGCACGTGCACATACTTGCATCCCGGCCAAATTCAGGCATGCGTGTCTCGCTGATTACTCTACGGTTTGCGCTGCTTCCTGGTGCGCTGGAAATCGAATCCACGCCTTCCAACCCCTCGCCTCCCCTTGCAGGCCCATCACCCCCGTGATGCTCGACTACGCGGTGCAGGCGGGCGACAAGTCGATGTACAACACCCCGCCCTGCTTCTCCATCTACATGTGCGGCCTGGTGTTTGCCAAGATGCGCGCTGAGGGCGGCCTCGAGGCGGTGCTGGCAGCCAACGAGAAGGTAAGCTCCGGTCATGGCACGTGTGTGCGATGCATGTTGTGCATCCAGCCTGCACTCGCAGTGAAGGCGCAGGCACGCCAGCTGATGATGGGGCA
Organism: Auxenochlorella pyrenoidosa; assembly: GCA_001430745.1. NCBI lineage: Eukaryota > Viridiplantae > Chlorophyta > Trebouxiophyceae > Chlorellales > Chlorellaceae > Auxenochlorella > Auxenochlorella pyrenoidosa. The sequence goes on from KQ482003.1 coordinate 577,343, forward strand.
GACCATTCGGCTCCTTCAGTTGTCGAAGCCTCACTGGCCCCTCACTCTCTTCGGCCGGCCCCCTTTCTGTCGTCTGCAGAAGGCCAAGGTGCTGTACGACGCCATCGCTGCCAGCAACGGCTTCTACAACTCCCCAGTGGACCCAGGTGTGCGCAGCACATGCGTCTGCTCGCCAGCTGCACTGCGCGCCTGCTGCACCCATGAATCCTGCATGCAGCCCGTTTTCTTTGGCTTTGTGCAAGCCTCCCGCTGGTACCCTGCCTGGTGCTCACACACACAGCTTGCTGCTCTGCTCTCCCGTCCCTGCAGCTGTGCGCTCCCTCATGAACGTGCCCTTCACCATCCCCTCCAACGCCGACCTGGAGAAGGAGTTCATCGCGGCAGCTGCCAAGCGCGGCATGGTGAGCGGGTGCAAGCCGCTCCTCTTGACTTGCTGGCATGATACTGTTGCCCAGCTGGGCTGGTGAGAAGTGCTGGCAGGCGATCCTCCCAAGCAGTCCGGGCGGGCGGCACCCGGCATCTGCCGCGATCTCAAGCACTGCTCCTGGCCTGCCGACCTGCACCTGCAGATCCAGCTCAAGGGCCACCGCAGCGTGGGCGGCATGCGCGCCAGCATCTACAACAGGCAAGCTTGCCTGGAACTGCTGGGCTTTGTGTGCACATGCCCTCGTGGTGGCCTCGGCACTTGTTATGCAGGTCCCCTCATGTGTCATTCAATCTTCCGGCTCCTCCCGCGTTCCTGCCCTGCAGCATGCCGCTGGAGGGCGTGCAGCAGCTGGCTGACTTCATGAAGGAGTTTGCTGCCCAGCACGCGTGAGGCGCGCAAGCAATCACACGGCAGCGGGCCGACAAGCAAGCTCATGATTCCGCCCGCCTCCCAGTCACCCAACCTCAACTGCTTCTTTGTGCCTGCCATGCCTGCTGCTGCCGGCACCCACAGATCCCTTAGCACTGACTGAGCTAGACTGCCTCCCGTCCCCTGCTGCTCACCTCTCTTCTGCCCTTCCCCAGCCCCACGTCCTTGCGCTGTGTACCACCTTGCTTTTGACTAGCCAACAAACGCCACTGCTCATCAATGCCCCAAACGAACACACAGGCGCCCCTCACCACTCTCGTGCTCTCTTGTTGCTTCCGTTTTAGCATTTGCCAGAACGTCAGGCTGGTGTGTATGCTCTAGCAACAAGTGAAGTTTTGAGAAATGGCATAGCAGGAGCGATGAAGGGTTGCAGCGATCAAAAAGGAGGAGCAGAACCAAGGTCAAGCAAGAAGGGGGACGAAGCAAGTTGCTGTGTGAGGAATGCAGTGAGAGAAACGAGACAAAGCCTGAGCTAAAGAATGGGGAAAACATGCTGTCATGACGATACCAGTCAGCTGCCGGACTCTGCCCAAAGACATGCTCAAAAGTCCAGCCATTCCTGGTAGTACACGCAGGTGGCTGGGCTGATTTTTCCGCCCTCAACGCACTCATTGAAGACTGCAGGGCCGGGAGGCAGTGGCGAGCATAATTTGGTCGCGCAGGCAAACCGCAATCCAATGCACGTGCACACAGGCGCGTTGGCCAGCAATACAAGACTGGGCAGCAGATGGCGTTGCGCTTACCGGGGCACACGCCGCAGGGGATGGAGGTGAAGGCCGTGGACTCCGGGGTCTTCATGAGAGCCTGCCAGTGCACAGCGCAGCACAGTTGGCTGTAACGTACACACGTCTTTGAGAACCCCCAAATTTTAGTAGCAGAACGCGGGCCATGGAGTGCACTGAGATCGCGGCCCGAGGCGCGCCCCACGCTGCACCGCGGTTGGCATCCTCACCAGGCGATAGTGCTCCACGCCGTCATCATCAGGATCCACCCCCTCAATCTTGCCGTCATAGTCGAGCGTCTGCATAGCGACGGTGGCAGCAGAGCACGCCAGCAATCATCGACAGAAGAAGTGCGTGGCTGCTTACGGTGCACTGCCTGTACCCGGGCTCACAAGACAGTGCCATGCTGAGCACGGCTCTGGCCAGACTGCACCTGGCAGCAAAGTCATGAGGAGGCCAGCCATACCAGGCGCATTGAGCACATATCCCACTGTCTGAAGCAGGGCCAGGCAAGCGTGCAGGCTCACATTGATGATGCGCTGCACATCATCCTCTTGCAGCGCCTGCTTGCTGATGCCCTGCAAACAAGAGCTCAAGGGGCGAGCATTCACCTTGCAGCCATGGAAGGCTTGCAAACAATCAACCACCAACACTTTTGCTGAGACAGCCTATGTGCAGGCGCCATGTATGCAGCAGGCCGCGCCCCCACATCCGCACCCACCGTCTCCTTGATGAACCGCACAATGTCTGCCAGCGTGGCATCACCCTTGGACTTGATGTAGCTCATAGTGGCCTGAAGGCCAGAGTGGGGGGTGTGACACGGGGGCTTGCATCATGGAGGCCGCAGTCACAAGCACGCAGCAGAGCACCCACACCCGGCAGCTCACGGCTACATCCACAGGGAGAAGCAGGGGCAGCACGGCTGCCTGGCCCTGCTTCCACCGTGTGCCCCCTCAGCACCTCACATCTTGCAGCACGGTGATAAACTCCGAGTCAAAGGCATCCGGGCCGTACCAGGGCCCGCCCGTCAGCTCCTTGGCCGGCTCCAGCTCATACAGCATGTATACCTGAGGCAGGGGGACTTGACACGCTCGATGGAGGAACGTTCACAAACATGTCAGTCCTTGTGGAGCAGGCAAGACCCAGCCCAACGGCAAAGAAGTGTCCCCAAACGATGTTCTCGTGGGCCTGGATGTGCAGAAATGCGTCCCAGGCTGCCCACCTTCTTGCTCGTGTTCTGCACGCTCTTCACGCTCTTCACCAGCAGCCGCTCCTCGAGCGTTTTCAAGATCTTGTTGATCTTGGGCTGCAACAGCGGAGGCAGGGCAGGGCACATTCTGGGGGCCAAGCCACTTCTCGCATGGCCAGCATGCTGACCAACACCAGACAGGGGGGGGAGGCCTGCAGACAGACGTCCACCAGGGCATGCTGGCCACGCACCTGCTGCAAATTGGTGCGCGCCTTCATGTCGCGCGTCCAGATGCCTGCAGGGAGTCGGCAAAAAACAAGGAACGCAAAGCGTGGGAAAAGACTGCTCTGGCACGACTTGTGTGCCGTCCGAGCCTGCAGGCCATCCAGCTGTAGGTGCAAAGTCAGCCTGGACAACACTGCGCCTGGCCCAGCCTGGACAACACATGCCTCACCCATGTTGCCGGCACCCTGAATGCACTGGTACACCAGCATGTCCTCAGGCGTTAGGCCCTTGAGCCTGCACGCCAAGGAGAGCAGAGGGCGGAGATGCCAGCGTGGGCCGGGACAGGGGCCACCAGTGCTGACGGGATCAGCAAAGAGTCGAGGAGTTGAGCGCACAACACGGGCACACACAAAAAAGGCGCCAGCGCGCCACACTCACCGTGCTGTGTCTGCTGCTGCGCTAGCTTTGTAGATGTGGCTGCTGGGGTCTGCAGGGTTGACCAAGATCTGCAGGGGGGGTACCAGACAGGAGGTGCACGCAATGCAGGTGTTCTGCATGCGTATGTTCCAGGGTTGGTACCCTCTGCAAGCAACCAGCAAGTTCAAAGCTAGGCAACAGCTTCTTCAAGTCCATTTCCTCCAGGCCCACCACCACACAAGCAACCCAGGAGTAGGCCCAACTCCCTGCATGCCTGCAGCTTGAGCGCTGACAGCAGCGAGTTGATGGCAAGGGCGCGGTCATTGACCGACAGATTTGGCAGCTCCTGCTCCAGCACGGTGTCTTGAACTCCCTGTTCGGCAGGGCAGGCAGGTAAAAGAACCCACAGGTGGGTGCAGATGAAAGTCTGGGCACGCAGCGGCTTGGCAGCAGGTCCGCACGCGGCACCTTTAAAGCAACAGGGCAGCAGGCGTGGCGGCAGGCGCAGCTCACCTCTGGGTGCTTGCGGCATACCGCAAGGATCATCTCCTCCACCTTTTTGGTCGACATGGCGCTGGATGTCCTCCCTGCGATGCATCGGCAAACAGGGGTGGGGGTCTCAAATGCTGCTGCTTCTTTGGCGGTGGGCGGCGGCAGCGGCCTGCCAGCGGCGGAGCTCTCAGGCATCCCAGGTCAGAGTTTATTATTCATTGCAAGAAACTGTAATTGTGAAAGCTGCAGGGACACCCAGCCGCCTGCGCTTTCACCTTTCCCACCTTGGCCAAGCTCGGCAGCCCCGCCGGGGGCTGCTACCCCCCCGTCAAGCACTCCTTCAGAAACTCGGGACTGCCGATGAGCGCCAAGGCGCACGCTAGCTGAAGCCTAGCGACTTACACCTCTATTTTCAAGGACCGCGCGAGACCCTATCGAGCGGTCTAGAGGCCGAGACAACGCAGTGCAGGAGAGGATGAACAAAAAATGAGCCATGCATTGCATGTGCCCCACAAGACGTAGGCGGCGCACCTAGCGTCCTGCCCGCCTCGCTCATGCACAGGCCGACTGAATGCGCAGCAAACTTCTGGTTGAAGGGTCGAATCAGAGAAAGGCCACTGAGGTAGGTTGCGACCGTTGCACCTCCAACCTCCGCAATGCAGTCTGTCCTTCATGCCGCTGTGGAGCCCAGCTGCGCGGACCACTCAGCGACCGTCGGTGTGTCAATCTTTACTTGCCGCATGTCGTGCAGGTTGGCCTCCTGCACCTCCACGCTGGCGGATGCGGTGGCATCCGAGAGCACGGTGACCTGCATCGAGTAAGGTTGTGCCAAGAAACAACACGGAACCGTTGACCAGCCATGCAGTTGCTGGCGTGACGCTTGCAAAGGCATGCACAATCAGCATTCAACGGGATCCAATGCACACCAGCCTGCGGCTTGTGCACACCTGCGGATAATCGAGCGCGATGGCGTCCCAGGCCGTGCCACGGATGCAGTTTGGAGTCTGCACGCCGCAGATAACCACCCGCTCGATGCCCATGCGCCTGGGATTGGGGACAGAGAAACTGTAGGCCCGGACCACAAACGCTGGGACGTACAGGCAACAAAAACGCTTGCACACACAGAGGCGTGCGGCATCATCACGGGTGAAAGGTCAGATGTGGTGTCCCGAGATTCAGCGAGCGTAGATTCCGAACCTTGCCACAAGGCGAGCCACTCACTGCAGGACTCGATGCAGCTCGGTGTCGAAAAATGCGGAGAACCGCCTCTTGACGACCACCCGCTCCCCTGGCAGCACGTCCAGGCCGGCCACCAGCGCCGCCCCTGGATGCAGGAGGCAGGCGAGAGTGCATGCCCCATGGGCTCAGCATAGTGTTCCTGGCCAGGTGATGTCTCACTAGAGAAGAAAGCGGCAGCTGCTGCAATGGGGGCGCGCCAGCTGCCGCCTGGCCTGCCCACCTGGTGTGCCCTTGACCGTGGAGCTCTTGCCCTCCTTGAACATCGGCGCCCGGAAGAGCTCCACGTCGATGCCTGCAAAATGGTGGGCCAGGCAGCTGTCTCATCCCTGCCCCACCGACACAACTGTGCAGAGGCAAGCAAGCTTACCGCTGCGCATGGTGCGTCCCCTCTGACCAATCCCCTTACCCTCAGGGTCGTGTTCACGGATCACCCACACGACGGGTATGCCGCGGGCTCGGGCCACACCCACTGCCTCGACAACTTTAGGCAGGCACCCCATGGCACCTTTGACGCAGAGCACCGCATTCGGCAGGCAGAAGTCATTCTGCATGAAACATTGCACACAGACGCGCATCATTCGGCAGAGGATACACAGAGGCAAACAAAAGGGCGGGGCAGCAGTGTTGTCAAGGCAGGGGCGGTGGCGGCGGTGGGCGGTGGCAGCAGCCCAGGAAATTGGACGCGGTGCTGCAGCCCTGCCGACACAACCGAGGATCGGATTGCATGATCTGCCTCGTAAAGCTTCAGCAGCAGCAAAGCGGCCGACCGTCGAAATTCACCACGTCCCTCTCCCTGCCGACCTGCATATCAATGCAGATCAGCGCCTGCTTCATGGTGATCGGGCAGCATATGATACACAGATGCAAACAAAAGGGCGGGGCAGCAGCGTTGCCAAGGCAGTGGCGGTGGCGGCGGTGGGTGGTGGTGCCAGCAGCAGCCCAGCAGAATTTGCCGTGGTGCTGCAGCCCTGCTCGACACAACCCGGAATGTATGCTCCTGCTTTGCAAAGCTTCAGCAGCAGCAGGCATTGAATGTATCCATGTCCCTCTCTCCCTGCCGACCTGCACATTGATCACCAGCACTGTCTGCTTTATCTCGAGGAGCCAGCTGAAAGTGCAGCGAGGGTTTTGCACAGGCGCTGCCACCCAGGGTTGCACTAATTGCACTAATAAAGCAACAATGATCTGCGGGCTGGGGCACCAAATTTTCAGCCTTGCTTTATTCTCGATGATGGGCGATGCACCGCATGTTCTTATCCAATTATACAAACGACCTGGTGAAGCACCTGACAAAGCCTGCAAAGGGGGGGAGCAGGCGAGCGCAGGCTTACGGTCCATGCTGTCCTGGGCAGTACCATCTCACCAAGATGCCAGCTGTTCCAAAGCAGCACGAAACTGCTGTCTTATCCTTCATTCCACATCAAGCCTGGTCTTGGGCAGCATTCAGTGCAGCGGGCATGGCATTCGGTACACGGGCAAGCGTGGTGGTGGCCACCCTCGCGCTATGTGAGCCTCACACAACCCCAATTGTCGTTTGCACAAGGCTGCAATGTACGTCTCGGCATGAAAGTGCAACATTTGTCCTGCAAGTTGCCGGCGCAGCATGGTCAGCGCAGCAGACCCCACTTGTAATTGGCAGACGAGCTAGCCCGCAGCTCGGAGCTTTCGATTGGCTTCTGCTGTGTCTCCCTGCTCGCTTCCCTTCCTGCCATTTCCTTTTGCAGCGGGAGCTGTCGGTCCCTGTCGCGCCCTTCGCGCTCGGCCTCTTCGCTGCTGCTCTTTGCACTGACATCCAGAGTCTCTCTGTGGCGGTTTGTCCGCCGATGGAGGAGAAGCGAAGGCAGGTCAGCTGGGAGCTGCGCACCAGAGGCTGCTCGGCCGGGCAGGCTGACCCTCGACAGACCAAGTTGCGCACATACCTAGCGGGGCGGGGTGCCAGGCCCAGCCCTGCCTCTGGGGGCAGCGGCGGCAGCGGCAGCCGAACGGAGCTGGCGCCTGGCGGGCCCACCACCTCGGCATTCTTCCAGCTGCCTCATGGCGACCGGCTGCAGCAGGCCCATGGGCGTGACACCCACGTGATAGGCAGTGTTACACCGCCCAGCAGCCGGCCCGCAGCCCGTGTTGCTGCCGCCACTCCCGACTCGGCAGCCTCTCCATTCGCGGATGCCGACGAAGACATCTTGTTCCAGATGAGCGGGCTCAAGCCCCTGCGCACCTCCTCGCGCACCGCAGCAGCAGCTGCGGCGGTAGCAGCAGCAGCAGCGACGCCAGGCGCTTGCAGCCAGCGCCAGGCGACGCACCGCACAAACTCGGCACCAGCCATGGAAGCCGAGGCCAGGCCTGCCGAGGCAGGGCTGGGCCCAGCAGCAGAACTAAATGGTCAGCACGCCTCGTCGTTCTCCCGTGTTTTCAAGCTCTCCGGCAAGATGTCGCCGCCGGGTGGGAACCGTGTGCCCAGCGCGGCCGCCATCGACCACCTGCTGGTGGGGGCAGCATCGGAAGCGGGCCATGGCATCCATATCCGCTCCTCCCCAGACCGGACCAGGCCTGCTGCCGTTGAAGCAGAGGCAGAGCAAGTTGAAGGCTCGCCAGGCAGCGATGCGGCAGCAGCAGCAGAGGCGGCGCCCGCTGGTGGCACGCCTGGTTGGTCAGAGGAACTCCTCAACTGGATGCTCAATGAAAAGGCAGGGCTGCTCGTGGAGGCGCAGCGTGCAGCACGACGGCAACAAGAGCTGGAAGCAGAGCTTGGCAGGCTGCGCACTCGCGGCAGCAGCGCAGAGCGCGAGGCCCAACGTCTGGCGGTGAGCTTGCTTTTGAGGCCTGTGTGTGAATGCAGGGCAGTGTGCCGCTGTGTGACGCTCGATTTGTGACCTCTTCAGCGCTACCATTTAACTTGCTGCATATAGATGACCTGGATTTGGGAGTCTTCAACCCCCTCCCAGCATTCCTTGCACCACACTGCTCCATGCTCGCTGGCTTCCCTGCTGTAGGCGGAGCGCCGCGCTCTGTTGGACCGCGTGCAGCAGCTGAGCGCGGCAGAGGCTGAGGCTGCAGCGCGAGCAGAGCGCCTTGCCGAGGAGAACGATTCCCTGACCGCCGAGCTTGAGCGCAGCCAGGAGGTGTGCCGCGAGATGCTCGCAGCGCGACGAGCAGCTCGCGACGCGCTGTCGGAGATGTCGGCGCAAGTGGGTTTGGGCGTGCGATGTGCATGTGAAGATAGTCGGGAAGACTGGTGGGAGGAATGCGCTGTGGGGAGAGCGCGCAGTGATCAGGAATTGTTGGCAGAAGACATCTTGTTTATTGGATTTAGTTTGCATGGGCACAGATGTGTTGCCTGCTCCCATACTGCTTGCGTGCAGAATGCCCGCTTGCTGGCGGCCTACGTGGGTCAGAAACAGGAGACTGCGCAGTTGAAGGAGGAGTTATGCCGGCAGCATCGCGAATCAGAGGTGCGTGCACCAGTTGCCTTTGGTTGCCTGTTGGCTTGGCCTGGTTGTTGTAGACTGTTTTGCCCCCACATCAATCGCGCCTTGGTGCGTTTTTGAGTCAATTGAATTGGAATATTGATGGCTTTCATGCAAATACTATTTCAATCCGTAGTGCTTGTCTTCTGTTTTCTTTTTCTTTTGCAGGCGCGCATCCGGGCACTGGAAGTGCAACTTGCCGCAGCTCACGCCTCGCGGCGCAGCCTGCTTGGCTCCTTGTGCTCGCCGCCTGCCAGCCCACCGCAGCATGCGGGCTCCCCTTGCAGCGAGCACAGCATCGATGAGGATCCCCAGGACGGCATTGCCACGCCCGCCAGGCTGCGCACAGAGTCCAGCTGCGATGCTGATCTTTCACATGGCAGCTTTGGGGACGTCGGTGTCCAGCCATCTGCCGCATCCTCTCTGCACAACAAAGAGAATGCCAGCAGAAACGCAGCAGCCAATGGCCATGGCAGCAGCCGCGCTGAGCAAGCTTGCAAGGAGAAGTGGGACGACGAGCGGTCGGAGCTACTGTCGCTGCTGGAGCGCCTGCAGGGGCAGCTGGAGGCGCGGGCAGAACAGCACGCGGCCACAGCAGATGACAGCCATACAGCTCGCATGCGTAGTGAGCAACAGCCTGGGTGCGCTGACGACGGCACAGAGGGCTGCAGCCAGCCGAGGGTGGGCACGCCTGTGGCAGCCCAGCACCAGCAGCAGCAACATGTGCCCGGCCGCGCTGCCAGCAGCCCCAGCAGCTCAGGCGAGGCCAGCTTTGACAGTGCAGGCGGAGGTGCAGACGGCGCATCACCCACGGTGGCGGCGCACCACATGACGGAGAGCCCGCTGCCGTCAATGTCGGCTGCCCGGTCGGGCGCTCCCTCGCCAGCCAGTGTGCGCCAACAGCGATCCGCATCACCTGCCGCCTCGCCTGCGTCTGAGAAGCGCCCCGCTGGCGCTGGTGGGCAGACACCAGTCTCCCATGCACAGGCCACCGAGCATGTGCCAGCCGCGCATCAGGTCAGCAGCATGCAGAGCCAGCCAGGGCAGCATGAGCACCAGAAGCACAAGCTGTCCAGCAGCGGCAGCCGCACCCTGGAGGCTTTCTTTGGGCGGTCGCCGAGCGAGGCCGCGGCAGCTGCTGCCCCTGCTGCTGCTGCAATCGGACAGGCAACAGCTGCAGAGCAGCAGCGCCTTCAGCAGGCAGAGATGCGTGCAGCTGAGCTTGAGGTGAGGAGACAACGCTCCGACTGACTGGCAAAAAAGGGGTCCCTCGTGGCTCTGCTCTGGACCACTGCACGCTGATTTTGTCACCTCCTAGCATCATGCATTTCTCTGGCCTCTGCTGTGGAACAGCAACCCAGGCACCGCTGGCTGATGCTGAAACTAGTGGCTGTGGCAAATGCCTGCAGGCCGAGGTCGAACGCCTGCGCGCCGCCAATGCTGCTGCCCAGGAGAAGATGCAGCGCGAGGAGCGGCGTCGCAGTGCAGAGTCCGCCAAGAGCGCCGGCAACGCCGCCTTCCAGGCGCAGCAGTTTGAGGAGGCGCTGCAGCATTACAGCAGAGCACTGGAGACCCTGGCTAGCAGCGGCGGCATCGGCGGCGGTGCTGGAGGCAGCGGCAGCAGCAGCAGCAAGAGTATCGATGCTGCGCTGGCCGCAGTTCTGCACTGCAATCGCGCGGCAGCGCACCAGGCTTGTGGGCGCTACCTGCACGCCCTGGCCGACTGCTTCAGGGCCGAGGCGCTGGACCCCTCGTACAGCCGCATCTTCCACCGGCGGGCGGACGCACACTGGGCCATTGGCGCCTGGGATGCTGCAGCACAGGTGGGCATTCCTCGAAACGACCTTCCGAGGGCATCCAAACATGGCAGCCAGGGCGACGCAGACTGTCTTACTCTCACGCTGCTTCTTGTTTTTTGCAGGACCTGGGCCGCCTGCTGAAGCTGGGAGCTGGGCAGGACGTGGCGGCGCGCTTGCTGGAGGCGCAGCGCCGCTCCCAGGCAGGCCAGCCAGCAAACCACTACTCAGTGCTGGGCCTGCGCCCTGCAGCCGCGCCTGGGGAAGTGAAGACGGCTTACCGGCAGCTGGCGCGGGGCTTCCACCCGGACAAGGCAGCAGGGATGGGCCTCAGTGCAGACGCAGCACATTTGCTGTTCAAGCTGCTGAGTGAGGCAGCAGGCGTGTTGGGCGATGCGGAGCAGCGCCGGCAGCATGACATTGCGACGTTGAGACACAAGTACAGGCGGCAGTTTGCTGCCGCCGTTTGAGGCTGCCGGCCTGGTGCTGAGATGGCACTTGGGCTGCCTGCTGGGCTCGCTGTTCAGTTGTTTGGTTAACGTCACCAACACCTTTGATGTGCTTTCCACGCTAGATAAGTTCATTTAGTTGGTGGGCGTTTGCCGAGCACACAAATGTCGGCAGGTCAGGAGATGCCAAGATGAGGACTGTCAGGGGATATGGGGTCGCTGTTAGCTCACGCGGAGCACGTCGTAACTGACGAGGGGGCAATGGCTCCAAGAGAAAGTTCGGCTGGCTTGAGGGTGGCTGGGTGATGAAAAGGTCGCTGTGCTCGGCTGCGCGCTGGCTCTGGCATTAGCGGCAGTCTCATGCTGCATATGCTGGCAGCGTTGCAAGTCATATTTCTTCTTCTTCTTCAGTAACGATCTGCTTTAATTTGTGCAAGCAGGGGTTTGTACTCGCAGCCGACACTATGACGCCCCGCTTCCTCACCTGACCTGCTGCGCGGGCTTTTTTTGACATCTCACGGGGGGCTCGCGGGTTGCCCGACACGCCCCCAAGCGGTGCTGCCGCTGCTGCCATACCTCCTGCCGCCGCCGCCATGGAGCGGCCGGCAGAGGAAGGGGGCCAGGAGGCAGAGGAATGGCAGCGCGGCAGCCCACAGCCTGAGCAGCAGGATGGGGGTAATGGAAGCCCACTGCAGCCTCCTGGGAGAAAAGCTCGTGAAAAGTTTGAGTATGACCGCCGTTACCTGCTCTACGCATCCAACTATGACTTTGTGAGTTGGGCATGATACCGACCTGGCTGTGGCCTGGATGACATGCCTCATGCATTCCCTGTAGGGTGCTATCCTGCACTGTATCGTCTGCCACTCTCACCTGTTGCACCGCTCTGCAGGCACGGCGCCAGCACTTCAGCAACCTCGTGCTGCTGCTGCGCCGGTACGCCGCCACCCGAGACTGGCAGCGCTTGGCAGGAGTGGTGGCAATATTGATGGCATCGGATGTGAGTCAGCACAACCCGGAATGAGGGAGGATCATGCTTGCCGTGGGCCTGCGGCAAGGCTGGTTGTGCAGTGACAATGGAGGGCATGTGACCAGACAGCCTCTGCCAGACAGCCACAGGAAGCAAGTGATTCTGTGATATCTTCCTTCTCCTGCACCTTTGCAGCGGCCAGAGAACCTCAGTGAGGCCTGGATTTTCCGGCACCCTGAGAGCCGCTCTCGCTTGGCAGAAGCGCTTGGCGCAGGCAAGATGCACCCTCTGCCGTCCTGCATGCAATTTTGTCTTGCTGTCAACCGTCAGCAGGCCCCGTAGCAGTCCATCGACAACCCGCAAATCATTCTTTGTGCTGCATACGTGATGCAGGCTGGCTGCTGCTGCAGCAGGGGCACCCAGGAGAGCTGAGCTACGAGCAGACGAGCAGGTTCCTGAAGCAGTGGGCGGCCCTGCAGGTGTTCCGCTCATCTGCCAGCGGGTGCTGCATCCTTCTGCACGCACACAGCGGGGGGTGTCGACAGGTTGGGATGGCATCCAATAGTGGCTCATCTCAACTCTGTTTCAATGTGCAGATGACGGCGGGAGCCAAGGAAGCAGTGTTTCTTGAGCTTGCACGGTACAGCTGTGCTCAGGCAAGCAGCAGGACCCAAATACTCTGGTGTATCGCGAATGCTTTCGCGGTGGCGCGCATCCAGTGGGTTGCTGTGCTCCAGTGACCCCTCCAATCCCCACCCCTCCCCCCTCCCCCTCCGCCAATCTGTTCGTACCCTCCAGGGTCTTCAATCTGCTGTAACAATGCATGATTCCCTCCTCGGAAACATTGTGCAGGGCCATGCGACTGATGCCTGGGACTTTTTGGGCTCGCAGAAGTTCAGCACGGCGGCCGGCGAAGCCCAGCGCCTGGCCCTTATGGCCAGCATTCGAATGAACAGTTGGTTAGAGGTGCGTCTGTTTCTAAACAGTTCCCAAATCAGGTTGACCTTTCTTGGTCGTTGTTCTGCACTCAGAGGTGGCATGCAGGCCGTCGTTGGCACCTCTCATTCTGCTCACTGCTGAATGCAGGATGCGCCAGTTTGCATGATCTGTCCCCTTTTTGTGCCACAGGCAATGCGCGGAGCAGCAGAGGTGCAACCTGATGCTCCACAGCCACCGACAAGCAGCCCTAACAAGCGGCGCCGTGGAAGGCTTGCGCGCCCGGGGGTTGGGTGGCAGCCGTGGCAGCATGATGCGCAGCTGCTGGCGAGGGCTGGACGATTGGCCAAGGAGCTGCACCAGGAGGCTGTGGAGTGCTACTCGGTGAGCACTTGATGATGCATGTTGTCGTTCTTGAACTTGATGAGAAGCCCAGCCTTGCACACCTTGTCGAGTCTGCTTGCCGTGACCTATCTGGAACGGACAGTCTTCACAAGTGATTGGGCAATGAATAAAAGCAATGCGACGTGTCTTGCGCCTCTGCAGAAAGCGCTGGACCAGGAGCCAGGTGCCAGCGGCCTTGCGCGGCAGCTTGCGCAGCTGCAGCTTGCAGGTGGCGACGCTCAAGGTGGGTGGGGCATTTTGGCTCTGTTGTGAACGAGACGCAACCACGCAGTTGCACTTTTATGCTTCTTTGTACTCGTCCTCAACTTATTCGTTCAAGCATCCTGTCAACTTCAGGTGCACTGGACACAGCGCGCTGCGCAAGGCGCCTGGCAACCGCCGATGCCGACGCTGCTGGGCTGCTAGCACTGCTGCTGGTTGGTCAGCCGGCTGAGCAGCAGCAGCCGGCATTGCAGCTGGCAGGTGATGATGAGGAGGCGCCGGTGCTGCCAAGCCCTGCAGAGGCGGCAGCGGAGGCTGTCGACTGCTGCTGCCAGCTGTTGGCGGCAGACCCCTTTTGCCACACGGCAGCGGCTGCCCTGCTGGCTCTGCACAGCCAGCACCCGCTGCCGCCTGCCCTGCTGGTGTCTGGATGCTGCACCTACCTGGAGGCCCAGCCGCCATCCTGGCTGCCGCCGTTACTGGAGCTCAGGGGTGAGGCAATGCTGCAGGGTGTGGTGCTTGCACAAACTCTTGGATGCTTGCCTGCCCCTGCTCACGCACTGCCTAATTGTGATCTGCTTCCGCCCTTGGGCTTCGCCTCTCATGTGAAGCCTGGACCGCTTCGTGCCCCCCTTTAACCTGCACAAAACTCCTGGCATCCTGATGTGCAGTGTGGCAGCACCTGGCAACTGCCCTTGCCCAAGCAGCGGCTGCGGTCTCTACGCATGCAAGGGAGCTGCAGCACCTTCAACGGCAGCGCCAACCACTGCTGCCGCGCTCGCTGCGAGAGCTGCGCCGCCTGCGTGCGCAGCCACAGGAGAGCAGCAGTTGCGAGCAGGAGCGGTGGCAGCAGCTGCAGCAGCTTGGGGCGGCCGCACACAAGAAGCAGTATGAGCTTGAGCAGGCGCTCGTGGGGTATCGCCAGTGCTGCGCTGCCATGGAGGTGGGCTGTCGGCACAGAATTTGGCTCAAGGTTTTCCTGCGTTGCATTGGCCTGCGCTGCTGGGAATTGCTCATCGAGTGCCGTCTTCTCTGCATGCACCAAGTCGGGCCCTTGCAGTCTTCCAGCCTGCTCCCTCACTTCCTGCCTATTGCAGGGCCGGCTGTGGTGGCGCGATGCTCACCTGCTTCCCCAACCTGCAACCACCGTGGCGGCGGCAATGCAGGAGGGTGCAGCAAATCCGGCTGCACTGCTGGCACACGCGGCAGTCAACGCTTTCCTGCACCCACTCTGGCAGCAGCGCATGGTGGGCGAGTGGAGGTGAGGAATGTGCAGCTGCAGCACACACGGACACTCAGTTGCCTGTTTGAAGCTTCAGCAATGTCCTGCTGGGTGAGGTCATTGTGTGAACCCGTGTTTTTATCCTAACTTGTGCTTTTCTTTCAATGAGCTCTGCTGTTTCATGATGTATGGCGCAGGGCCAGCGGCGGCACCGGCACGCTGCCTCACGTGGCACAAAACTTGATGACCCGACACACAGCTGCCGCTCTGGACCAGATGGGGCACCGCGCTGAGGCGTCAGCGCTGCGGATGGTTGCCAAGCTGTGCCGGCGGGCAGCGGCAGCAGTCGTGGCCAGCAACGGCGCTTCGGGCGGACACGAGACTGTGGCTGCGCTAGCCTCGCTGGCCCGACACCGCTCCGACTTCTGGAGGGCAGCACGCAAGCCGTGGAAGGTGTGGGGTGCGCAGTGTCGGACGCTGCTTCTGTCCTTGCAGAAGTCGGTGTGTTTGCCTGCAGCCTGGCATTCACGCGCTCTTCCAGCTGGCTGTGCAATTCTTGCGCCCCTCTCCACCTCATCCTGCAGCCCCCAGCCGGCTGGCTTCCCATGCCGCAAGGCAGCAGCCAGCCACAGCTGGGCTGCATCTCAGCGCTGTCGCCGCAGTGGTGGGCCGTCTTCCCTCAGTACCGCCAGCGCAGCCAGCAGGTGCTGGCAGCTGCTTCAGTCCTGGCACAGCAGCAGCTGCAGCAACAGCGGGCAGATGGCGCAGCCACTCCACAGGGAACAGCTGCCCTGACCCCTCCTCATGCTGCCAACAGTGAGCAGCTCACGCAGCAGACGACACAGCAGCCTTTGGAGGAGCAGCAGCAGCATCCCTCGACCCAGCGCGCGCGTGCGCTGCGAAGAGTGCAGCAGCGCGGCGTGCGCAGCATCCTAAAGGCCTCACAGCCGCTTCCAGGGCTGGACTCCGGGGTGGGGGAGGCCTTGCAGCAAGTCCCAGAGGTGCTGCTGGTCGGCTCAGACCCCACCTCTGCCAGGGGACCCCGCAGGGTGCAGTTCCAGCTGCCAGAACAGGTTGCCAGTGGCTTGCACAATGGCTTAGCCATGGAGGAGGGCGGTGCAGACAGCGGCGGCAGCAGCCATGAGCAGCAGCACAGCAGCCAGGAAGAAGCAGACGGTGGCACAGGTGTTGGCGACATGCAGCGCAGCAAGGCCAGCCGAGGCAAGCGCCGCCTGCTGCCACAGCTGCCGCGTTCGCTAGCACAGGATGACGATGGTGATGGCACGACCGATCCGTCCTGGAGGCAGCGCTTGCAGCAGCGACGGCAGCAGCAGCACTGAGCGGCTGAGAGCACATGAGTGCTGCCTCTGTCCCAGCCCAGCACAATGCTACCACCAGGTTATCTCTCAGGACGATATTTCATGATGCAGTGTAGGGCACTATGTTTAGGACAAAAGGGAGCCAGGGAGGATTGTAAGCGGCAACACGAGCTGGTGCACGGAGCCATAAAACCCAGCATGGCTGCCCTGGTTGCCAGATGTAGCGCGAGCCACAACCTCCTGACATGGGAGCCGGAGACAGCGGAGTGGTGCCCGACTTGCATCGGGCTGCAACAGGCTTGGTCAGGTGTTGAGGGAGTGCCAAACATGGCAAGGGCAAGAGCCCAGGTGGCAGCAGAGAGAGGGGTGCTGCCTACTGTGTGCCTACGCAAGCTAGCTCATGTCATCCAAGAAATCAAACCGAGTTCTCAGGGTCCCTTTGAGCTTCTCCGCCTCTCGCTCTGCCCGCTGCGCCTGCTTGATCGTCGCCTCCGACACCTGAACCGGAATTGAGAGACCACGCAGGTTTTGGCACACCCCTGGAGGGTCTGCAAACCGACATCCACCAAGACAGCCATGGGCACGGGGGCCGCCGTTTCTGCCCCAACGTGCTCACCAGCTGTAAGCCAGGTGGCGGTTCTCGTGCCGCATCCAGCTCCCCTAGCAGCACCACATTCTCGCCGCTGCAGCAGGCAAACAGCCATAGCAAGCTGCTTGATTGGCCTGCTGGCATCAGCAGGCGGTCAGGCCAGCCATGGGGTGGTGGGTGCAGCAGGGGCGTGGCTGCGCTCTTCACGCCCCCGCCTCGCCCCCCGCCCCTGACGGCCACCCCTACCACCCCGCTCCCGCGTACCGGACTACATGCAGGCCCAGCGGAATCTCCGCATACTGCTCCCCCACAATGATGCGCTCCTTGGAGTCTGCAGGGGCCGGCTTGGGGCAGGGCATCGTCTGGAGACTCATTTTCTGGAGACTCGTTTTCCGCACACCAAGCAGGACAGCACAGCAGGCCCACAGGAGGCTCAGATTGCAGCGACTGCACAGCGCATGCGCCACTGCATGTACGGGTGGCCACACCGCACCTGACAGCACCAGGTTGGCAAACTGGTCGAACGACCGCAGGGTGCCGATGATCTTGCGCCCATCTCGCAACTGCAGCTTGGGCACAGGTCAGTCACGTTTGGAAAAAGGAAGCGCACGTGGCAACGAGTCCTTAAGTGCAACACATCACACACAAACGACCAGGTCATGCAGGCGGCAACGACCTGCCTGTGTCCCAGAGTACAGATGAACACTGAAGCAACAGCAGCAGCGCACCTGCACCAGCAGCAGCTTGTCGAGCTCCTCCACCAGCGCCAACCCCGGCGGCGGGATGTCCTCTGCCGACACGGGGTGAACTTTTAATCCAAAGGTCAGCACCTCGCACCGCAGGGTGGACTCGACAGGCAGTGCCAACTCAGCACCAAGCCCCCACCTATGCTGGGTGGAAGGACGATCGTTTCGTCCATGGGGATGCACGTGAACTGACTGCCCGCAGCGTCTCCAAATTGCACAGTATTGGGAAGATGGCTGCAGGTAAAGGACAAGCTACAGGAAGCAGTGTCTGGGCGAGCGGCACCGGCAGTGACGGCAAGGCGGCGGGGGTGGCAGCAGCGCTGGATGGCAGACGCAGCGGCGGCCTGCAGCAGCCCGCATCATCAACGTTGCTCTCACACTAGCGTAGCTCTTTCTCGCGACTGCCAAAATGTTTCGTTTGTGTACTGCGGATTGTCTGTCTGGGCTCAGAATGTCTATCCAAGTTCACCCAGTTCAACTCAAACTCTGACAGTGTGTTTTCCAGCCCCAAAACGGTGCCTTTCCGAGTTGGCAGAGCATGCTGGGCAGGCCCAATTTGCAGCTCTAAAATTCAGCTTTCTAGGTCGATCACACCTCGTGAAAAGTTGTCGACACTCCCAAACGGGGTTCACTCTGCCTCTTCGCTCGCTGCCCCCTTCAGAGCCACGCAGGGGCAGCAAGAAACGTGTCCTGCGGGGAAAACGCTGTTGAGGAAACGCCCCATGAAGCGATCAGCTACAACTACAGCTACAGCACAGCTGCTGCTGCCACTGCTGGTGTGCGCGGCAAGCGCCACCGCCGCGCGGCTCTCGCCGACATACGGTGGCCTGCAGGCAAGTGCTGTCCCCGTGCACTGAAGCGAGCCGGCTGCGGCCTACAAGGCTCCCTGTAAACAGTGAGCAATGGCTGGAAAGAAGAGGGCTTTCGATGATTATTCTTGGGGCATGTGGCCAACACGTGCAGGTCCCGGTAGGCGCGCCATGGTTCTGTCACAATCTGGACTGTCCCGAGTATACTGTGGTGGAGGCGACAGATGACTATGAGGTCCGGGACTATAAAGCAGGTGGGTGGGAAAGCTTTGCAGCTGCGGCCGTTGCCAGAGGACCACTGGGTGAGTGTTGTGATGCTGACCCGCCCCTACAAGCGCTGGACTATCTGCTTGAATTGTTCCAGAGTTTTTTTTTAAGGTGCCCTGAGAAGGAATTTGAAGCTAGAATAGATTGTCCAGCCCTCTCTTATCTGAGCCAACATCGCGCATGGGTTGCTATCCACAGCACCGCATCCTTCCTGCTAAGACCAGCTGCAGCGCCGTCATGCCCTAATGAGCTCCTGCGCCGCCCTCCCGCTGCTGGCGCAGGAGCTTGGGTGAGCACTGATGTGGAGGCATACGCGTATGCCCTCGCAATCAACAAGGCATTCCAGCAGCTGTACCAGTACATCGACGGCGCCAACGTCGACGCGGTCAAGGTGCCCATGACCGCTCCTGTGCTCACGAAAATCAGGCAAGGTCGCACTGCCAGCCGTTTGTCCTGCCAGATGCAGCATGTGGTGCCTCGGTGTCGCATCCCATCACCTGATTGACACACCTGTGCTCGGCCCTCCACGACCCTGCAGTGCTTCGGCAGGCCCGTTCTGTAAGAACAACTTTACTGTCAGCTTCTTCGTTCCTTTCGCTTTCCAGGCAAGCGCTCTAGATCTGGAAGCTGAGGCCTGTGTAGCATGAGGAGGAGGAACCGGCACTGTGCAGCCTGCTGACCATGCGCAGCTTGGAGGCACCGCTCCCCTTCCGCACTTCATGCGCCCACCCTTTTCTCCCGCAGAAGAAGGGCGCTCCCAAGCCGAACAACCCCGACCTTTTCCTGGAGGATTCTCCTGCCACCACGTTCTACGTCGCGCAGGTGGGCGAGCAGTTCGGGCAGGAAGCCACGTGCCAAGCATGGGGGAAACTGCACGAGCAGAGGCATGCAGTTTGTCAAACTGGCTACCTGTATAATTGAAGCATGTGCAGAATGCAGTCAGCTGGCCACTCTGCAGTTGTGAGTGCAGTCGCGGTGTGCAAAGTCTTGCAAGCATTACTCAACCCCGCCCCCACCCCTGCCTGTGCTGTGCGGTGTCGCAGAAGGGCGGCTATGTGATGGACGATTGGTCTGTGCAGAAGATGGTGAAGACCTTGGCAGAGGTGGGGCTGAGCTGTTGGTCTGCTGCTTTGGTGCAACAGAGGCGCGCGTGCTGTTTCCTGACATGTGTAGCCCACTGCCGTAGCTGTGGCGAGCCTGCATTGGTGCATGCGTGCATGGCGTCCAACCCACCCTTCCCCCCTTTGTCTTCCTGCTGTCTAGGCCCTGGAGCGCGATGGCAAGGAGTATGAGACAGATGTGTTCTATGTGGCCGGTTACGACCCGCCTTTCCGCATCACAGGTGCGAGGCTTACAGCACGGAAGTGGGGCTGCCAGCAGTGCTT
The DNA here is from genome assembly GCA_001430745.1 of Auxenochlorella pyrenoidosa. NCBI lineage: Eukaryota > Viridiplantae > Chlorophyta > Trebouxiophyceae > Chlorellales > Chlorellaceae > Auxenochlorella > Auxenochlorella pyrenoidosa. The sequence goes on from KQ482003.1 coordinate 597,038, forward strand.
TACATCACTTCTGCTTCGCTCTGCTTGTGCTTGCGGACGGAGTGCAGCGGTCGCTGAGCAGGGTGAACGATCCCTACACTCGCCTCCCTTTCAATTTGCCTTGAAGGTCGTCACAACGAGGTCTGGCTCGAGGCAAAGGACAAGGATCTGGGCAAGCAGCAGTGAGGCTCTCTACCAATGGGTCCACATTGGTGGTGGCCAACCCTGGCGCGTGCTACCTGAACCTCACACAATCCCCAGTGTTGGGTGCACAAGGCTGCAGTGCTTTTTGAGCAAGATTTAGTGCCGTCTACTGCCCGGCGCAGCATGGTCAGCGCCTCCCAGTGCAGAAAACCCCACTTGTGGCTTTTGGCAGACAAGCTGGCTCGCAGCTCGGAGCCTACTCTATTCTCGTCTGCACTTGGGTCTCCCAAGCTTTTTGACCAGCCCACCGTCCTCTCATTTTGTCAGCCGGTGCCATTCGCATACCCTTCCTCTAGCGTAAGCAATGAGCCTGTCACTCGAGTAATAAGAGCAGCGCCGGGTATCAAGGGCAGCTGCCGGAGGGAGAAAGGGCAGGCGCGGGGTGGACCCATCGAGGCGCAGGCGTAGGCCAGCTGGCGGCATGCCCGGCGCGCATGTGCGCACGGCTCTGCTGCACTCAAAACAGGGTCGCTGCAGGCCTCCAGAATGGCGTCTAACATCTGCTGCTGGCTGCCCACGTGTTTTGCTGCTTTTGGGTTTCTGAACAGCTGAAGAGCAATCGCACGATTGGCTGATCTCTGTTGCACCTCTGTTTTGCTCTTTCTTTTGTTGCGCAAAAGTTACATTGAGCAAGTGTGTAGTTTAGTAGTTAGAAGGGAACATGAAAATCAAAAATAGACTAGCCAGGGCACATGCGTCAAAATCTGCACGGCGGCCCCGCATCAGTTTCAGTCGTAGTGCTTCTGCAGGAAGGGGTCCAGCGGCTTGCCCAGCGCGTACACAATGAAGCCGATGTCCCGCAGCTTCTGGTGGTCCAGGATGTTGCGGCCATCAAAGATGAAGGCGGGCTTGACCATGGTGTCGTAGATGGCCTGGTAGTCGTAGGTCTGTAGGCGGCCGCGAAGCCAGGGTGCAAGGAGCAATCACTCTTGAGCACACCGTCTACTTTGGTGCACCACAGGTACATTGCAGCACCTGTTGCAGGTGGCGCTTGCCCCTCCTTGGCGCACCTTGAACTCGTCCCACTCTGTGAGCACGCAGATGGCGTGCGCCTCGCGGGCCGCCTCCATGGGGTTCTGCAGGGCAGCAGGAGCGCACGGGCTTTGCCGCTCAGGGCAGCTTGCTGACATCAGCCTGATGTGGACGCCTGCTGCACCTGGCCAGGGGTCTGCAGCATGCCACTTGATTTAGAAAGCCTGCTCACCGACGCAATGTCGATGGCGGTCTTGGGGACGGGGCGGGAGCGGGGCGAGGGGTGGTCCCACTCAAACTTCTCGGTGCCCAGGTCCTGGTAGATCTGGCCGTCCTCCACCTGCGGGTCGTACACGCACACCTGCACGGGGGGCAAGCAAGGGGGAAGCACGAGGCGCAGGCGGTGAGGCAGGCCCCAGACAAGCGTAGCGACCCTCTCCGCTCCGCTGCCATCAACTGACCTGCGCCTGCCCAGCACCACAGGCTGCGCGAGGCCCACTCACGCTGGCGCCGTCTGCCATGAGGCCGCGGCAGATGTCGATGGCGGGCGTCTCGCGGGTGTCGCCGGTGTCCTTCTTGAAGGCAAAGCCGTACACCGCGATCTTCTTCTGCTTGATGGTGTTGAACATGGCGGAGATGACGCGCTCCACAAAGCGCTGCTTCTGGTAGTCATTCATCAGGATGACCTGGCGCAGGCAGCGGAACAGCAGCGGGTGGCTGGGTTTGCCTTGGCGCAGGAGTGCGTTGGCCAGCCGAAAGCAGGCGGGCAGTTCAAGCTGCAACCAAGAGCTGCCCACTGCCCCACCTTCCACCTGCCGCCTGGTCTGTTTGACCTCTGTGCCCCCACCTGGTGCCAGTAGTTGGCCACCTCCTGCAGGCCCACAGTCTCGCAGATGTACACCAGGTTGAGGATATCCTTCTGGAAGCAGGAGCCGCCAAAGCCGACCGAGGCGTTCAGGAACTTGGGGCCGATGCGGGAGTCGGTGCCGATGGAGCGGGACACCTGCTGGACGTCGGCGCCTGCAGGGGGCAGAGGGCCCAAGCCAGGCGTGTGTTCAAGCACAGGGCATGGGCAGGCTCATTTGGGAGAGCATGCTCTCTGATCAGCCTGAGCTCCTGCCTGTCCAGCCGGGCTCCCCACCCTGCACTGCCCAGCAAGCACGCCACTGAGGCAGCGCACCGGTGGCCTCGCAGAGCGCGGAGATGGAGTTGACCGAGGATATGCGCTGTGCCAGCATGGCGTTGGCAGTCAGCTTGGACAGCTCCGCAGACCACAGGTTGGTGCACAGGATGCGGTCCTTGGGCACCCAGTGCTCGTACACCCTGCGTGCGGCAGGGGAGGGGAGCAATGGGGCTCCCACCAGCATGAGACGCGCAGGGCTGAGCAGCAGGTCTGTTGCGCAACCAGCGCTGGGCTGATGCACCCCTTTGCACAAGCGCTCCTTGTCTGCCTGTCTCACCCAGCCAGAGTGGCAATGGCGGCACGGCCAGACTCGGTGTCCTTGCCGCCAATCAGCACGCGGTCGGGGGCCATCAGGTCCTGCAGCAGGGAGGCAGCAGGTGGATGACGACAAGCATGTGCAGCTTACAACCTGAAGAATCCTGCAGCCGCAATGCCTCGATACTTCAGGGCAGGTTCAGCACTCCCACTCCTTTGACCCACCTCAATGGCAGTACCCTCTGCCAGGAACTCAGGGTTGGACAGAATCTCAAACTGCACGTTGGGGTCTGTGCAGTTGCGGCGCAGCACCTGCAGAGGAGCCAGGGGGACCAGCACACACGGGGCAAGTTGGATGGGTAGCACCCACAAGGCACTGGCCATGCGCAGCAGAGAGAGATTGGCCCCCTTCTGCCTCTGCCCACGGCCCGTACCTTCTCGATCGCATCGGCGGTCTTCACCGGCACGGTGCTCTTCTCCACAATGATCTTGCTGGACTTGGACACGCTGGCAATCACGCGCGCCGCGCCCTCCCAGTAGGTCAGGTCGGCGGCCTTGCCGGCACCCACGCCGCGGGTCTTGGTGGGGGTGTTGACGCTGCCGGGAGGGAGTGAAAGTGTTGGGTGCTGGGATGCTTTCCATCGAGGCGTCGTGCTGGGTCAAGGTGTGCTTTGACACGACTGCACCACCTTTGCTGAGCAGCCCTGCATTCCGTCCCTCTCCAACCAGCACCTGTCTGGCAGGCTCACCTGACAAACACGATGTCGGCCTCGCCCACATGCTTGTTCACGTCGGTGGAGAAGAACAGGTTGCGCCCACGCGCCGTCTTGACCACCTCCAGCAGGCCCGGCTCATAGATGGGCAGCTTGTCGGTGTTCCATGCGGCGATGCGCGCCTCATTGATGTCCACCACTACGACCTCAATCTCTGGGCACTTGTGTGCAATCTGCCGAGGGTGGGGCAGGCAGGAGGCAGGGGTGCAGGGAGGAGGGCGCTGATGTGATGGCAGCAGCATGCGCATACGCGAGCTGGCGCTGCCAGGGGGCGCAGTCCAGGGCAGCTGATAAGATATAGGTGATACAGGATTCTGTTCACAGCCTACGGAAAAAGGTGCTGATACATCCTCTGCACTCACCATTGCCATTGTGGGCCCGCCTGAGGGAGCAGTGGGGTGGGGGGTGTGGATCGAGTCAATAACTGAGCTTTGATTGTGCGGTTGCATATCCAGAACAAGCTAAAACACTCCTGCAAGCGCCAAACCCCGACTCGCACATCCCACAGCTTGCAAGACCCCCGAATCTTCCCAGTACACAGCCACTTGCAGCCGGCTGAACCGACAGCACGCCCGCCACTATGGCAGGCGCAGAGCCGCGTCGGGTCACTCACCCACATAGCCAGCGCCTGCAATCGTGCACCCAGGGATGATAAGGAGAGGTTGGAAGGGCGGGCAGGAGGTGTGAGAAGCTGGGTGAAGGCAAAATTCAAGTGGCAAGCGCAGGGACCTGGCAACTGCACCATGCTTTCACCACAGGAACTATTAGTTGCACAGCAAGCGTCCCACGCAGTGCTGCAGAGGTCGGTGGGACGCCGCGGGCTGTTGGGGCCAAACTGCTGTGTTTGCAGGCTTACCAATGCAAGCGATCTTCATTTTGGCGAAAGTTTTGACCAACTGAGAGGTTTGACAAGCACTCTCGCAGTGCTCCCAAGGTCGTCCCTGCGCTACAAACTTTCGACGGTTTGGGGAGCGGGAAAGACAGTGATGGCTGGGGGGATCGGGGGACAGCGCGAGGGATTGGAGCACTTGAAGGGCCCTGCCACTGGCAGGCTGCCAGCGCAGCGTGCCTTCTTGCCATGCGCTGTCCATGAGCCCCCCTGCCAACCGCCAGCCTGGGCTTGTTCCACACTTAAGTGATGGCGGAGGACAGTAAATGCTCTCTTTGAAAACCCCTTATGGGAACCCTGGAGGCAACTCATGGAGCCCTTGACGCCTCAGGACGGCGATGGCGGCTCGAGCACGCCTCAGGGCGTAACATTGCAAGGCGGTCCACAGCAATGGCACCGTTAGTATGCATGGCACATCATGATCTTATCCATGAGGGTAAGCGTGGCTTCTGCAGCGGCAGGGTGGGTGGTGGCGACGGGGGGGTGGGGGTGGGAAGCGGAGGCCTCGCTGGCCACAGCAGCAGCGGCAACGTCCCACTCTATGACGAGCAGCAGCAACCTCGGCGGCAGCGGGCAGGGACCATGCGGCACCCATGGTCAAAGCACAGGCTTGACCGCCCCCCTGCCGCCCTCATTCTGTGGAGCTCCCTGAGTCTTGACTGCTCCCACTGCTGCTCTCAAAGGCGAGCAGAGCGGGGCTGCAGAGCAGGCTGAGGGCTTGGCGCCGTGGCCGCACAGCCCCGCCGCTCCCGCTGCTAGTCGAGTGCGGCTGCTCTCAGGTACGTTGTCAAGCAGGTATGGAGGTGGGAGGTGACGGGCCCGGCTGCTCAACCTCACCGAACGCACATCCCCACTGATGTCTACAGGCAGCCCCCCGGCCCCCCCGCCCCCCCGCGAAGCTGAGGGCCGCCGCCCGCAAAGCCAGGTGGGGGATGAAGAGCCGCCGGTGTTGTGCTGCAGTCAGCATTCGCAAAGCACATTTGGGACACAGTTTGATAATCTGCTTTGCCCTTGACTGTGAGTGATGATGGTGCCAGCAGCAGGCGGTGCCAACATGGCGGTAGCAGCAGCGGGCAATGCACACCGCTGATGCCAGCCACCCCCAACTCGCACGAGCGTTACCCGCTCTCACAAACGTGCACATTGCCTGCCTGCTGCAGAATTTCACCCGCTCTCCAGCGTGAGATAGCCAGCGCGAAGGCTCGCGAGGTCGCGCTGCGAGGCAGTGGTCCGAGGGAGCCGTAGCTTTCGCAGCGGATTTGCTGAGGACAACACGCCGCGACATGTTCAGGGGCAGCAGTGGCGGCCGAACAGGCGGCGGCGGCAGCGGCGGAGTAAGCAGCGACAGAGGCAGAGTCCCTCGGAGCAGAAGTTGTGGGCCTCCAGGCGGCAGTAGCAAGCAGAGGCAGAGGAGCAGCTCTGCGCCGTCAGGTTCTCGCTTGCACCTCTGCACGCATTTCCGCCGAGGGTACTGCCGGTTTGGGTCCGCCTGCCGATTAAGTCACGACCCGGCCGACCACGCAGCCGCCGCGCTCCCTTTCCACGATCGGCAGCTGGCGCAGTCGCAGGTGTGTTGGGCAAACGTGGCAAGCGCCGGGTCTGCCTGCCATTTTGCCTCTGTCTACATCCCCACGTGCCGCCTTCAGTCCTGTGCACCGTGGTCTCCATTTGCTGTGCAGGCCAACCTGAGCACAGCTGCAGCCGCTGCGAGCGCAGGCTTGCCTGCCGGCGCTCCCTGGCGGTTTCGCGTGCTCAGCTACAACATACTCGCCGACCATCTGGCGCATGAGCACGCAGCAGAGCTGTACAGCTCGGCGCCGCGCTTCTCGCTGAGGTGGAGCTACCGCAGCGGCCTCATCATCCGGTGGGGTGGGGGGCAGCGCTCGCTGCCTGGCTCCTGCTTGGCCCCTCATGTTTGCGCCTGGTCAGGACGCGGGTCTGGTTGTTGCTCATTTCCCGGCCGGATCAGCTGCTGATGTGCTCTGCTACCCATGCTCTGCAGGGAGATCGTGCACCACCGGCCAGATGTCGTCTGCCTGCAGGAAGTCGACCACTTCCGCCAGATGCAGGAGGAGCTGCGGCCGCATGGGTGAGCAGCGGGCACGGCGGGCCAGGCTGTCTGCCCCTCCCTGCCGTCTGCACTGTCTGGTGGCGTTGACAGCGGCCGCTCTGCTGCTGTCAAGTCTGTTGCAGCTTTGTTCTCCTTTTGCTCACAGGTATGAGGGCCTGTACACCAAGCGGACTGGCGACCGCCGCGATGGCCTGGCCATGTTCTGGCGCACCGACAGTGTCCGCCCTGGTACGTCCAGCATGGGTGGCAGGGGTGGCCCTCTGCGTGGAGATGATCACGTCGGCAGGCGCTGCAGGACCGCACTAGACCATTTCGGAACATCTGGGCTGCTGCCCTCCTCACCCGTCAGGCCGCACTGCTTGCCCCCTCTGGCTCGGCCCTGCAGTGAAGCAGCGCACCATCTGCTTCTGTGACTATGGTCTGAAGGACAACGTGGCGCAGCTGGTGGCCTTCCAGCGGGTGGGCGGCGCTGCCGACGCGCCGAGCCAGACCAGCAGCGAGGGCAGCGCGGGCAGCTTGTCGGGGCACAAGCGGCGGCAGGCCGACTCGGGACCCAGCAGCAGAGGCGCCAGCGGACCCACGCACCTACGGTTTGATGACAGCGACAGCGACAGCTGTGGGGGTGGCGATGCGGCATCGCGGGGAGCACGATTTGCCAAGCGGCGAGGCGTGGTGCCCAGCGCTGCAGCTGCGGCGGCACTGGAAGCCTGCTCAATACGAGACGCGGTCTCTAGCCAGCCCAGCAGCCCAGCAGCAGGGGCTGGGCCTGCAGCAGGGGCAGCAGCAGCAGCAGCGGCGGCAGGGAGAAGTCAAAGCGGCTCGATGTGGATGGGGATCGAGGTTGAGGAAGCCACAGAGCTGGCTGATGGTGATGCCGAGGCAGCAGTGGTGCAGCAGCACCTTCCCTCGCTGGTGGTCGCAAATATTCACGTGCTGTTCAACCCACGGCGTGGTGACATGAAGATGGGACAGGTGACTGGGGCCTCATGCCAGCTCAATGTGTGGAGCTATGCTGGCGCTCAATCTGGTGCGTGCGTGGATGTCGCAGCACCGCACGGATGAGGGAGGGTGGCCTGCATAAGTTTGCTGGCTGGTCGTCCACCTATGGAGCACATGCTGCGCCTGTCGTGCAGGTGCGGCACCTGCTGGAGCAAGTGGACAGCCTGTGCTTGCAGCAGCAGAAGAGCTCTGGGCTGCGGGCAGCTGCTGTCATCTGCGGTGATTTCAACTCTGCAGCAGGTGAGTGTGCGAGAAATTTCCGAAAGTGTACGAAGTGAGGGTGTCTTACTGCCCTGCCAAGGGCCTTCTTGGAAGCGCAAGGATGAAGCTTTCAACGTGCTGATCTCCACTCTTGCTGGGTAACGCTTTGCGTTGGGGCCATGCATGCTGCAGGGAGCCCCATCTACGACTTTATTCGCGATGGCAAGCTTGAGTTGCCACTGCATGACCGCCGTCGGATGTCGGGACAGGTGCGCTCCGCTGCCGCCGCCCAATGTCAAGACCCCAGTTGCCACGGTTGCTCTGCCAGGTTGCATGGCCCATCTGTATCAGCATCCCTGCTGCAGGTGGAAACTTCTGGGCGCAACTGGCGGGCGATGCAGCAACAGTTCCTTGCGCAACAGCGGCAGCAGCAGCAGCAGCTGCGGCTCAGTGACGGCGCTGGAGCTGGCGTTTGCGACGCCTGGCCTGGGCAGCCCCCTCCGCTGGTGGTGAATGCGGCGGCAATCGTGCCGCCGTATGCTCCACCTGCAGTTGGCCCTGAATGGCGCAGCAGCAGCGGCCGCAGGAGCATGCGGCCCTGGTCGGCAGAGGACGTGCTGCTGGCGGCGGGCAGCAGCCACGGGGGCACCTCGATAGCACGCCACCCTCTGCAGCTGGAGTCGGCATACCGAGCAGTGACGGGCAGCGAGGCTGCTTACAGCACCTGTCACGACAAGTGAGTGGAAACGTGGGGAGCCTTCCATGTGCTGGAATGACGACACGGCCACCTGCAGGACTTTGTGCTATGTGTACCCATTGTCTCAGCAGGCGTGAAGAGCTGCTTTGCCTCTTGAAACTGATCATGGTCACCTCTGCCCTTCAACTTGCCAGGTTCATTGGCTGTGTCGATTACGTTTGGTTCTCACCTGGCGGCAGCGAGGCTGCACCCTGGCACTTGCTGCCGCTGGCAGTGCTGCCTCCGCCGCCGCTGGAGACGCTGCACTGCGCGCTGCCCTCGCCTGCCTGGCCGTCAGACCACATCTCGCTGGTGTGCGACTTTGCGCTGCTGAACAACGGAGTGCCTGCCCAGCAGGGTGCCAACAGCCAGCGCACCAAGGCAGGCGCGCAGGCACACTTGTGAACAAGGTGCCGCTCGAAAGTACGGGCGACGCTGGACAATCTTCACCGTGCCCTTGCAGGCATTTTATGCTCTCTAGGCTAGCCGTTCCACTGTGCTTGAATGTTGAAAATACATCACACCACACAATCGCATAATGCATCTCGCATCTGCCCAGACAGTCAGCAAACCATGTCCCATCTCTCTGTGAAGCATCAGTGAGATCAAGAGCTGCAGTGAAGACCCTGCCTGCCGGGCTGTCCCAAGGCAAAGGCAGGCAAAAGACAATGCCGAAGCCAAGCATGGGCATGCAATCCGGCGGTGACTGCTGCAAATCAGCACTGCAGCGCTTAGTGCCGGGTTTCAATGCTGGTACATCGACAACCTGCACCTTTTGATTGCACCAACAAATTTTGAGCATAAACGGTGGCACAGGAGATGCTGCCAAGTGCGTCACAAGCTGCAACAAAGCATGCCATGCTGGGGTCCGTGACTCGCCACTGGCATGGAACGTACTAAAGAGCCGGCAGGCGCCTGGCGGCCACATCAAGCTGCCCGACTCGCACCGCCAGACGCTCCACAACTGACTCCAGCGCATGAACCTGCGCCTCCAAGCCGTCCAGCAGTGCTTCACTTGAGTGCCCTTGGTGCTGCTGCTGCTGCGCTGACAGCAGTTCAAGCTGCCTGCGCACCTCGGCTGCCGTCCCTGCCAGCCGCTGCATCTGGCCCGCTGCCGTCTCGTTGCAGCTGCACATGGGCGGCGCAGCAGGGTGGTTTTAGCACAGATTCTGGATGCCCTCTTCGCAAGGGTTGGTTTTGCGCACTTGAGCTCCGCCCCGGCCATCCCCGCTGTTCGCACCGTGAACACCGGCATGCGTCAACAAACTCGCCCCCACCTGCACAGCAGCTGCTGCTCCGACACCGGCTTGTCCAACTCTGCACCAATGGCCAGCTGCAGCTGCTCCATGAGGTGCGCTGCAGCAGAGGGAGTGGATGAGGATGCTGCACGGGCTGCTGGGGAGCTGGCAGATGCCTGGCTGCCTGCCTCGGAACTGCTGGCCGAGAGCTGTGCACCCACATTGGCTGGCCTCACTTCTCGTGCCGCTGCAGCTGCCCCTGCTTCTATGACATCGCTGCCGTGCGCGCTGATGCCTGCCACGACTGCCACCTCGGGCAGCCCAATCTCCATGAAGCGGCGGTAAAAGCAAATCACGAGCTGGGCATCGTCATCATCCTGCCGCAGACTGCGCTCTGCCTCCTCTGCCTCCTCCTTTGACAGGCGGCCAGCGGCCGTGATTGCCCCATGGATCTTGTCCAGCGTGTCGGCGGCCGTAAGCTCTGCGTGGCCCTGCACATAGTTAAGACGAACACGATCAGCAGGCATGAAGTAATGTGCGCAAACTTGCTGTATGCAGACTCGGCCAGCAGGAAAATTGAGGCGCGGGCAGTGAAACCCGTCCCCGCTGCAAACTTGCCTGAACCCCTACAATGTTCCCGCCAGGCATCGTCCACATCTCCACCGCTGCAGTACTGCTCTCTGCCAGCAGGATGGCCCCGGGGGGTAGCGCCATTACGCAGTCGCCATGCGACTCAATCAGGCGCACACTGCTTGGGCAGGCAGTGCTGCTGTCGGCCCCTGCCGGCGGCCCAACCGCCACATCCCGGGCTGCCTGCATGAACGCTGCGCACTGCTGCAGCAGCGGCCTGAGCTCTATGGTCTCCACACTGAGCACAAAGCGGCCATCTGGATTTTTGCCCACGCGGCCGCCTAGTGCTGCAGGGGACCCGGGATGTGCAAATTAGCACAGATGCACCTCAGCATTGGTAAAGATTCAACACTGCTTGAAAACATGTTGTTTTATTCTGGAAGTCAAGCGCAATGCCAAGCCGGCAAGTCGTACCTTTGGCAAGAATCTGACAGCCAAAACACATCCCAAGCATCCGCACTTGGGGGTGCTGCATCACGGCCTGCTGCAGCCAGCCTTCCAGGTCTCGAATCCAGGGCCGCTCTGCACATCAGGGCACAAGGGATTTGGGCTCAACGGGCGAACGGCACTTGCTGCAGATGGCCATGGATGGCAAGCTGCCGGCAGCGCTCTCACCCTCATATGCGCTGTAGTGGCTGCCCGAAATTATAATTCCATCAAAGCTGCCTGACAGCCCCTCGAGCGGCGGCAGCTCTCCCTTGAAGCACTGCGAATAGGAGCTTGGGCGGAAAAGAGGCTCACGTTGGCATTTTGCAAATTGCAAAGACCTTTTCAGACAGCGGGGCGGGCCTGCTAAAGCCCACCCTCTACCAAACATATACTGCGCCGACAAAAATGTCCACAGAAATCATAGTCGGCTCGCCTTGAATGCGGTGAAGGATGCGGCCTGCAGGAGGCGGCGTACGCCCTCCTCGTGGCCGCACCACTTCTCGGCGTCCTCGCAGTCCAGGAAGGCAATGCGCATGGCTTGCCGGCCCAAGCGTGGCAGGCTGATCTGGGACAGGCTGGCCTGCAGGGTGGCCGGCAGCGCGCGGCGGTGGTGGAGGCGCGGCAGCGCGAGGAGCGGCGGCGGCAGCAGCGGCACGATGGCGGCGGCGGCGGCGCCAGCAAGTCTCAGACCGCTGCTGTTGCTTACCGTCTGATGATCAGATGATGCGTGGTAGTTGCGGTTTGCTCTCTGTTGCCGGAAGAGCTCGAGAAGTGTCAACTTGGGGCCGTCTTTTCACGCGTACAAAACGAAATAAGGAGAGGTATGCGGTTATTTGAAACGGTCCAGATTGACAGGAGATGTCGGGAAAGCGTTTGGGTTTCCCATCTGGTGCCAGCTCAGAACCCAGCCACTTGCAATCCTGTATTCGGCAATGCTGCATCATTCTGGAACCTGCTTGCGCGGATGCAAGGCGGCCCAATGTAAGGGGGGGAAAGTTGCCTCTCATAACTTATTTACAGGGCCGCAAGCGATGGCATGCAGCAGGCGTTTCGCTTGTAAGTTGCAATGCCAAAAAAGTTGGAACGGACTGGAACGTTGGGTGAGGTTTCATGATTGATAATTAAATTCTGATCAAATTTTGCTGAAAATCATACGGCTGAGGGCCTTGGTTGGGGCCAGTCGTTCCACCAAGGACGAGGTGTAGGCACCTGTTGACAGCGGCAGCGATTGCCTGCCCGGCCTACCAGGCGTCAATCTCCTCCCGAACAGTTGGCCTACGGCTGCGCCGTGAGGCGCCAGCCGTCCTCCCCTTGGCGGCCTTTGAGCTGCCGCCGTCGCTGCCAGGTTGCCCACCATTGGGCCCGCTGCCGGCATCGGCGGAGGAGGCAGCCATGGAGGCCAGGTCGCCGTTGCTGGCAACTACAATGCTGTTCGCCTCTGCCGCCAGCAGGTCAGCCAGCGCCTCGTCGCTGGCATCCATGCTCGACATGTCCAGGCTGGACAGGCTGCGGCGCGCACCATACGTCTTGGCAGCCAGCTTGAACAGGCCCTGCAGCCAGCAAGAGTGGACATGGAGAGCGTGAATGCAAATCGCATTGGTCTGTGGCTATGCAAGCGTGCACAGCAGCTCAAGCACGCCCCGGCCCCTGCATCTCGATGTACTGCTGCATGCGCACCTGCCGGCCGCTGAGCCCGGTGCTGGCCGCCACCTCGCTGATGTGCTCCTGCCATTCAGAGGTTCCCGGCTTGCGAGTCTCCACAGCATAGCCCAGCTCCTCGGCAAGCTGCACAACAGATGTGACGAGGATGAAGCATGACAGCATGCGAAGCAGAAAAACTTTCAACTTTGCCATGCTGAAGCATGTGCAGCGCATGCTGTGGCAGGCAACCATGGGCCTCTCAATGCGGCACGCTCACCTCATAAAGCCCGCCCCAGCGCTCAACAGCACGAGCAATATCATAACGGCTGGCACGGATGAAGTCGTTCTTGGCAGGCATCACACCTGATGCACGACAGGGAAGGAGGGGAGCGTGCAGCTTGTGGGACAGGCATACTCAACGACTAGAAGTAGTGGGAAAAACACTCAACCTGCTCCCTGCCGACAGCAGGTGCGGGGCCTACTACTTTGGCCTGGCTTGCGTGGCAACTGGCGATGCACGCGCAGCCTGTGGCCTACCCGGCGGGAGGCCCTGCTCCTCTATGAACTCGTCCAGCTCGGCCCGCACATTCTCAAGCGAGTCCCAGTAGCCCTTGGGCCGCCTGCATGCCAAGTGTCAGACAATGAGCATGCTGTCAGCTCGTATGCAGGTAGTGTGGAAAACTGGCAGTCAATTTGACGTGCTCCTGAAATGCTCATGCCTCTAAACGGTAAGCTTGTGTGATGCCGCATGCCCACCTGCCCTTGGCCTTGAGCTTCCACCCAAGCTGCTGGGCCACTACGCTGGGCCCGCCGTGGGCGCTAATTGCCTTCTCCAGGTCGCTCCTGCAGCAAAGCAGATGCCAATGAAGCATAACACGCATGGCTCTGGGGGACCAGGAAAGCCTCACACCTTCCCGCAGCTGCTTTGGGGCAGATGCTGGTGACGCGAGCCTCCTCAACAGCCAAAGCACTCCTGACCGCCAGTGCTCGCGCACCTGTTCATCTCCCGCAGGTCGCTGCGCGAGGGCAGCACCCGGTCGGCGCCAAAGCAGCGCTCCAGCTCAGCCACCAGCACCCCGTAGTCCTCCACCATGTCGGCCAGCGGGGGGCGCTGCAGCTTGCGCCGCAGCGCGGCAGCAGCGGCCACCTCGCCCGACTCCTCCAGCCGCAGGATGCTGGACTCGGCCTGCACGTGGGTGCCAACGCATGGGCGTCCTCACGTGCGGTGGCCAAGCAAGCCAGTTGGGGGGGGTGGAACAATGACCCGGCCACTAGTCAGAATGCGTCAAACCACCCAGCATGATGACTGCACAAGGCTGCCGTCGCCCTGTGCCCACCTGCATGGTCTCCACGCGCAGCTTGATTGCAGCCAGGTTTGCAGGCACGTCCTCAAACACCGTGCGCTCCAGCAGCGGCTCCAGCACGCCCAGCATGCGCGTCGCACGCGGGATGACGATTTCGACAGCATACTTGAGCTGCGTCTGGCTGTACCCAGAAGGCTGCATTCAAGGCAGAACGGAGACACCAGGTTGGGTTGCGGAGCGCAGCTGCATAGCAAGCAGAGTATGCCTATGGGCGAGGATGCACCGAGGGCCTAGCAAGCGCCGCCACAGCTGACAAATGTGCAAATGTCCTCACCTCCCCATCGCTGCTGCTGCTGCCGCTGCCGCTGCTGCTACTGCCGCCGCCGCTCGAGGAACTGGTGGAGCTGACGCCTTGCAGCATCCACTTGCCCTGGAAGCGCTCAAAGTCGCCTGCCACCTGCCGAAACTGGATCTCACTGCAAAGTGGCGAGGCGGCGTGCGCGGCTGGCTGTGTCAGGCAAATTTGGCATCCTTGCAAGCCATCCAACTTCAATCTGCGGCCCACGCTTTGTCTCACAAAAGCACTGTCCGCCAAGACACCCACCTCTCCGGCTTCTCGATCAGGTCCAGCACGCTCTCGGCATGCAGGCACATGTACAGCATGCGCTTGTAGCCGACCTGCAAGGCCCAGAATGGCAGGCCAGCAGAAGCAGATCATGTCGGCAAGCATGGACACCCAGGCTGTTCAGAGGTACGTGGCATTACAGTTCCTGGCACCCATTCTGCGCCTGTATGGATGCAAATCGAGGGCTGCCACACATTCCCTCACTTGGCGGACACGGATGATGTTTGACGGGGCGCTCCTCGGCAGTGCGATGCGCTGGCTGACGGCGAGGTTGGGGATGAACTCTGCCAGCCGGTCATAGTCTGTCAGCACATCCCACACGGCCTGGAGAGAGCATGGACAAGGGCAGCAACAAACTTAGAGGTTGGATGGAGTAACAAGCAAATTGGAATGTGCCAAGCAATACAGCTGCATCCTCAACACTAACTCCCACCTCTGGAGGAGCGTCTATGGTGATGGCTGCCACCGCCCGGCGGTGCAGCGTGTCGAAGGTGTCAAGCCGGCGCAGGTGGACTTCTGCCGCAGCAAGGGGGATCGACCGGGTGCCTGCCAAGCCGTTCAGACCTGCCCCAGCAGGTGCAGCCGCACTGCTGCCCACGCTGCCACGGCTGCTGGTTCGCCGCAGACCAAACGCGGGGTAGGCGGCCTGCAGCTGCTCCTTCTCAGCTTGCCGTTGGTTGAGCTCGGCCTGCGTCTGTGGCTGCATGCCGCCGCGGTTGCCTGCTGGCGGCAGTGGCACCGACACCACGCCAAGGTAGAGCGACTGCGGCTCAGACTGCTGCTGCTGCAGGGCCCGCTGTGATCCCTGCAGCAACTCGCACGCTGCAGGTTGTGCATCTGCAACTGGCAAGCCCAGCCGCTGCCGCTGTTGGGCCGCCGTCAGTGGCGCTGCCTCTGGAAAGCTACTGCCAGTCAGGCGCCAGAAGGGTCCCTTGCTGGGCAGCCCCTCCTCTTGTGAGTCAGACTGCTGCTGCTGCTGCTGCTGCTGCTGCTGCAGCAGCGTCGGCGGCTGCGCCGCCGGCTGCGTCGGCGGCTGCTGGCCCTGCTGCTGCTGCTGCTGCTGCTGTTGCTGAACCCTTGATGCCGCTGCAGCATCGACTGCTGCTGCTGCTGCCCGTGCCGCCTCCTCCTCGGCGGCCTCCTGCTCCCAGCCAGGCCTTGCTGGCATGGGTGCACCCGCTTGCGTGCTGGGGATTGGAGGGTCGTCCTCGGTGCCTGCCCAACGTGCCAGGCCCGACGCCCGCAGCTTGTTGGCCGAGATCTGCATGAGCACCAGCCTGCCACTGTGAGTTGCAGCCGAAAGAACTCACGGGCAAAGGCAGAGACTGCGCAACTCGGTTTGTGTTGACCAAGCCAGGTGGGCAAACAAAAAGCTCACCTCCTCCGCACGGCGCGCCACCGCCTGGATGTTGGCGGGCAGCCCGGCGCGCACAACGTAGCTGACAATGGCGCTGGGCAGCATGATCTTGGGGCGCACGCAGATGTCGAAGCGGAGCAGCGTGGCCATGCCGACAGCACTGGAAGGGTCAGGCTCCACTACCCACCGCCCGCTCATCTCCTGCAGCCAGACGATCAGTTGAGGGGGGGCAGGCAGTCGCCACATGCACACTCCAAAGCAGGCATCCCATACCCATTATGTAGCAAGTATGCCAGCCAGGCGCAGAGGGGCCGCAGCATCCAGCAGCAGGGCCAGCGCAGAGGCGCCGCAGCAACACATAGCCGCGCGAGGCTCGCACCTGGAAGTCTCCCTCCAGCATGGAGAAGCGGGCCTCGCGGCGGCCCAGCGGCAGCCGCACCTCCTCCACATCCAGCAGCGCCTCCGCCTCCAGGCGCCACAGCACGCCCTGGCTGCACCCGCGCTGCCGCAGCAGAACCTGCAGCCAATTCCAGGTCCAAGCACATCGTTTCAGAGGCTTCCATGCATGCTGGTGGCTTACAGCTCACAGAGCTGCGCGCGGGTGGCACAAGCTCACAGACAGCCGCGCACTCAAGTTGCGCTTGGCGCAGGCCAGGCAGGGCACCAACCTTGCCGGCACGCTGGCTGGGCAGGCGCTCGCAGCTCTCCAGGTTGGGCACAAATTCTGCCAGGCGCTCGTAGTTGGTCAGCACCCGCCAGACGACATCAACGGGGGCCTGCACCACGGTCTCTGCCACGATGCGCTTGCCAGTGGCCTGCTTGCCCGCTTCGTACACCTTGACTGCATTGGGCGGCGGTTGCAACGGTGGCACCGGCACTGTGCCCCCTGCAAGTCCTGCAAGTCAAGAAGGCACGATGATTGGTCCATCAGCAATGGTTGAGAAGCATGGCGAAGGACAGCACGCAAGGTGCACGTCATTCGGCCCCAGGTGCAAAGACGCCGCTGGGCGGTGCAGGTGGTGCTTGCAGCAACCCTCTCCCTCCTATCGCCGTTCATCAGGCTGGATCCTCTGTTCGATCGCACCTCCGCTGCCAGCAAAGGCGGCCACAGCAGAGGGTGGAGAGGGTTGCCGGTTTGTAGAACCCGCCCCCTCCCTCTGGCAGGGCGACCGTGGTGAGGACCAGCTGCTACGTGAGTGTGGCCGGCCTGCAGCAAGCCCGAAGGCTGGCCGCAGGCCAGAGAGCATAGCTGAGCCCCCTACCCTGCTCGGGCTTGCGGGCGCCTTCAAAACGACAGGATGTATGCTTTCTCAGATGTAGGGCCGTGGGGTAGCTGTGATGGGCGCAGGCAATCAAAGAGGATTGCCGCCAGGCGGGACATGAGCCAGGCCAGCAGGGCGATGTCAGGGCGCCTGGGTGGATGGCAACGACTCGCTCCAGTGGCACAGCCTCCACCGCAGGCGGTGTAAACCATCTGTGAGTAAATGCAACCTGATCAAAAAATTTGGGGCAGCAAGACCTTGCTAGCATTGCTCTGGTCGGCTATTCCGTTGTGGTTTGCTCATGTTTGCACTCATGTTTGCATCATGCATGCTGGCAAGCATAGCAGATGAAGCTTCATCGGAAAGTGAAATGGGTGGGGAAAGGAGGCTCATTGGAGGTGACCTTTCATCAATACCTGCTTTCATCAATACCTGGACATTCACCAGCCCTGTGTGCCGGAACAACACCAACTGGCACAACACCGATTCTACTCGTGACCCATGCACACGGCCCCCAATGATCCTGTTCGGCACATTCACAATTGTGCATCTGCTTATTGGTGATGACGGTTGACATCTGTACACCGAGGAAGGATGTCCCTACTCTGTCGCTCTGTAGTTCATACCCTTGCTTGTGGCGCGCAAGGAGCACACAGAGTCATGCACTGTGCTCTACGTCCTCTCCTGAGGGAGACACTAATTCTCTCAGATGGACACTGTGCTGCCTGCCTTCGCCATAACGCCGGATGGCCAACACGCGCACGCGGCAGGAGCGGCAGGAGCGGCGGCTGCCGCGACAGCGGCGCAGCGGTCTGGCAGACGCCACGGCGGGGACTGCAGGAGCTCGCATCAGTCCTGTTGCTTCAGCACGGCTGTTGATCATTGCTTGAGCAGACCAAGCTGCAAGTAGGCAGCAGGTGAACAACCAGCAGGTTGATGATTCAGGCCGACATGCCTTCGAGCCTGGTCGGGCTCAGGACAGCGATCACCCAGATCCAGGAAGAAATGAAGAAGCATTTCCTGTCAGTGCCATGTCAGCAATCCTGGGAGGATCGCGTTCTACCCACAGCCCCCCACAGCGATGGTTGTCAGCCCGTCCTCGCCAGCTTGCCCATTCACAATGCAGGCCACCATCCGCATCTCCAGCGCGCGGACCGGCGTGGTGAGCAGCAAAGAGCCCAGCCCTCGCCCAGTACTCAGTGCAGGGCCCAGCCCTCTCTGCCCGGCGGCTGTAGGAAGTGAAGGAGGCGACTGCGACGCAG
The DNA here is from genome assembly GCA_001430745.1 of Auxenochlorella pyrenoidosa. NCBI lineage: Eukaryota > Viridiplantae > Chlorophyta > Trebouxiophyceae > Chlorellales > Chlorellaceae > Auxenochlorella > Auxenochlorella pyrenoidosa. Next base: position 615,048 of record KQ482003.1, read on the forward strand.
CTCAAGGCCCCGTGCAGCGATCTGCGAGCCCCTTATCGCCGTTGCCGCTCCTCGTCCCTCCCGCCGCTGCAGGCCCGCCGGGCCGGCCGCTCCAGCGTGGCCGTGCAGGCCGCCAACCGGCCGCTGTGGCAGCCTGGTGTCACCCCTCCGGCTCACCTGGACGGCAGCCTGCCTGGCGACTTCGGCTTTGGTGAGGGCTGCCATCAGTGAACGCGCTGCTGCAAGCCGATGGGCAGCTAGCAGCAGCAGGTAGCCTTTGCGCGTCGGCAAGCCGCGGCTGCGTTGTATCAAACAGGCAGAGGTCAGCAAGTCTGCCATGAAACAGTTTGTTTCTGGGCAGGTAGGCAGCCGTCACCGACTGCAATTGCACTGGCGTGAATTTGCCCCTCCCGCCTGCAGACCCCCTGAACCTGGGTGCCAACCCCGAGGCGCTGAACTGGTGAGCTCAAGCGGCAGCAGGCCTGGCTTAAATACACACATGGGCAAGGACAGCGTCCGGGTCGCGCAGGACAAGGTCAGGCAGGTCTGTGCGTGCTGGCGTCGTACTCAACGCAAATGGTATGACTGGGAGCATGTTGCATGGCTCGCTTCACTCCCGCAGGTACCGCAACGCTGAGCTGCAGAACGGCCGCTGGGCGATGGCTGGCGTGGCGGGCATCATCATCCCCGCTGAGCTGACCCGCCAGGGCGTGCTGAACGTGCCCGCCTGGTACGACGCCGGCAAGGTGTACGCCGAGAGCGAGAACGCCATCCCCTTCGGCTCCCTGCTGATGGTCCAGCTGTTCCTGTTCAACTTCGTGGAGATCAAGCGCTGGGAGGACATCAAGAAGCCTGGCAGCCAGGGCGAGCCGGGCAGCTTCCTGGTGAGGGAGGGCTGCCCAGCAAGGGGGGTTGTTCTCGTACCTGGATGATGGCTCGCCTCTGAGCTTGTGCGCCAGGACCTGGCACCTGCTCACGCTCAGCACTGCACTCCTGCTGGCTCTTGCTGCAGGGCTTTGAGAGCGCCTTCAAGGGCACTGGCGTGAGCGGCTACCCCGGCGGCCCCTTCAACCCCCTGGGCCTGGGGTGAGCACCGCGGGCCGGGCTGGCGCACGTGCTGGCGCATGTGCTGGCCCAGCTCAGCTGTCTTTGACGCCCGCTTGCAGCCCCATGTTCACCTCCTGTCGCCGCGGAGCCCACCCGCCTGCAGCAACAGCAGCAAGGAGTCCATGGACGACTTCAAGTGGCGGGAGATCCGCAACGGCCGCCTCGCCATGGTGGCGTTCCTTGGCTTCCTGGCGCAGCACGCCGCCACCGGCAAGGGCCCCATTGAGAACCTGGCTGGTGAGCTGCCGTACTGCGCGCCAGGTTGTCAGATCAAGTGGTGGGCTGCATGCTGGAATGAATCAGGTGCTGCTCGCCTTAGTGGTGCTATGCCTCTGCTGGCTGCTGCCTCAGCTGGTTGCTGCACCTGGTTCTCCCCTCCCTGTCTCCTGCAGACCACCTGGCTGACCCCTGGGCAAACAACTTCTGCTCCAACGGTGTGAGCCTGCCCGTCTCTATCTTCTGAGATTTTTCGGGTGCCTAGCGCGCCGGCAGCCACCCTGCCAATCCCTGAGAAGAGCAACTTGTGCTTTGTGCTTGCTATTCCCTTGCTACGCGTTTCACTGAACTCCCTCGGCTGCTTGTATGACACTCACCGCTAGCCGGGCAGCAGGCGGCGGTATCCCTGTAAAGCTGTCAATATTCGACTGCACAGGCCATTACTGCAACCGCATTAGCCGAAAGAGAGGGATGCTGCACAAAACCTGCGTGCGCAAGTCAGAGCATCACTCTTCCTCACCGGGTGAAATGTTGCTGCAAGGCTAACCACGGCAGGCATTACAGCCTTACTAGGTGGCACCCCAGCAGGGCAGGCGGGCGGCGAGGAAGTTCAATGCTGACAGGAGCAGCCTTGGAATTTGCTGAATCACTTCGCAGTACTGACAGACCCACTCCCAAAGCCGTGAATGCTGCACAATAGGCATGCCAAATCCTGTGGCCGGAGATTGGCAATGGGGAAGGGGGCTGCCAGCGTGCGTGCCCATTCGAAGACAGCAACCATAGCAAACGGAATGCACATTGTGAGGTGCATGGAGTCATGAGCTGCCTGAGAGAGCGACTTAGTGAGCTGATGCCCTTACCCCAGCACATGTGTGTGGCTGAGCAGCACTTGCGAGCATGAGGGGCAACTGGCGGTGCAGGACTTGATGAAGAGCCAGCTCAAAAAGCATAGCTTTCCAAACAGATAGTATTTGCACAGCGGCCTGACATAAGAGGAGCGGCTTTGGGCCAGGTAGAAGTCGAGGGCGGCAGCGAGCCTTTTGGGAGGCGGGAGCGCCTGCAGGGGGCCAAAACATGTGGAAGGTTGGTGGCCTGCCGCCGCGCTGCTGCCGCATTGATTTTTCAGGTATATTGTACGTATCCTGGGGGCCTTAGGAGACCAGAGCCTGGGTCGGTCAGGATGTGGCGCAGCACAGCACAGGGTTGGGACCCCTCAGCAGCCAGAGCTTGCCTGCAGGGCCGGCCTGCTTCTTCCCTTGCCCCAAGCAGCGCCGAAAGCCTAGCAGCCCCCGGAATCAGTACTTCCCTCTCATGCCACCGCTGTCTTTTGAAGTGGGCTCTTGCAAGAGTATGCACTGCTGAGCAGCTTGGTCTGGAGTAGAAAACAGAGCTGCACATGTGCAGCAGATCCAGTCATGTGGTTGGTGCAGGCAAACTTAGCTTTAATGGCATCCTGATGGTTGGTAAGGGCAGCAGCAGGTGCTATGTGTGTGCCAATCAAGACGCCCAGAGCCGCGGCGGTGGTGTGTTTGGGAGGCGGTTGCGCATCAGAGAGCGGGACAGAGAGCCAGAGAACGCTCCAATGTTCATTGTGGACTTGTTCAGAGATCCAACAGAGGCGCCCATCGCGATGGGCATGCTGCCTGCCACATGCGGAGAGCTGCCACTTGCAGCAGGCATAGCCATCGCGCTGGTTGAGGCTGCATGGTGGGTGGGCGGCGCAGCAGGACCCAGTGAGCAACACTCAGCAGGCAGATGAGAGCAGTCCACGCACGCGGCCCAGGAGAAATGGCCGTCTTCCAGCCATGCGCACAACTGTTTCCATTCAAGTGCCTCATGTGACTACTCACCGACAGGCGGCAGAGCGGCTGCGGGCTGCTCCACTGGCTGCTCCTCCATATCATCATACATGCCCTCGGCAATCTGCTCCGCAAGCTCCTGATCATCGCCCTTGCCGTACACGACAGTGCCGGTCACTAGCACCACAAACCTGCAGGTAGAGCTGCCCAAGCTCAGCAACCGCTGCGATTGTTGGGAGGCTCATGCCAAAGGGCAACTTCAGACTATGCAGGCGCCAAGCTCTCACCCAGCAGCCTGAATCCAGCTGTAGATGCTCCAGCTTTCGCCCAGCTTGCCCATGCCAAGAGGGGTGTAGAACAGCACCAGGTCGACCAGCCACACAAACAATGTACGCGTGGTCTCCAGCACTGTCCTGCAGTGCACAGGCGTGAGTCCAGTGACTGAGTGCGCTCCGGCCAGCGTGCAGCCAGGCGACCAATGGTCATGCAGTGCCTGCTTCCTGCCCAAAGCTGGAGCTTGGACTGCCATATACTCGGATGCTGTCAACCCCCCTGAGACTGCAACCCGCCCGCATGCGCTTGCACACTTGCCTGAAGACGGCGCCTAGGTGGCCGGTGACGCACATGCCTGCCACGTTGTACATCAGCAGGGCAAACATGTCGATTGCCAGCACGCCTGCAATGACGCCAGAGTGCGTAATCATCTGCATGCCAAGGTGCAAGGGTATGCAGTGTGCTGAGAGCCCCTGTAAAGGGCATTCCGCATGTTGATTGCTCAGCCATGTACCACGCCCGAGGCACAATTAGCTGGCAGGTTTGTTGTACAGCAGAACATGCACAGCCAGCCTCACGTGCCAAGTGTCGACCGAGTCTTCGTGCAAACCCTGGCCATCGACGCCAGGCAGCCGCTGCAGGAGCCAGGCGCGACAGCAGAATGGATGGGTGCAACCGCTGCATCATGGTGACAGCACACATGCAGCAACAAGAATGCATGGTGCTGAGAAGGCATGCTGCGCCTGAGGTGCAACCTCACCTGCACGATGGGCAGAACCAGCAGCAGCATGGTGGCGGCGCCCAGCACGCCCTCGTAGCCCACAATCTTGAGCGGCGGGATGGCCAGGTCCGCCATGAAGAAGTCCTCAAACGTGATCTGGGCCGCCTGCACACACTGACTGCACGTGGCAGAGGGAGCGAGGAAGCGTGGTCGACAATCAAAGTGACGAAGAGCGGTTACATCCCGGATGATGCACCCGCCAGAGTTGCTCGGACCGCCTTGCTCGAATGCAGCCCACCTAGCAATGATCAAGCCCATGCCCAGAAGCATGGCTTCCTGGCTGACAGGGTGGCTGGCGCTGCCCTCGCCTGCACATTTGGAGGCCATGGGGGTCGGGGCAAGGGGGTACATTTGTTCGGGCACGGAGAGCGGGCCTGGGAAACAGGTGGCCAGATGCTGCACGCATACATAATGCATCTTTGCAGCGCACTCACCCGAGAGCATGCTGCTTGTGCCGACAAGAGCAATGCCTAGCACACAGCAGCCGATGCCAGCATAGTGGTAGCGGTTCAAGCTGCAGGAAGCAGCGTTACGAAGGGGTATTACTGAGGCATCGCAGCAGTGCCCCTCAGCAACAAGACAGAGTGCAGGCTTGGCTTCAAGCACAGCGGCCCCACCTGCGGCGCAGAAAGATGACCGCAAAGAGTGCTGCAAAGAGCATTTCTGCCCCACGCATCATTTGGTATACCGAGGCCGTGACTGCATGCCAAACAGTGGGCAAGGTGAGTCCGTGACATGTTTTACCTAGGGTACCGGCAGGATTCAGTACATGAGGGGAGTAACTGCTGCCTGAGCCCAACAGCAAGTCTATTGAAGCACCTGCCGCACCTGACAGCAGGCCCACGTTCATCAGCACGGTGGCGATGAGGTCAAATGCCGTCGGAATGAACAGCATGAGCGCCTGTGCCAGCTCGCTGTGCCCGTTCTTGGCTTCGACTGCGGGCTCCTGCACGGCAAGGCATTCAAGCCTTTAGCCCTTTGACAGCAGAGGGCGCAGCTGTGAGAAGCGTATTCATCACATGCAGCAGCGCATACGCACGGCAGTCAAGGCTCACCCCTTCTGGCAGCAGCGGCTCTTGGGCCGCCTCTGCTGAAGTAGAGGCGGCCTTTTCGAGACGCTGCCGCTGCTTGCGCTCGACAAAGAACGCCAATGGCAGGCAGAAGCTCATGCCGCAGAACATGACTGCAGGAATGGAGCGAATCACATCCCACAAAGGGGTCAGACAGCGGCTGCTGGCTGATGGGATGAGCGCTGGGAGGGCAACGAGGACCCACCCTCCCCTGCAACCGGCAGGGCAGCTACTCTTGCGTCCACCTGTTGTCATGCACCACGGCTTTTCAAATGCTTTGGTGATGCCATCACTTCCAGGGCCCTCTAGCTCGTACACTGCAGGGAGAGGGGAGCGAAAAGTTTCGGTCAAGCCTGGCAGCCCGTGGCCCCACTGGCGGCGGCAGCGGCAAGAGGCTGGCGTCTGATGCACACGGCATGCTTTTGTGACCGCAAGGGCAGCACCACGAGCAGGCAGCATCAAACTGGAAACACTGCGAGGGACCATGAAACCTAGGGCTGGGCTGCGCCTGTCCTTGGCCGGTCCCTGGCCGGAGCTCACCGATCTTAGCGAACAGGCTTGTGCACGTGCCAAACACGACTAGCCCGGCAACTGCAGAGCGCGAACCCAGCGTCATGGCGCCCAGGCAAACCCCCAGTGGGCCTCCCTTTCGAGCTTTGAGGCGGGCGAGACGTGAAACGGCTAAAGGGCTGCTCAAGTGAGATCGTTAACAAATGGCTGGCCCAACACTGGAAGCCCCTGTAGGCGCCAACTATTCAGCATGGCACAGCAGGCTGGCGGCAGTCATTGGTTGCTGCCAGTTGAGTGCAGCCTCCTGCAACGAGGGCCAATTCCACTCAGAAACGACTAAACCTGCCTTGTTTCCATTGATGGCCGCCTCAAGCTGCTGAAATAGCAGCGCTGTGTTGATGGGGTGGTTTGCTGGGTGACGCTGCCTGCACGAAAGGACGTATCGAAACGGCATGGCTCCTGCTCCAACCAGCTAGTCCAGCATCCACCCCGCTTGTGCCCCCAACAGAAAGCCTCGCTCCTCACCTGTAAGCTGCAGCAAGGGGAACCAGGGCGCCACACAACCCGCATAGTTACATCTCAGGGCCGGTCAGCTCTTCCTCTGCATCAGGGCGTGGACAAATGTGCCAGGGGAATGGCCTAGTAGCGTGTCGCCTGCGCGTAGACCGTGGGCATTCTGAAGCCGACTGCAGCACCCACATTGAATCAATGCTGCTTGAATTCCAGCCCTTGATGCGGCCACATGCTAGCCTGCAGACCCCAGATCCCATGCTGGCCGGCCTGCCCACCTGCTGGGGGAGGCCCGCGAGCGCCTGTGGGATCGTGCCACGGCGGCCAGGGGGGATGACCAGCATTCTTTCTTCTTTGATCGAATCATGCCCACACTCCTGGCACTGGTTCTGCCAAGGAGAAAGATGTCCCCGGCTCACTGAAGCTCACATGCCTTACATGCTCCTTGGCACAAAAGGAGCCTGCCTGACAGCCTGGTTTGGAGCAACACCTCAGGTGCAGCTGCCAGTGCTTGCATACCACGTTCAAAATTGCACTCTTGGAATGAAGCCTGGCTGGATATAGTGCTGCTGCACCAAGGCTTCGCCCTTGAATTTGCAGTCTGACTGCACAACGTTGAAAAGCGGGCGGCGCAGTTATTATTGTACTGCTATGCCCTCATGCAAATGCGCTTGCAGGAACCACCTGGCCACCCTGAACAGCAACATCAACAGCATGGCTCGCAGCATACGCAGACACTGAGGACACCTCCCATACCAACATACCTGAAAGTGCACCATGGGCAGGCGCTCAGGCGGCCCATACTTGCGCTCTTTGACTCGGAATGCTGACTGCTCTGCCGCGGTCGGTTTGTCAAACCATCCGAATTTTGACCAAACCTCGGGGAGCCTGCCGCTGGTCTTGTTGCCGGGCCGAAATTCAATGAACTCCTCGAGGTGCTGGCAGGTAAAGTCCCACAGCGGGTTTGCCACCGGTGCATCATCGCCAACGTGGCAGCACGTGTCGTTCCAAGCACGTACTGGCAGCATGCTCGCCATGGCAGCTGCCTTCAAGGCAACATTGCGGCAGAGCTCATTCTCGACGTCGGCAGGTGAGCCACAGAGCACGACAGTGCGCAAGTCGGGCCGCATCACGCGTAAGAAAGACTGCACCAGGGACAAGGGCAAGCTGAGGGACAGGTCGACTTCGTGGCGGTATCAGCCCAGAGAAGCAGCACAGCGCCCTGAAGGCATGGCAGGAGAGGGATGCAGAGGTGGAAAGGCCAGCTCATAGCAGGCGCGCCAGCATGCTTGCTGCTTCCAGCATATAACACCAAACGGCCGCTTGCCCTCCTTCCCACAGCGCAGTGAGCATGCCTGCAGGGCTGCCATGTCATTCCATGAATCGGTAATGTCATCTCTGGTTTGGTTTGATTTGATTGGAGTGAGCATGCCGCTGAATCCAGCGTTGAACACATACCACAACGCCTGCATAATGTGGGGCTGGAGAGAGCGGAGGTGTTGTGAGCTTCCTTGCTTGCTTGTTTTTGGCTGTAAGTTCTGTCTTCCCGCAACAAAACTTGCGACACAGACCCCCAAGAGACAGCTTGGTGCTAAGCGCATGCCTGTAGGCATCAAATCCAGGTCGAACGTGTGCAGAGGAACTCCTTCAAGGAGCCCTGCACACTGGGGCTTCAGCTGTTTGCTCATGCAGCCACAAGCCACCGACCTGCCGCTCCATGTCCAGCATTTCGATCTGGGCGTCGCAGAAGGCATTCAGCGCCTCCCGCTTCCAAATAACAATCTGCACAGCAGTGGACAGCAAGGCGAACGCATCAAACACCAGGTGGGCCTTGGACTGAGGCCAAGCAGCCAACAGAGAGAGGTCTGTTGACTTTCAGCGATGGCTGGCCTGCAGGCAGAGGTGCACTTTCCTGGCTTGACCATTCGAAGAAGGTGAGGACATCTGTCCCTTGTTGAAGATGCTTGCCCAAAGTGGCCATGATGTTGTCGGTGAGCAACACATCTGCATCTCTTGTCATCTGCACATCGGGATGCGGCACAGTCTTTGCTCCTGGCAAGGTGCAGGGCAGAGGCAAATGATTCCAGGCTTGCCACTGCTCAGGCTACAAGCTCCGCCGCGCACCGCAGCTCAGCACACGGCTCACCACATACTCGGCGCTCTGGTTATTCGCCAGGTCTGCCTGCCAACAAAAGCGCGCGAGCATGGATATGCGGTAGTTGCTGATCCTGATGCACTCTGGCAGGAACAGAGAATCATTGCCTGCGCATATATGCGCAGGGACCATGATTTCATGGAAGCGCTGGAAGAGGCGTGGAGCCTCGGTCGTAAGTCGGTGGGCCCTGCTGCCCGGCCCGCTGAAGTCTTGTATGGGAACCAGGCCGATGCCGGCATCGCGCAGCGCTCGGGCGGCAGAGCTGTTCCCGAGGTCGATGTCTGTCATGAACACCGTGGGCAGCTCATCCTCCGGGTTGTACAGCCGCGAGACGAGGGCAAAATCCACCCAGAAAGGACTGAATCTGTGCCGTGCCATTGCAACGGCATAAGACGTCAGGAAAGGCGCTGCAGCACCAGTTGTGCGGTTTGTCCAGTGCACAAGCAGAGCATGGCCTCCAGGTTGTCCTGCTGGACCCCAGAGAGCTCCAGCTAGGAAGGCCCCAATGGCCAGCAGCACGATGCCAGCTGTTTGCACTGGAGACGGCATGCTAAGCAATTGCGTGGAGGGTAGGCAGGTCGTTGTGCATCCTGCAGTGCAGGCAGCAGAGTGGCGAGGCTTGCTTGTGGTGAGGGCAGAGAGAATCTACATGTGGTACATGGGTGTGGGAGTCGGAGCAACGCCAGCAAGTTCAGGAAGGCGGCGCACTGGGCGGCAGACAGGCGGGCCAAGCAGCAGCTGGCAAGAGCAGCCCCTTAGCCCCTGAGACACGGGGGTTGCACCAGGCATGGTTGGCCTGTCGGTAGAGGCCAAACCCCTGGCACGAGGAAGGGTCTTGCTCGTTTTTGGCCAAACCGACCCCTCCCACTTGCCTTCCCGTTGGCCGCTGTCACTGAATCGCGAATCTTCTGCACTCGCCTATGCTGCAACAATAGCCTTGGAGAGAGGCTGTGTCCCCTGTCGCTCGTTCGCCCGGGCCCCCACGTGCAGGGGCTAGAGACCCCCTAAAACACGTTTTCTGAAACCGGAGCGTAAGTCTTTCTGCAAAAGACTGCTAAGTCAGCCTGTGGGGCCGCCATGCTACCTGTGGCAGGCTGGATGCCGCCACAGTGCTCGCGGCAACGGGCCCGGGCGCACGGTGTCGAGTGCCTGACGGGGGGCAGGGTCATGATGACTGCTTTAGAATGGAGGCCTGGCCTTTCAAGGGTCTGTGAAGCAAATTTTGTTGTGGTTAGACAGAGTTTGGGCCCAAACAAGCAAGGGCCCGCACCACAACGCCGGTGAGGGTGGAGGCGGGGCTCAGCATCCTGCGCCGCATCCACCAGCTGGTGGATCTGCAGATGTGGAGTGGGCCACGTTTCTCCAAGTGGAGCTTGCCGGCGGGAGTCCAGTGGACAACCCTCCCCAGCTGACCAACTACAGCACTCTATTCCACCACAGAGGACGCGCAGACGTTCGCTGATGGCCAAATCAAGGACCTTGGGAGCTGCTGCTTGCTTATTTGTCTGTCTAACCTGCTGCTGCTGCCTCGCTGCTTGGCGGGGAGGTAGGCTAAGGAGGCGCCGCGGCGGGGTGACCGGGCCCATGGCTGCGCTGCATGCTTGTTCTGGCTGCGTTCACCGCGTCTTACGCCGCTCGCATTGTGCTGGCTGCAACCAGCGGACATCTGCCGGCTGGGCCTGGCGGCCCAGATCAAGATGATCGGTGATTGAGGCTGCCTGCCGCAGCTTTTCTACGTCTAACATGGTGCTGTTGGCAACCTCGGCAGCGGGCCTGCAGCGCCAGCTCACACTCACTCAGAAGTGGAATCCATTGCAGGGAGGAGGGGTCTGGCGTTGGACAGAGCGCTCAATTCCAGCGTGAGTGTGCTTGCTGCCTGCAGGTGGCTTGGAGGCACCTACGGCAGGGATGACGGCAGCGGCAAGCCACCTGAATCTTCGCAGACGAACAGTACGGATGTGATTTCTGTCTGCACACTCGTCCACAAACACCTGCGCACCGTGTGCTGTTGCCACAGTTTGGCATGCCAACATCGCAGCACAAGTGGACACCAGTACAGGGATGCTGGCTAGCACGACCACAAGGGTCAGGAACAGCTCGCTCTCCCCAATGCGGGGCGCAGAGGTTTCGGTGCTCAAAACACGCATGGTGTGGGCACATTAGCATGTCCACGTGGCATGCTGAACAACATCTGATGATTGTGCAGGATGCGCTCTAGAGCAGATCTCTGCTGTGTGCGCAGCAGGGCGCGCAGCCAGGCTTTGGGCCCACCACTGCCTCAGACTACAGAAAGTTGGCACATCTCGGCTGGGGTTTGAACCATCATCACAACTGACGCAGCGCGGCGGCAGGACGGGCACAGCATAGACGCAGCGTGGTTCAGGCACAGCGCCTGAGCCCTAGCCCACGACACGACAGAGCGGCCATCTTCCTCATACTTTTGCAATCCGTTTGTCCGTCCTGGGAAGTGTGCCCCCACTTCCCAGCTCTCCCTCGCCCTGCGGGGCAGAGAGAGCACAGCTTTCCGGCGATCTTCATCACTATTGTCTCTTCGTCACCATCGCTGCTCGTCAGGCTTTTGAACAGCAGGTGATTTTCGCTGGGCGCTGCGGCTCAATAGTGCGCTGGTTCGCACGTAGGGTTCTTTCTGCAGCCCAGTTGCTGTGCCAAAAGTAACGCGCTGTGTTCCCCCGCCGCCGCCTGTGACCGCCGCCGCCACCGACTCGCTCCCACTGCCGCTCCCGCGTATGCCTCACAGTTGTGAGTGCACAGCAGCAGCGCAATGGCGGTTCCTGATCACATCGCCCACTGGGTGATGGCACGCGCCCCAGATGTTGAAGGGTTGCTGGCCAGCATGTTTAAGGGCACTGGGCTGCTCCAGGTAGGCCTCTGAGCCTGTGCGTGTGTGCCGCTGGTTGGCTGCCTTGCCGTTGTCTTGCCTCCTTGCACCCAGTGCCAGCACCGCATTGCACCAAGGACCAGCACCGCACCTTGATATAGCAAATTCAGCACTGTTTAGAGTTGATTGCAACTGCCGACTCCCTTGGGGCACTGCAGGGCGGCTTCTCCGACTATGTGATGGCCCTGGCCATCGCCTGCGCCTTCCCCATCGTGCGCCTCATCATGGACCGCAAAGTTTACGGGGTGCGCTGCCGCACAGGGATACAGCTCTGGGGCTGTGCTTTGCACAGGACTCCCTGCTCTCTTCCTGCATGTCCCCCTCCCCATCCAGCAGCGGTCATTCCCACACAGTGCAGCCACTGGCGCATCGTGTGCTGGGGGTGCCGGCAGGCGATCCCAAAAAGACCGATGTGGCGGTCACCCGCGAGCAGCTGGACACTGTGGATAAGTTCAAGGGTGAGCGCGGCAGCTATGGAGCATTCTTCTTGGCGTACCCAGAGTGATCAACATGACTGCGTGGCTAAACCAAGTCTTGGCTGCTTGGCATCGTGCACGCTACTTGTTTGCCGCTGACGTCATGCTGGCTTATCTCTCCCTGCTGCGCAACAGAGTCGGCATACAAGTGCGGTGTGCAGATCTGCTTCACCATAGTGCTGCTTCTGGTTGGGCTGAACAAGCCGTGAGTTGGTGGGACAGGGATGTGTCAAGATGTTGCTTGGGTATGCAGTGCAGTGCTTCTTGGTGGAGGCACGCCCAATACTTCACCCTTCCCCCCCCCTGCAGCTGGTTCTACGACACCAAGCTCTACTGGGCAGAGTGCAGCTGGCCCTGCAACGTGCACATCAGCTACGGCGAGCGCTTCGTCTACTGCCTGATCTTGGGCTTCTACGTGCAGGTGTGCAGACAGTATCTGGTGCCTGCAGGCCCTGCTGCAGCTGTAGCCAAGATAGAGGTGCAAACCAGTGAGCCAGGTGGCAGTGCCAACGGCGTGTTGCTCCGTGCCATGTGCAAATGCCCCATCTGCCACCCCTGCTGCCAGGCGGTGCCCATGCTCTTCCTGTGGGAGACCAAGCGCAAGGACCGGCTGGAGGTGTTTGCGCACCACGTGGCCACCATCGTGCTCATCGCCTACTCGTACTACCTCAAGTCAGCTCAAGCCTCTGTGTTGCAGCACGCTGCACTTGTCTCGCTGCACTTGCAACGCCTGCTGCTCCCACCATGAAATGCTCACATGCACCTCGCCAACATGCCTGTGCAGCCTGACGCGCGTTGGCGTCATGGTGCTGGTGTGCCACGAAACCAATGACATCTTCCTCGAGGCTGCCAAGGTGAACTGGAGCGGCAGCTTGGTGTGCACGCCAGCCTTTTGGTTGCCCGCAAATGTGACCGACCTGCTTGTGAGTGCCCTCTTGCCACCCGCCGCCATGCAGATGGCGCGATATGCCAAGCACGAGGCGCTCACCACCGCCATCTTTGTCAGTAAGTGCGCCGCCTGTCGTTTTGGAGTGGACGGCACACATATGATGGCCAGCTTTGCTTGGATCTGCTCTCACAAACCCTTCCCTTCTCCTTTTGAATGCCTGCAGCCTTCATGCTCAGCTGGTTCACCACCCGCGTCTTCATGTTCCCCTACTTTGTCATCCGCAGCACGCTGTGGGAGTCAATGGTGGGTGCCAGCATTGCTGGAGATGTGTTGGCCAGCATGTCAGCGTGCAGTTGGTGAGGCTGATCATCAGAATGAGCGCAACGTGGCACTGATGCCTGCTGCGTGGAACACGGTCTCGCAGGAGCGCGCCACGGCGCTAGGCGTGCAGGACTCTATCCAGCCGCACCACACCATCCTCAACGGCTTCCTCATCTTCCTGTACTGCCTCCACATCTACTGGTGGGCCCGTTGATGCAAGGCAGTGGGCAAGCAAGCAAGCGGGAGCAACAGCATCTCCACGTTATGCTGCCGCGGCTTGCACCTTGGTTGACGGGCCGCCCCTTCATCCTGCAGGTCATACCTCATCCTGCGCATCGCCGTGAAGCAGCTGACGACGGGTGGTGCAGGTGCGCACCAGTGACTTGCTGCCTGCAGCGCCTTGCTTGCTAGAACGTGCCTGCAGTCGGATGGTCTGCCAACAAACCCATCATGGAGGCCATCTCCCTCTGCCCTTGGTTTGCTGCAGACGACATTCGCGAAGAGCGCCCTGCGACGCCGAAGAAGCCCCGCATCGACTCGGTCGGCTCCATGCCCACCCCCGACTGATTTGAGAAGGCCGGGCCAAGTGCCTTGCCCCCTCGCTTCTGCCTGCTTCCTGCTGCATGCAGATGCTGGCCTCCACTGTAAAAGTCTGTGCAGTCCTCGTTTCCTCAGCACTTCTCTACCCTAGGAGCGTCCTTGTTACTCAATTCAGCCTCTCTTTCTTGCACGTGTTCTGCATTGAAATCATGCTAACAAGGTTGAAGTCCTCTGCCCGAATTGCCAGCGCTGTCTGAGACAAGACTTACAAGTCGCTCATAATGTCCCTTGCAGCCAGCTCCGTCAGCGACAATGCCACGGTCTCTTTCTTGCCTGCATGGGTGACAAACATGCCTGTCCGTGCCGCCGTTTCTGCGAGCATCTTTGCAACTGCTGGGTGCTGTTGCTGCTTGCCGCCAGCAGCCAACCACCGTTCCCACTCCTGCACAACAAAGGCAACAGGGCGTTGAGGTAAGTTGACGATGGGCAGGATCGGCAGCGACACCCCTGCCCACAACATGCAGCAGGCCTGCAACAAGGGCAACCGCCTCGGCATGCCTCTCACCTTGCGGTGCTTGAGGTACAGGTAGAGCGCTGCCCGGGCGTCATCCACTGGGCTGTGCTCCCCCTCCTGAATGCTGAGGCCCAGCACCTCAGATGCCAAGTGCCGCAGTGCGCGTGATTTGAGCTTGCCAGTGCGTGCCTGCAAAGCAGCATTTTTAGCAGGGTGTACAGCATAGTGATAACTGCGCTGTATACATGTAGCAGGTGACCCAGTCAGCTGCCAGCATGAGCGTGCAACCCCTGCTGTGGCCGGGGAACCTCGCCATGACGAGCGTACCTGCACCTTCATTAGTGGCGGGTACTTGGCTGTGTCGCGGACATCCTTGCGCTTGTGGCTCAGCAGCAGTGCCTGCATGCACAGGAGCAGTGAGAAACTAAATGAACAGCCGCAAGGGCGAGCAAGAATCTGGAGGCAATGGCGGAATGCACCGCTCAGTTCTGCTGCTTGCGCTGTGCATGGCCTGCGACCGAGGTGGAGACGGTCTCGGCGAAATTGCTAAGCAGACGGGCAGGGGCCCTGCCAGCCTTGACCTACGCTCCCGCTGAGCTCAAGAGCTAGCTTCAGTTGCATGCTGTCCTTGGTCTCCCTGTTTCCCTGTTGGGAGGCCTCCTCTGCAGCAGCCTCCTCGCACCTCCAGATCATTCTCAATGGCGTGCCCCACCACGATACGCCCCTTGAGCAGCACCGCCACCTCGCGCTGGACCGCATCGAAGGGTGCGGCATCACGCAGGTTGGAAGGCCGCACACCTGCAGCCGAGGAGAGGGAGAGATGATGCTGTGAAACCATGGCCTATGTCCAAGCAGCCCGCCATGCACAAAGGAACTGCTGTGCAAGAGCAGTTGTCGGCAACCCACCGCTGACTTTGGTCCTGAAGTCTGTGACCTTCTCCTTGGGCCGCACAAAGCGGTCGAGCAGCACGTTGCCTGCGCTGTTCACCACGCACACCCTGCAAGGCACGCCATGCCATGAGGCATTGTGCACGCTCGCGGTGGCAGGCAGGTTTACAGCCAGGGGATGCTTGCTCCTGCATGCACTGCATTTGAGCCATGCTGCTTCAATACATCTCCAAGCTGCAGCAGGACCAGCAGCCTGCAATCACCTGGCCAGTGCAGAGCGCTCGCCGTCGGGGCCCACCCCAACCATTTCGCAGTCAAGGGCTACGACCTGGAACAGGAGGTTCAGTGCAGAACTGGGCTTAGGTATTTCAGAGCAACTGGCAGGGTAAAGGCCACCACCTGCAACAGATGCATCCGCTAGCTCTAGCTGGCCCGAGCTTGCACAAAAGAAGGCTTGCATGTGCCCTCCCTTGTTGCTCAAAAGTACAAGCTCGTGGACGCGGCTTGCCTTGGTGGGAGTGGTGAAAGTGCGATCACTCGGCGTTGTGGACCCTGGCCGGTTCACACGTGCAGCCGGCTGGGGCGCACCCGCCGCGGCACCAGGCCCCTCGCCTCCCTGGCGCTGGCGCTGGCCTTGCCAGCGTGGCCGCTGACCTTGCTGCTGCTGCTTGGTGGCATCCATGGCTGCCTTCAGAGCCGCCCAATTGGTGGCTGCTGCTGCTGTGGCAGCCCCTGGCTTTGGCGCAGGCGCCACGACTGTTGGGATCGATGGGAGCTGCAAGTGGTTGCCGCTGCAGCGGCGCTTCTTGGAGGCGGGCTGCGTGCCCTTAGCCACGTTATGAGCTCCAGGCGCGCCAGGTGCTGCGCTGGCAGCGCAGGGTGTGGCCTCCTCCACAGCCACATCACTGCCTGCTGCTGATGCACGCGCCTCATGCCGCGGCTGCTTTTTGCCCTTGCGCTTGTCACCGGCCTTGACCACTGCCTGGGGAAGCGCGCCAGCGTCCAGAGCTGACGGAGGCTCTGTCGGTTTCGGCTTGAACTTGTTCCCCTTGACGTGTGGCATGGCTGCTTGCCTCTGCTGCTCCTGGAGCTGCTACTTGTGGAATGCTTTCAGCTTTGCTTCGGCCAACTGCTGCTCCACACGCTGCTGCGCTGCCCGTGCAGTGGTGCGCAGGAGCAGGCTGCCACGGCGCTGGTAGACGGCCTGCACGCAATGCAGGGGTTGCAGTAGAATGTACGCATCTGAGCGCAGCGGCTTCTGGCATGCATGCAGGTGCTGAGGCTTGTAGGAGGCCGCATCGATGCGCGCATGGCAGTCTTACTCACCCTGTCAGGCTTCAGGCTATGCAGCTCTAACTTTGCAGTCTCCAGTAGCCTTATCTGCAAAGCAGCGCGGCGTAGGGTGAGGACAACGGAGGGAGTGGCCAGGTTGGTAAAAAACTTGGTCCTCAGGGAGCGGCGGCAGAGGTGGCGGCAGCGCACGACTGTGCAAGAGGGGAAGCGCCGAGCCCTTGGCCGACACGCGCTGCGGCTCAAACCAGAAGCACCACGATCACGACCCACGGGCTACACGAGCCTCGCCGCTTGCAAAATCGGACAGGGAGAGGGGGGCGAGGAGAAGTCGACACAGGTTTCGACGCAGGGCATTTACAACTCTCCTCTCGCACCTGCGAATCGACGCCCGCGCCCTGGGCCATGCGCACTCAGACAATATGCTGTCAAGTGTGTTGCTTCCTGCTCCTCACTTGCCACAGAAAAAGAAACCCGATGCGAATGACGGGGGATGCACCATGAGATGCCCGCATGCATGCTCATCAGTAACAGGCGCCAGCGTGCTGGAAGGTCGTAGCGCTGGCGGACTGGCGGACTGGCGGACTGGCGGACTCCTCTCTTCAGAGCGGCCACAAATGGGAATGCTTTTAAAGAGGGTATGCTAACGGAGGTAGTCAGCAGTCCGCACAGCATGTAGCTTTGGGGGAAAGATGAGCATCGAGTGCATCTGACGGCTGGAGGGCGCACCCACGCCGCCCTTGCAGGTGGAGGCCCCGGGCCTCTCAGAGATGGAATGCGTCCAGCTACATTCCATGCGACGCTGTGCATTGATACGCGAGCCTTGACTGGTGTTTTTTACTGCTTGGTTCGCTCAACGGTCTCTGGGCAATAGCGTTGTCAGCATCATCGAGCCTGGCAGCGGCCAGCGAGGCGCCGGCACCCTGCTGGGCTCCCATGCCAACGCCATTGGAACATGGGCAGTTCCTGACCAGCGCACTGACCAGCACACTTCCTTTGGCTTGCCCGGAGGGCGGTCAAGCCCTCCCTAAGGTGCACACTCGATCAGTCTCGCCCTCCGTTTCGTTGCTGTAGGTGCGTGCAGCGGCGTTTGCACTTCAGACCATTGTCGCTGCCCGCGGGGAGTGCGCAGTGCGAGGCTCGAAGCAACTGCTTTCGGTAGCACTCTCGTGTTGGCAAGCGCTCGTGAGCAAATTGGAGACCAAAATCGAATAGCATCCAATCAGGAGAGCGAGCGGCCGAAATGAGGAGCGTTCTGGATGATCTGGGAGAGGAGGTCACAGGTCGGTGTTTGGGGCCCTGCCTGGCGCCGGTTGCGGCCGGTGGGAGCCTAGTGCGCAAGCAGCATAAGCAGCAGCAGAGCTGGTTCAAGCCTTGGCATTTTAAGCGAGAGTTGGACCCAGCCGATCACACGGATGTCAGCAAGACTGGCGGAAGGCTGACAGCTAAGGAATGCGCGGTCAACTTTGTCGCACTTTGTTGCGGCTCCGCCACTGTCGCAGATGCTGCCCCACTCGTTTCACCTGCCAGTTCCCTCCCTCCCTCTGTGCAGGCATCGTCGCCCCAGTCAGCCTGTGCATGGCCTTGACAGTCGCCCTGGTGCGCACGCTCAACCCTGATGGCGCCTCTGACTCTGGCGCTGTCTTCCTGGCCAGCGCCTACTACACCGAGCAGGCCGGCGACAGCACTGGGCAGAAGCTGAGCGGCGCGCTCATCAACAGGTGCAAACAGGCTAGGGGGTGCAGCATATCTTTGTGCATTGTTTCCAATCGACCATGCCTTGCATGGCAGCAGCAGCGACACGACCCTGAGCTGGTCCTGCCTTCTCCCAACCCCCGCAGTTTGATTTTCGTCGGTGTGGTGGCGGTGCGTGGGGCCGACTGGGAACCCAGCGCGGTGCATGGGAACAGCTGCACAGTGTCGCTGCACAACGATGAGTTGGTGCTGATTGCCCTCCTGGCGCATGCTGCAGGTCATGACCTTCATCTTGGTGCTGCTTTTCAAATACGGGGTGCGAGCGCTCAGCTCCTGAATGCATCCTTCTGGGCTTATCTCTGTGCCCTGCAATCCCTTGCTTGCCAGCCTGTGGTCACAGGGCTGCTGCTTCTGCACAACTGTCCAGCCGTAAGCCCTGTGGTTTGGTGTTGCCTGCATGCCTGCCTTGCATCCCTGCTGACGTGTAGTGCTGACCTTCTGCTGTGCAGTATGTCCGCCTCATATACGCCTACATGGGCTTCGCGGGCTTTTCCATCTTCTTCGTCCTGGCCGGCATCATCCTCATCGAGCTGCTGCAGACGTGGCACGTGCACCTCGACTTCATCAGCTTCACGTACATCCTGTGGAACTTTGCGGCAGTAGGCGCATTGACGCTGTTCATCCTGCCAGCGCCGCTGCTCATGAAGCAGTGCTACCTCATTATCACAGGTGGGGCAGCAGCAAGCGCGACTGCTGTCAAAGTGGGAGCAGTTCAAGGACGCTGCCACACACTGCCCTGCCATGCCCTACGCTCTGCCCCGCCTTCCTGCGTGCCAACCGCAGGTGTTGTCACGGCGTATGTTTTCACCTGGATTCCCGAGTGGACGACGTGGATGCTGGTCACCTTGATGGCGCTGTACGACGTGGTAGCTGTGCTCGTGCCAGGCGGCCCGCTCAAAATGCTGGTGGAGCTGGCGCAGGAGCGGGAGGAGGTGAGGCCAGCAGCTGCGACAGCCCCTGCTTTCACACTCACTCTCATGCACGCATCAGTGTGGGCAACGGAGCAGGCTTCAGGAGGGAGCTCTGGGCAGCAAAACATGGTGCAGCTGGTATGCGGACCCTCAACCATCGGACATGCACGGCACTGCAGTACCCTAACGCAGCCATTCACCCTCATGTTTCTGCTTTGAAGACGATCCCTGCGCTCGTTTATGAAGCGAGGCCCACTCGGCGTGGCGAACCGATGCAGCAGGGCATGAACCCACGCATGCATGCAGCGCCTGACGGCATAGGCGGCCCCTTGCCAGCGGCAGGTGAAGGCGCAAACACACATGGTTTGGGTGCCTTTGTAGTGGGCAGTTAGTTTGCTGGTTGGGCTGCCTACTGCATGCCGTGATGCATGCACTACAGAGTACATACTGGCTGCGGTATGATTCTGTTTTTGTTCTTGGCGCAGGCCCTGCAATCCATGCAGCACCCGGCTTCCAGCGCAACTCCGCTGCCAGCACAGGCAGCGTGGGCGGCAGCTCGGTGGAGCAGGAGCCAACACCAGACACCCCGCTCATACCGCCTGCACCCGTGGGGCAGCAGAGCAGCCCTGCAGCTCTGGAGGGCGGTAGCTGGGCGGAGACGCCAGCCAATCAAGTGGCAGCCAGCAATGCGGAAACTCCTCCAGATCCAGCGGCAGGGCAGCACAATGTGCCTGGCGGGCCGCGGGCGACAGGTGGGTTTGCCCAGGCCCTGTCTGTATGCTCCGTTCTGCAATGTCACAGAAGCAAGAAATCCTGGTGCAACGTTGTTTCTTTGCGCAGGGCAGCATCCAGGCGGGGCTGGGCCGCACCAGGAGTCTGACGACGAGGAGGATGGCGCTTTCAGTCTGCCTGACAGCATCAAGCTTGGGCTGGTGAGCCGTGAAAAACTGTGGTGCACAGATCCTGACCTCGCTTAGAGTGTCAGCGCAGCAGCATACGTCAGAGCCCTGCCCTGCCTGGCACGATGCATGTCTGCGGACTTCAAGGCTATCCCAGCCCACACTGTTCTTTGGCTTTGCAGGGGGATTTCATTTTTTATTCATTACTGGTTGGACGGGCTGCCATGTACGACTACTTCACTGTCTTCAGCTGCTACCTCGCCATCATTGCCGGTGCGCACCGGAAGGGGCCGGGCGCGGCGGGCTGCGCAGTACCTGCATCCATGTACTTCTTTGCTGCGACCGTTCACGCTACCCCTGACCTTTTCCTGCGCTGTTGGGGCGGCCCACAGCATTGCTTGTCTCCCGTCTCACATGCCGCCGTCTTCCGGCCCCTCCTGCCCACAGGCCTGGGCTGCACACTGCTCTGGCTGGCCATGGCGCGCAAGGCGTTACCCGCGCTGCCTGTGTCCATAGCGCTGGGCGTGTCCCTCTACTTCATCAGCCGCTTTGTGATGGAGCCAGTCATCCTGCCCATGACCCTGGAGCTGGTGTACTTCTGAGTGTGCTGGCTGCATGCGCTGGACGGTCTGTAAGTTACCAAGCATGAACAGCGCTGCTGTAAAATGGATTCAAAGCGATGAAGGGCAGTCTGTGCTGATGGAGGGCTGTTGCAGGCGCTCAAGATATGTCAAGAAAATGATACGGTAGGTCGAAATACTAGCCACCTGTCCAGACATCACATCACTGTTCATGTCAAGGTCCTTCAGCTCCACATCCTCTTTGACACTGGTCCCCACGCACGTTCTTTGCTTCAATGCTGCCACTTGAAGAGCTCTTTCATCTTCATGTGAATTTCACCTTACAATTCTGGTTCCTGGCCGGCTGGCTGATCGAAATGTTGAATCAATGCAAGCCGGCTCAGCTTTTCATTGATTCTTTTAAGCACCCAAAACGCAGTGCGTCGGAGCAAGCACGGTGGACGACCTGAGAAAGGGATGGCAGCGCTTGAGCGTGCGGTCAAGGGAGAGCCAAGACCAATGTACTTACTTTCAAAAAAAAAGCATCCAGAACTTGTTACACCTTTCTGTGCAAAGTGACGACAATACCGCTCAATCATGTCTGCTGAACATCAAGCCAAGTCGTTCCGGGTTTTCCCGACATGAGGCTCTCTCACCTCGCAGCGACAGCTAGCAGCGCATCACTCGTAGATCCAGGACAGGGTAGCAGGGGTGTTGTCAACGATGCCCTCAGGGAACCACAGCGCAATCTGGGGATGGGTGGGTATTGCAGAGGTTGAATATCAGGTGTGCAAAAACATGACACGACCGCACAGCACTGCTGTGAGGCAGGGGGTGTGCAGGGGTCAGTGCTCGGCCAGGGTCAACATCATCACAGGCCTGTTGCAAACGGGCTGCTCCAGCATCCAGTCGGCCCTGGCACCTCACCTCCTTCTGCGCGTTCTCCACAGAGTCGCTGCCGTGGATCACGTTGCGGCCGACCTGCATGCATGCGAAGGCCAGAGACGCAGATTTACGGTGAGTTCAAAATGCTACTGTGAACTCAGCTCCATTTCTCAGCAAGTGCAGTGTTATGTGCTGCTCTGGGATGAGCACGCTACCCGGCACACCCGTCCAGCCCAGGTGACTTGCACCCCTAAGTAACTCCTCCTTGGTGCCTGCCTCACCTCGATGGAGAAGTCAGCGCGGATGGTGCCAGGGGCGGAAGCCTGCACTTGGCGCAGCGACAAGCAGGGAGGAGTGAGAATGGATGGTCTCGCTGCTGGAAATGGCAAGGCGATGCTTGTTCACAGCCCTGGCATCCCGCTCCCTGTTACGCTGCGAGACCGCTTGAAGGACTGGCTTGCCTGGGGGTTGGTGGCACCGATCAGGTGGCGCGCCTGCACGTTGGGCAGGCAGCCAGAAGGTTGTCACCGTGTGTGCTTCTGCTGATGTGAAACCATAGCCCGCCTTGCAAGCACAGCGCAGGTGCGAAATTGCTGGCCGGCGTCTGTACGGCAGCCATCGGCTGGCGATGCAAGAGTCGGCGCTGCCCTGGAGCCACGCATACCTGGGCCACCACGTTCTTGCCCTCCAGCACAATGGCCACCACGGGGCCGCTGGTGATGTACTCCACCAGGCCTGCAGAGGTTGGAGGAACATCCATGGAAGGATGTTGAGGCCAGGGCAAGATTGAAGGCAGGGTTGGCTGCACAGTCAGCCTGCTCTTGCTGCAGAGCATGGGCCCAGGGGGACGACGGTGCCAGCCATTCCAGCAATCCCCCTTCACGCTGAAGCCCCCATACTCAGGCAGCGCACCCGCAAAGAAGGGCTTGGAGGACAGGTCGGCGTAGTGAGACTCTGCCAGCTGCTTGGACACGTTCATCAGCTTCAGGCCACGCAGGGTGTAGCCCTGCGCGTGTAGCGATGGCAGGTTGTGGCGGTTGAGGCTTTGCGGGTTGACACGCGGGCAACAACACAGCAGAGATACCAGGCTTGCACCGCACCTTGCGCAGGAAGCGCTCCAGGATGGGGGTGACCAGGCCGCGCTGGACCGCGTCCGGCTTGAGCATCACAAAGGTCAGCTCGGTCGCCATTGTGTGCAAACGACTGCATGCACGGCATCCGGAGGCAGAATGCTCATTAGTGCTGATATGATTCGCTGCACCTCGTGCACATGGCCACCAGATACTGTTTTACGGTTCAACTCCCTCATTAAGTAGGCTGAAACGCAGGTGTGCTGACACCTGTGTGTTCTGCAGGCGGCGGCGGTGGGTACCGAGCAGCGGCGGCGGGCGCCAGCCCCCACCAGCCTCTGCACAAGCCCTGGCCATCAATGTGATGAATCGATTGGACAGACTAGAGTGGCTTCCGCCGTCCAACCCCTGCTCGCTGATCAAGGCGGAGAAAGCATGCGCGGAATGCTCGGCCGAAAAAGTGGCCCTCCCATCTTGGACACTCACCGTGTATGTGGATTGAAGCTCAAGGAACAAAGAGGAACATTTCATCGTGGAACAGGGGAAGAAGAGAACATGCTCCCAGCATGGAACGCAGCATGCACATTTGCGTTTGGAGGAGTTGTTCCGAGATCATAAGCTTTGCAAGGGGGTCTGCAGAACATACAGGCCTGCAAACACAGCAGTTGGCCCCAACAGCCCGCTGAGTCCCTCCGAGCACTGCGTAGTTCTAGCCTCACTGCCTCGTACCCTGCGTGGCTGAAATTTGGTGAACAATGCATGCTGCGGAGTGCCCTACAGCAGCGGCGGCAGCAGCAGCGGCGGCGGCGGTAAGAGCGGCGGCGAGTCCTTCTCAGGCAAACGCGGCAGGCCCTGCCAGCCAGGCGCAGTCTTTCGAGTTTGACACCCACTTCACCCTGCACAGCCAGGGGGCTGAAGCGGTGAGCAGAGCTGCTGACAACGGCGCTGCTTTGTCGCACTTCTGTTCCAGCTCACCGAGTGGAATACAAACTTCCTGTCCTGCCCCTCATGCAGCGCGTGTGGGAGGGCCGCTTCTTGGGCCGCCCGACCATTGTGAAGCAGAGATTCAGCAAAAAGTACCGGCACCCGCAGCTGGATGTCAAGCTCACAGTGTCGCGACTGAAGCAGGCAGGTTTCCGCCGCAGCCCTGTCCCGAAGCTTGGGCGAGGCACCTGTGCATCCCAGGCCAGACCAAGTGCTCACTTTGTCGAATTCTTGGGATCTTAGATCAGATCTGATTCATGCCCAGTGCAGGAGGTGCGCAGCATCATGCGTGCCCGCAAGCTTGGGGTGCACACGCCAGGTGCGGACCTTGCATGCCATGGCTTTGAGGCGACGCCAGCTGGACCAGGGGCAGGCGACCCGAACACCCGGCCGTGGTGCCTTACCAATGCCGGCGTTCTGCATGTTTGCATGCCCGTGTGCATGGCATCCATGGGTGTGCGCCCCGTGATGTGCCCCCGCAGTGCTGTACCTGGTGGACCACTCCACTGCCTGCATCTACATGGAGCAGGTGGAGGGCCACAGCCTGAAGACGCTGCTGCACGAGAACAGCCTCGCGGATGCAGGTGTGTGTGTGTGTGCGGCGTTAGCATCGAGCATGTGTTTTTTGGTCCCAGGTCAGAGGTCTGACCCGCGCGCAGCACAAGCCCTGCTGGGCAGGGCGCACCCGTTGGGCTGGCCAGCATATACTACGTACTGCCTCTTCCTGCGTCCGCCGCTGTAGAGCTGGACGCGCTGCTGGTCGAGGTGGGGCGCAACATTGCTCGGCTGCATGATGGCGGGCTGGTGCACGGCGACCTCACCACCAGCAACATGATGCTGCGTCAGGCGGACAACCAGCTGGTGGGTGTGCTCGGGGGCAAGGCTGTGGTCAGGCGAGCAAACACGCGGGCATCTGCGCGTGCGTATGTTTGCAACCGCACCTGCACTAGCCAGTGTACGCGCGGACCTGGTCGTTGCTGTTGGCACCGCTCAATGCCTTGCTTCTGCACTCACTTGCCCTGCCCAGGTGCTGATTGATTTCGGGCTGAGCTACAACAGCACCATCCCCGAGGACAAGGGCGTGGACCTGTATGTGCTGGAGCGCGCGTTTGCCAGCGCGCACGCTGAGGCAGGCGCAGCCATGGTGGGTTGAGCATTGCCTAGTTTGCATGCAAGAGCAGTTTGTTGTTGCTACCCGGTCTTTTCGTGTGGCCGTGCCCTGCAACGTTCAGCAACCGCCCACGCTCTTCCCGCAGTTTGAGAAGGTTCTGGACGCGTATCGTCGCGCATCCAAGCAGTGGAGCGCCACGCTAAATCGATTTGCAGAAGTGCGGCTGCGGGGAAGAAAACGGCAAATGGTTGGGTGACAGGCATGCATAGCTCCCTCCTTTGATCCCTTCATGTGACTGTTCCTCGATCAAAAGGGAAAAATGCGGATGTCCAAGCTGTTCTTGCTGTTAACTGTCAACCGGGCAGTGCGCTGCTGCGGCATGCGGCATGTCGGTGTGCAGAGGTGGCGCAGCGGCGGCAGGGCTGGCTGCCGGCGCAGGGACCCCCGAAAACCCCTCTTCACAGACTCCTGAGAGACTCACAAACTTTTGCAGCACATCCTCACATCTGGCCGCTCGCAGACGGTAGTAGCCGGGTTTTGCGGAGGCAGACGACGCGAACCGGACGCTGGATCGGTCTCTGCGTTTCGTTTTGAAGACCTGTTTGCTGGGTGCGGCGGGTGCTTCGCGTTTTCACTTTGGTGGGGCGGCACCCAGGCAGGCCGCCACCAGCGCACGTCAACCCGGTGAGCCACAAGTTCACGTTTGGTTGCATAGTGCCTGCACCAGTATCACAGCAATGTATCTCACACGGATTTGCACGTATGCGTAATTCCAGTCCCCAAAAAGCTGCGTGTCACTCCTTGCGGAGCTGCCGCCAAGCGCTGGCATTGCCAGCATCTGCAGGTTCTGCTGCATACAACGTGACGGTCAAATCTCTGCAGTCAAGGCACTGATTCCTCCTTGGCCACGGCATGGCCACCCCACCCCAATCGTCACCCGTTGCAGGGCGATGGCGTCTTTCCAAGCCCACAGCCTTGGTGCCAGGCGAAGACCGCCCATGCAGCTGGTGCTCGTCCTCCCCGTCCTCCTTCTGTGCGGCCTGCTGGTGGTGAACATACTGCACCTGCACACGACGCAGACCCAGCAGCTGCTCTCATTGGGGGCACCAGGCAGCATTGAGATGGGTTCAGCCGTGACCACGAGGCGCCTGTCAGCCGAGGCGTGGGCCGGCTACCCACCGCCAGAAGTGGCTGCCGGCGCCGGCGAGGTGCTCAAGCTGCTGAACGCCACTGAGCGCACCCAACTGGAGGAGCTGTGTGGGCGCTGCCTTTTTGAGCAGCTCAAGATGACCATTGGCTACGGCAACGGGCACAAGGCAAGCTGCAAGGCGGCGTTGGAGACGGTGGCAACTTTTGATTGGTTCTAGTTTATGTGCACGCTGTGGAGGCGTCCTCTCCTTGTTGAGCAAGATCCTTTAGGAGCTTCTTTCATGCCACCGTCCTCTAAACCCCCTGCACTGCAGTTCTTTGTGGCCACTGGCGACATACCTTTCATGTGGATACGTGACTCGGCGGTGCAGCTGGGCGCGCTGGTTCCGCGCATTCCGCAGCGGGCTGCACTGCGCCTGCTGGTGGAAGGCGCAGTGCGCACGCAGGTACCTGCCATGACGGGAGGGCATGGCTAGATGTTGGTTATCTGCATCGGCTTGCAAGGTACAGGTCTGTCCTTGCACTGCTCAAAGAAAGGTGTGCCGGCTGCTTCGCAATTTCCCCATCTGCAGGCCTTCTTCATCATCCAAGATCCGTACGCCAATGCATACTATCTCAAGTGGAAGGAGCCTTCGGCGCACACCAAGT
Source organism: Auxenochlorella pyrenoidosa (assembly GCA_001430745.1). Taxonomy (NCBI): domain Eukaryota; kingdom Viridiplantae; phylum Chlorophyta; class Trebouxiophyceae; order Chlorellales; family Chlorellaceae; genus Auxenochlorella; species Auxenochlorella pyrenoidosa. The sequence goes on from KQ482003.1 coordinate 641,237, forward strand.
CTGAGCGGCTCATAGGCAGGGGCGGCTGGGTGGCCACGCGAAATTACGAGCTGGTGCGTGTGCCAGCGTGATGCCGGCAGGGGTGTCAAGCTCTGTGCAACAAGGCATGCTTCATGTTTTCAGAGGCCCGCGGCCACCCATGATGACATGCTCCTATCACTCTCACATGTCCCGCCTGCAAACGGCACTCTCTCGCGTGTGTCACTGCGCGTGCCCACTGCAGGACTCGGGCGCATATTTTATTCAGATGCTCTGGAATCTGTACTCGCTGCCAGGCTATGGCCGAACTGCGCTGCTGGCTGAGCCGGTGGTCTTTGAGGCCGTCAATCTGCTAGTCGACATCTGGACCACTGAGCAGCACCATGAGGAGAAGTCCAAGTATCGGTACTCTGAGCTGCCGAGGGAGGGCCGTGGGCCACTGTCCAACTACACCGGTGGGGTTGGGGCAGCAAAATCATGTTTGCAAGGGAAAACATAGATGCGCTGTCTTTGGGTGCACTGTCTTGCTGCATGTGCTGCAAAAAATCACCGTGTGCTTGCACGCCAAGCACTGTCTCTGCTTTTTTCTTCACATCGTTCAACACTGCTTGTTTCATGGGGCCTGCAGGCATGAGCTGGTGCGGCTACCGCCCCAGTGACGACCCGCAGCAGTACGGCTACAACGTACCAGTCAACATGTATGCACAGGCAGCTGTGGAGCGCGCCCTTGAGCTCAACGCTGCCGTCTGGCACAGCCAAATCTTTCAGGAGAAGGCAACTAGGCTGGCACAGAGCATGCGTCAAGGTGCGGAGGGTTCGGATGCACTTCATTTTCATTTTCCCCTCATTCAGGAAGTCGTAAGCTGAATCTTGGTGCTAGTCCCTTTGCTATCTCCTTCCTCAAAAACTGCAGGCATTGAGCAGTTTGGCATCGTGGAGGTGGAGCCTGGGGTCAAGGTGTACGCTTACGAGGTGGATGGCCTGGGCAACAAGCTGGTGAGCAGATTTCGTGGGGCAGCTTAAAAACAGCTGTTGCTTCCAGCTTTCAGCTGTGATAGCTCATGTCAATAAGCCTTGCGGTGTACATGCTCAAGCCTGCCGTTGAGCCACGAGGAATAACTGTTTGCTCCTTAACCTTTGCTGTTTGTGTCCAGGTCGACTATGACGACGCCAACGTTCCCAGCCTGCTGTCCATCCCGCTGCTGGGGTATGCCCACTATGACCCGGCCGTCTATGCAGCCACGCGCCAGCGTATTCTGAGCAGCAAGAACCCCTTCTTCTTTGAGGGTGTGCACTTCAGCGGCATTGGCTCGCCACACACGCCCTCCGGCATGGTTTGGCCGCTGGCGCTGTCGGTCCAGGGTCTGACGGCAAGCACCGCAGTGGAAAGAGTAGAGATGTTGCGTAATCTGCTCAAGATGCAGTGTGGCAACGGGCTCATGCATGAGTCAGGTGAGCAGGCAGGGGTGAGCAAAGGGATCTGTTGATGCTTGAGGCACGCCATTTATGAATGAATTCGATTGAGCGATTCTGGTGGCACCCAAACAGCCCACTACTAACTGTACTGCATGCGTGACAACCTCTGCATTCTGCAGTGTCTGTCAATGACCTGAAATCCTGCACCCGCAAGTGGTTTGGCTGGGCAAACGCGATGCTGGTGGCGCTGGTCGAGGGGGCCATGGGGATCGATTGCAGCGTGGCTTCTGAGCGAACGCGGCTTGCACGTGTCCTGGTAGGAATGAGGCTGGGGCATGCTGCAGCATGCATTTCTGGCCTCGAAAAGCATGCATGCATGAGGCAGCGGGCTGGTCATGCCTGGACGGTGTTGTTCAACAGCACCCCACTTTGAGGTGTCCTCGTTGCGGGCTTGGGCCTCCAGCTCAGCACCCCTGCTATGCCTGGACCAAGCAAACTCGAAACCGGGTGCTCTGGCTTGCAGGCGCGCGAGGAGAAGGACAAGGGCAGCACACCACGGAATGGCGGCCCCGAGGATGCGCTGTACTATGAGACGCTGGAGGACACCATTGTGTTTGATTCCGACACGCTGCGCGCACCGCAGGATGTCGACTTTATCATGCGATGATTGTTCTCCTCTCTGGTCCCCCTCCATTTGCTTCAAGTAAAATCAACGTACCCACTATCAAGTCGCATACTTCAGAGCAGCAGAGCTGTCCAAAAGCATGCAGTTGTGGGCAGGGCGGGATGTGCTGGATTGCTGGCAGCACCTTGCCATGAGCTTACCGAACTGGCTCCCCAGAAGCCCCGCACTGTCTTGATTGCTTTTGGCATCGCTTGGAGTCGCGCTCTGGGCCTCTCATAAAAGTTGCAGGATTTGGTGAAGCAATTGTCAAGAAAAGCATCTGGACTTGCAGCAATGCCAGGGAGCCGCCGTCGGCCCACCAACACCAGTCAGCATCCGGCAGGTTTCTCGACCTTCAAGAGCGTAAATTCTGCGCAGCAATGTAGACCCCTGCATGGATTGAAAAGGAGCACCATGTGCTGTTCAGACAGAGCCACAGAGCTCCCCTGCGATTGTCCGTGTGCACTCAGTGCTTGATTGCTTGCCAGCAACACACTTGCCAGCAACAAACTCACCACTCGATGTTGTCGTCACGGTTCACCACTGCATAACCCAGGTCTGCAAAAGAGAGCAGGCAACATTGTGCAATTGTGAGGGGAAACGAAGGCAGGTTTGCCCAAGGAGTCCTTGTTAACCGACTAGACCCAAATTCCCTCTCACCGGCAAAATGTCCGAAAAACACCGCCAGTTCGCCCAAGGAGAGCTCGTGCATTGACCAGAACCTGCACGAAAATGCACGACCGCCTGAGATGCACTATCACCACCAGCATGGCAAGCTGTGTAGGGTGCACCCATTCCATCAAGGGAGCCAACATTTTTGTTTTGTTCCCACAAGAAGCGACTTACAGATTGTTGAAATTGTGGGGATTAAGATCGCCGGCATAGAGTCGAGAATAATGGACCTGCAGAAGACAGGGCATTGGAGGAGGAGATGAATGCCAGCAAGCCTGAGCGAAAGCAGCGCAGGCTTCGCTGCAATCAGGCACACTTTCTGGCCTGTCACGTCCCTGCCAGCAAGCCTGAGCGCAAGCAGCGCAGGCTTCGCTGCAATCAGGCACACTTTCTGGCCTGTCACATCCCCGCTGCGCTTGCCTCTATGGCAATCTGCCGGGGAAGCCCACAAGACGGTTTGATCTGAGCAAATATGTCGTATTCATATGCTTTTTTGCGCAAAGTGGAAAGGCAGGGGGAGCAGATCGTCTGTTGGAGCATGTTTTGGAACGTTGTTCAAACACAGCCTTTGTGCTCAATGGCAGTGCCTTGACGTGGTGGGCAACTCAGCCGTCGTTTCCCATGCAACTACCACATGGCTGCTTGAGTTGTTGCAGACGCCGACTGCAGCGCATCACACGAGCAGAGAGGCCTCACCATGCCGCCTGGCTCACCTTCCACGTCAATCTTCAGAAGGTCCACGCGCGTGTGGTTCAACTCCGCCATGATGTCTGGGTACGTTTTGAACATTTCCGGATTCCCTTTGGCAAATGAGCTGGTGGGCTGGCCCACACACGTCTTGTGATAGGTGTGACGCCCGCCGGGAAGCGATGTGCCGTTCCACGTGCAATCGAATGTGTGGACTGAGCATGGCGTGGTCTGCAGATGGGCATCGGTCCCAAAGTGCAGTCAACCCATTGGGCAAACGCAAGCCAAGCCTGAACAGGCAGTCACATTGGGTGATGCGCTGTGCGTTGCGGGGCACATGAGAATTGCTTGCCTCAAGGATTGCCTCTTCAAAGTCGTACTGTCCGTTGGAGCCCAGCGAGTACACTATGCACCCGGGACGGGTGAGGTACTCATCCAGGCATATATACTTGCCGCCGTCTTTGTCGCTGCCCAACCGCACAAGTGGGCCGCCGCTTGTGCAGTTGATGAAAGGATTGAACCTGCATGGTGGCAGGCTGAAGGTCTGCGTGCCGCGCATGCTTCCTGCTCCCACAACCAAACTGTATGTTCTGCAACATCACTCCAGGCAATCCCTCCCCCCAGCCAGCGCAGCGCTCACAGGTCGTATCGTGACAACTGGTGCGGCTCCACCCTGCATGGAAAGCATGACAACAGTGGAACTGTCAGGCAAGTTGGGACGACTCGGCCCAAAGTTCTGTTGCATGGTGACCAGCACGCGCTCGTCGCCTCACCTGCCGACCAATAGGGAGCCATTGTTTGAGTGCTTCCTCTCAAGCTCCTTGTACTGCGTGGCCATGCGCCCAAAGAGCGAGGCTCGCCACGTCCTCAGCTTCTCCTCTGCCTGCCGCGCCCATGCGCTCTCCTCCACAAGGACGCGGGTGGCGGTACTCGTGCCTTGCATCTGCAGGTGTAGGGTGCAGCATTTTGGCATGATGCACAGACAGCATGCTGCAAGAAGCCAGCACGGGCCCTGGATGCGACAGCTGCGGACCACGTGATGCTGTCTGCTGGGTCAACACCCGGGTCCCAGCTGGGTATGTTCCGTGTGCAGTCTACTTGGAAAATTGACGTCCCCTCGGAGCGCCCAAACCGGCCGGAGGCTGCAACCAGCAGAAAGATGACAAACAGGCCAAGGGCCAGCAGCCCGGTTGTTGGGGGCTTGGGGCGGCCTGCACAGCGGGGCGGGGCGGCTTGCGGCAGCGGGTTTGGAGGGACGGCTTGCAGCAGGGCACAACGGACGATCTAGGCATGCTGTTCAAGCAGCAGGACGATCTAGGCAAGCTTATGCGACGCGAGCGCACCGCACCAAAAGGGGCGCCCCTTTGTGTCGCTTCCAACTCGGCCCCACTTTCACCTGACATGGCAAGTTCAAACCCGTTTGCGTGCGGGGGACGCCCCGGTTCCCCTGCAAGAATTCCCCGTGTGGAACGCTTGGGCCGCCAGGTCTGCTCGGCGCACAGGGAGGAGAAGCCGCTTTCCCGAAGAGGCAACAAGCTGGGGGTAATAGCCAGACGGGAAGGTGTGCATCCGCCTTCACATGACATGTCAGCCTTCAGCCGACGGCGTCCCACAGCACCAAGATCTTGCAAGAGCCTGCACCAAGGACTCATCAGAGAAGAGGTGTGCTCTCTCAGCTGTCCATGTGCTCAGCTTAAAGCCCTGTGCGCCACCTCTCGCCACACTGCGCATGACCCCAAAGGATCTATTGATCAAGGAGGCGTGCTCCATGGCGACGGCGCTTGGTGGCTGGCCGCTGTTCTCGCCCTGCAAGGCGGCGGCAGTAAAGCAAAGCGGGAGGCGGCAGTGGCCAACGCTAGACAGTGAGCACCGCCTTGCCTGCTGATCCCCAAGATTCCCTGTGTAGGCCACAATGGCGGCCG
>KQ482003.1:647127-690530 GCA_001430745.1 Auxenochlorella pyrenoidosa
CACACACACACACCGATCATTATGCAGGACAGCAGCGCAAACAGCTGCAGATGTGTTACGATTCGGCAGAGAAGTGTACATTCAAGACAAATGCGGGTGAGGTGACAGCGTGCTGTCCCAACGACAGCAAAGTACAGGTTGGTGACATGAGAACAAGCACAATTATACAGCAAGCGACTCCGGCCGCATTACAAATCAGCGGTGACTGCTGCCCTCCCTTGTGGACCACAGCGAGTCCCACTGCACGCCAGCAGCACCGCCTGCTGGCGCAGCGGCTGGCAGGCCTGGCAGGCCACGCGGCTTGGCTCCCGGCCGGCCTGGCCCAGGCTGCACATGCGGCTGCTGCGGCGCTGCCGCCAGAGCGCTTGCTGTCGGTTGCTGCTTCTGCTGCTTATCTTTTGGTCGAAAGCCCAGCAGGCGCAGCACGAAGCGCGCCAGCTCCCCATAAAGCGACCCAAACCTGCAACGGACTGGGAGGGCAGCTCGTCAGGCAGGCGTACGCAGCATGCCCAGGAGCGCATCACCCCACCGTGATGATCCAGGCGGCCCAGGCACTGCACGCTGCCTTGACGCCATTACCTGTCCAGCAGCTGCAGAAGTGCGGAGATGAAGAAGTGCACAGCATGCGCGTTCTCATCCACCAGGAAAGACAGCCGGCCAAAAAACTGCACCACGCCTGCATCAAGATGGAGAGCGAACAGCACGGCAAAGGAGAGCAAGCTGAGAAATTGCGCCTGGAAAAGACGGGGCGCCAACTGCCAGCAAGCCTCAGCAGGGTGCCCACCTGAGATGGCATGCAGCATGGCCTGCCAAGCTGACGGTGGCTGGGGTGGGCCGTGCGGGTCATTTGGATTGTATGGACCTGCAAGAGGCGGGCAAGCAGCGTCAGACATCTCACAATGTTGAGAATGCGCAAAGGTGAATGTCAAATTCTCAATTCGCCTTCGGTCAGGCATTTCTGCTGCTGCAGCAACGCACCCATCTGGCCAGGCCCGTACATGCCTCCGCCAAACATGCCGCCGCCATATGGGCCCCCTCCATAACTGCCGTAGCCTGCAGCAGCAAGTGCAGGAATGGAACCCAGAGTATGAGGGCAGGTGTGGGCTGACAGATGGCTTTGCAACCGCCTCTGCTGCTGCAAGCTTGCCACACCATCGGAGCATGCAAAGCCAGCAGGAAGGTTCACACCCAAGTGCAGCTGTCCCCAGCAGCCAGTCAGCGGAGCGTACCTGAGCCATACGTGGTTCCTCCCCAGCCGGGCCGGCCATACATGCCACCGCCGTACATGCTCCCTCCATAGCCCCCTCCATACATGCTGCTGCCGTAACCTCCACCGTACATGCCGCTGCCATAGGGCCTGATGCATTGGCGGGAACAGACTGGGTGAGCAGCAGAGCACGCATGCAAATCTGTGGAGCTGAATGCCACCCAGTGCTGGCTGCCAACACCGGAGCCATGAGCAGACGTCGCATTCGCACCTGCTGTACATTGGGCCGCCGCCATAGCTGTTGCCATAGCTGGTGCCATAGCTGGTGCTGGCCAGACCATGTGCTGCAGCACCCTGCTGCTCCCAGGGGCGGGGCGGCGCGGTGGCAGACAAGGCGCTGATGGTGGCTGCCGCCGGCGTCACCGTCTGCGTGGGTGCACCTGGATGGGTGGAGGGGGGTTGGAGGTGCCAGGTTAGGGAGCGGTTGGGTCAAAGAGCACGAGTGGGAGACGGCGGCGGCCAACCTCATTTACCTTGACGTTCCCACGGTTTGGGCAATTCAGCTGCGGGGCTGCTTGCTGCTGCAGCAGTGCCAGCGCGCTCCCACGGCTTGGCAGGGCGACCTGCACAGCGGTGAGGGCGGTTCCACACTGAGTGGCGGGGCGGTTCTGTGAACGGGGCGGCGGAGCTGGCGGCGGTGGCGGCGCAACATACTGTTGAAGGCGCCTTCGCGGCTCGCCAGACGACACCAACCGACACCGACACTAGGTGCTCAAGCCCGTGGGCCTGCGGAGCGCGGCTTGGGTGCTTAAGGGCGCGCGGAAGGGGGCCTCTCGAGGGCGAAGCCTCTGGTTTTCGGCAGCGTGCGCTCGCACCTGACATTTCTGCGCGCCGAACACCCCGCCTGGTCGCGTCGCGAGCTCGCCGCCGCGGGGCCTCCGCTTCTGAGGGGCTCTGGTTACTCCCCTGGTGTCGCCGACAGGTATCGAGTGATCTGCGCTCAGGGAGAAAAGCCTCCTAGTCTTCGCCAGGTGCAACAGCAGGGCACAGCACAGCATTGCAAGCAGCGATGATCGGGCTGCCCCTCCATCGCGCAATTGCGCTGGAAAAGCATCCCGAGGGCCTCTGGGCGACGCTGTGCAACGCCTGAGCAGCTCCAAGAGCTAGCTATTCCTACAAGTTTGTCTGCTGGACCCATAGGCGTTTGTGGCGAGCTGTAGCACCGCTGGCGCCCGTGCAGCTTCAGCAAGGATGGAAGAAGAAGACGGCATGAGAGGCAAACCATCCGCTGCAGCTGCGGTGGCGGCGCCCAACGCGGCCACTCCCTTGTACGGCGAGCCTCTTGAGGAGGAAGAGGAGAGCTGCCTGCTGGGGGAGGAGGATACGGGGGCTCCGCCCTACAGCATGCATGAGCCAACCACCAGCCACCTGGACCTCACTGATGCCACCATCAGCCAGGAGCTGCACGTCCCCACAGGTGTTCCTTTCTAGGCTTGCCTGATATATTTGCGCCTGTGCTGCCGTCATGGTTGGGCCCTCGCCTCAAAGCTGAATGACTGGCAGAGACAGCTCGGGCTTGAGCCTGCAGCACGGCTAGAGAGCGCAGGAAGGCAAGCAGCCGCGGGGTAGCTGACCACGTGCTGCTTTGCTGCCAGCTGTGCAGGCGGCGCTGGCATCAAGAAGGATGCACCATCCATCATCCTGCCGCACCAGAGCGACTACGTGTCCCACATTGCCCTCGACATTGGTGCGGCTGTCGGGCTCGGCTGCCGCAGCCTGCGCAGGGGCCTGTCAACTGCATGCACCACACCCAGCCCCCTCCGTCTCTGTCTGGCCGCTCTCAGGTGGCTCCCTCATCAAACTTGTGTACTTCCGCATGGACAACCATGAGACTCGCCTGGGAACGCACGCAGCGGCGGCAGCAGAGGGCAGCGATGGGGGTGTGCTGCCACCACGGGGAGGTGCGGGGGTGGGCCTTGCCTTTGCAGGGGCGTGGAAGCAGAAAGCATTGTGGAGGCCGATCACTGCAAGTCAGGTCACTTTAGGCGACATACTCCCTCAACTCTGCTCTTACTCCGTCCCCCTGGCCCAGCAGGCAAGCTGCACTTTGTCAAGTTTGAGACCGCCAAGGTGGACGAGTGCATCGCTTTCATCGAGGCCAAAGGTGGGCGCCTGCACCCCTTGCTGTCACCAGAAGGCAGGCCGCTCAATCTGCATGCTTGGTCTGGCTCTGGCGTAGCTCTGGCTGCACATCACCGCACATGTATGCACTCTTGCAGGCCTGCACCGCAGCACGGACGGCAGCGGCGGCAAGATGCGTGTCAAGGCTACCGGCGGTGGAGCCTACAAGTATGCAGAGGTATGAGGCATCATGCCATGCACTTGATGCTGGGGATGACCTGGACATTTAGCTGAATGCTGCACAGGGTTTAGCTGCATGCTGCACAGGGCATGCAGCGTGGCGCAGTGCTTGCATGCCGACAATCAATCACAATACCACTTCAACTTTCAACACTGTCCAATTCTGCAGCTGTTCAAAGAGCGGCTAGGGCTGATCATTGAGGGGGAGGACGAGATGGCCTGCGCTGTGGAGGGCTGCAACTTCCTTCTTAATGCAGGTGTGCCCAGCAGGAGCACAGTATTTGGGCTTTGCCATGCTGGTTGCCATGCTGCAGCATCAGCCATGATCTTCTGGTGCTGCCACAATGATGTGGCCTTCTCTTGCCTTCACCGCTGCTTGCAGTGCGCCACGAGGCTTTCCAGTTTGAGAACGGGCAGATGAAGTTTGTAGATCTGCCGACTGCAGGTGTGAAGGGAGGAGATGCTTGGCCTGCATTCTTCACGTGCATCTTGTCCAGAGCACCTCTGCTGGTGCAGCAGTGCTCCCCCGACTCCTCCTCAAAACCTTGCGTTGGTTGCATTCAGAGCACTACCCCTACCTGCTCGTCAACATTGGCAGCGGTGTCAGCATGGTGCGTGTGGACGGCGAGAACAAGTTCACGCGCGTCTCCGGTGGGTCCGCCTGGCATGAGCTGCTGATATGCTGCGATGGGTCGCTGCTGATAGCCACGGAAGCCCATTTATCCTCAGCACTGCCTGGCTCGTGCACCCAGTTGCTGCTGCATCCGCACCATTGCTTCCCGATGCCTGATGAGGTTCTCTGCAGGCACCAACATTGGCGGTGGCACGTTTTGGGGGCTGTGCAAGCTGCTCACTGGGATGGACAACTTTGACGACATCTTGTCCCTGTCCAGCCAGGGCGACAACAGCAACGTGAGGACGGAAGGGTCGGACAGCGCTCGGCCCCAGAAGGAGCAACTTCACCTCTGGCTTAATTCGAACCTCCTCCAGCTGTCTTGAGATTCGCTACTTCTTCACATGCAGGTGGACATGCTGGTTGGAGACATTTATGGCGGCAGGGACTACACCGGCATCGGCCTGTCAGGTTGCCAAGCGCATTCAACATGCAGTATCTCGCTCTGCAGCTGGCAGGAAGTTGGCCTTTTGCTCTCCTCACCTACCAAGTCTACCTCTTGACTCCCCCAAATTGCAGCCAATACCATTGCAAGTAGTTTTGGCAAGGTGGTTGGCCAGAGCCAGGCAAGTGGGGGTAGGGATGCATATGCAGTGCTGGGCACGTATGGATTCAGAGCTTCACAGTGCGCACAGGAACTTGCGGCGCTCGTGCACATGCATGCTTGAGGAGCATTTTGTGCTGACATGCTTTCTAGGGTGTGCTCACCTGGGCTGCATATGCCATGCGCGCTTGCAGTTGCTGGAGCAGTACAACCCAGCGGACATGGTGCAATCGCTGTGCCGCATGATCAGCTACAACATTGGGCAACTGGCATACCTGAACGCCAAGAGGTAATCAGAGGAGCTATCAGAGGGAATGGCCAGCGCTGTCTGGTCTCCCGCGGTCATGCTTCCTGAAGACCTGAGGGCGTCCTGCTTGACGAGCAAGCATGTTCCTTCCTGCTTGGTTGTGCAGGTACAACCTGAACCGCATCTTCTTTGGCGGCTTCTTCATTCGGGGCCACCCTTACACTATGGAGACCATCAGCTTTGCCATCCGCTTCTGGAGCAAGGCACGTCTGCTCAGTGGCAGTTTCATCTTGTGGTCTGTTGATGTGAAGGGTGCATTGGCAAGCGTGTTCCAATGCTCAACCTGGAAATGTCTATGCTTTGATGTTTAAGCTTTTTAAGCACGATGTCTGCTGCCTGCTCTTTGCAGGGCGAGATGGCGGCCATGTTCCTGCGGCATGAGGGCTTCCTATGCGCAGGTGCGCTAGCATGGATGCAGAGCAGCTGCTAGCCATGACTGATGTGCGGTCGCTATCTGGGCATAAGTGTGCCATTCTGTCCTGCTTCTGCTGCAGTGGGCGCGTTCATGAAGGTGCAGGCGCTACAGTCTGGTGCCAAGGACATTCACAAGGCGAGAAACATTCCTGACAGTTATGAAGAAAAGATTGGCTTTGGGGTACTTCCTGTAAGCGCCCTCATCAGGCATACTCTGTCATCCTCTTACGCCCTCGCTGCACGTTTCTGCAGGTCCGCTCTCGTTTCGTGGAGCGCTTCAGCATGGGTGCGCCTGTAATGGGCGGCGAAGTGCGCGGCCCGGCCATCACAGGTGTGCTCACAGATGGTGCTACCCTTCACCAACTCCACCGATGGCAGCTGCAAAGGCTTTTGAAAATGGAATGCTTCGGTGTGCTGACAGCTGCTCCCGCTTCCCATGCAGGTCTGCCCGACAAGATCAGTTGGGTGGAGAAGTTTGTGGCTGTTGGACGGCCTGCTACTGAGGCCGCCAAGGCGGAGCACGAGCGGTGAGAACAGAGGCCGAAAGCGAGCGACATCCAAAACATCTTGACACCCCTTCTTTGGCTGCTTTGTCGAGCCATTCTGAGGGCGATTGTTGCATTATCCCCCTGTATGCAGCGCCCTGGAGCAGCAGCGCCTGCGTGGACGCCGGGCCACTGCCCATGCCGATGTGTCCGACGCACTGGCTGCTGCTGCCGCTGCGGCAGCAGTCTCCCGGCAGCAGCAGCAGCAGCGCATCAACTTCCATGTTGGCGTGCTGCATTTCACGCCCAGCAGTGAACCTTTCCCGCTGCTCATTGATGCGGTGGAGGTAGGTGGAACTTGCATGCTCCGCCTGCTTTTGCGGTTGCACTTGCCTGCAGTTCGCTTAAATGCATCAATGGAGGCTATGCTGAGGCGCCCATGGTTCAGCCTCAGCATGTGTTGTGCTTGTTCTTCTGATCGCAGTACAATCCCTCCACCATCGACATCAACAATGATGCGGCAGAGATGGCCTACTGGGTTGGCATCCTGCAAGTGAGGAGATCCAGAGTCACACGTGTGGCCGTCTCAAGAGCAAATTGACGTGAGCAGACGGGTGCTTTAAAACTCAACCCGCACAAACCCTGGCTCCTGCAGGATCAGATCCCCCAGGTGGTGGAGAAGGCCTCTGTTAGCGAGGGCGACACACCCGAGGCACAACGGCGCGCGGCTGCTTGCGGGCGCGCCTTGGACCTGCATCTGTCCCGCCTCAGGTGCGCAATGCTGTGCACAGCTGCTGTCCTACAACTTCCTCGCCCCCAGGTCCACCTGGTGGTAATTTTGCTTACGGCAGTGCTTTCGAAAGTGCAGTAATGCCGGGATGCTCGTGCATGCTTTTGGGCTTATGCTTTCGTCGCAAACAGCCCTTTCCCGTGCGGCGAGTGCAGGAGCAAGCCCGGGGCATATGGCCAGCTGGGCCTGGCAGACCTGTTTGAGCTGCGCGAGGAGTGCCTGCGCGAGTTTGGCTTTGCTGACGTGTACAGGCAAGTGGGCGGATGGGCATTGTGCAGTGTGTTTGCACAGAGTAGCATGTATGCTGAAGGCAATGCACAAACCTCTGAATGCAAAGTCCCACATCCTGTTCTCTTGGCTGCCCGCAGGAAGGACAAGGAGCGCGAGAACAGCGCTGCACTGGAGGTTCTGCCCGACTTGCTCACCGAGCTGGACCAGATGTCTGCACCGCAGCGCCTGCTGGCGCTCATCCAGGCAAGTTGCAGCCTGCTCTGTGCCGCCAGTCTGTGGTGCACTCAATGCGGCTTGACTGCCTTGAATACATCTGGCTTTCCACCAGAAATTCGTGGCATGTACCCTAAGCATTTGCTGCCGCACGTTTTCTTTGCAGGGCGTGCTGGCTGCCAACATTTTCGACTGGGGTGCCAAGGCATGCGTAGACCTTTACCAGAATGCCACCATCCTAGAAATGTACCGAGAGGCAAGGGGGGCGCTGTGTAGTAAAACATTTGTGTCTGCTTGACTCGTATGCCTCAAATGCATGCTCTTGAGCTCTTCCATAACAACAATATGTTGTGTGGCTTTGTAGGCACGCACCAAGCTTAGCCAGCGGCCATGGCGCGTGGATGACTTCAACGCATTTGCAGAGGTGAACACCGTAGGCATGACAAGATGTACCGATTGCAGGCACCCAGCGGTGGATGTGGAGCGCACATTCGCCTTGGTTCTGGCATCAGCCTGTGCCTCCCTCTTGCCCATCTGGTGGCCTGCAGGTCTGGTTCAGCAAGAGCGAGCTGAACGAGGAAGGCAGGGGTGAGCGCCTGCTGCTCTGCTGGACATGCTCACCATGGTGCATCCTGGTTGCCCCCACCTTGCCATGCACCAAGCCTTCATGCTGGGACGCCCCTCTGCAGGCAAAGTTGTGAGCCCCTACCAGCGCGTGATCATGTTTGTGGACAACGCGGGCGCGGACGTGGTGCTGGGCATGATCCCCTTTGCCCGGGAGCTGCTGCGCATGGGCGCAGAGGTGAGGCATGGCCGCGGGAAATGGCGAGGTTGGTTGCTGATCTATGTGCAAGCTTCTGGGTTCATTGTGTCTCTTCACTCTGCCTGATAGCTCGATTTCTGCCTCCTGGTCCAGGTCGTGCTCGTGGCCAACTCCCTGCCCGCCATCAACGACATCACCGTCAGCGAGCTGCGCAGCGTGAGTCGGCAGCCAGCCTGAGCATGTCCAGCTGCATCCCAGCTGCCAGGTTCCAGCAAGGGGCACTGGGTGCCGTGCGGCATGTCTCCACAGCGACCACGTGCTGACCTCATGCCCCTCCTCTTTTGCAGGTGGTGGCCAAGGCAGCAGAAGCGTGTCCCATCATTCGCGCTGCACGGGATGCTGCGGTGGCAGCAGAGGCTGCAAATCATGGCCACATTCCGCCGGTGCCAGGTACAGCGGTGGCTTGAGCATGAGCAGAAGTTGCCACCTGCTGTGACTCATCCTGTCGTGTGCAAGCCAGCTGTGCCATTAACCATTGCCATGCTGCTGCCAACCATCCACTGCGCAGGGCATGTGAGCCTGCGGCATACGTCCAGCCCAGATGTCATGGCGGGCCGAGGTGAGCGACAAGTGGGCAGGATGGCGAAGATGATTTGACTGCCAGCCCTGGGTTGACACCACCTGGTGCTATAATCATTGACTGAATGCACCTCGTACACCCAATTCTCAGCAGGCAGCCCATGCCAAGAGGAGCTGCCTGCCGCTCGCAGCGCAGCAGGTGAGAGCTGTAATGGGTCTGATGGTTTCTTGGTTGCATGCAACAGTCCCAATCTCGATGGGTTCTTGGCTCTACAGCCCAAATGTTGCGCCTCTGCTTTGAGTTCTGCCGAACATGCCGTGTCCTGTCCACTGCGTCCTTTCCATCCAGGGTTTGCCTTCTCGCCGCCGCCACGCCGCGGCGTGCCCATCAGCGGCACCGCTCTGCTGGGCACGCCGCTGCCCAACGGATCGCCTCTAGCGGAGGTCCTTGCATCCAGCACCGGCAGCGCAAGCGCATCTGCAGTGGGCTCACCGCAGCGCTACCCTCCACTGACCCCAGTTCCGCAAGAGTACATGCAGCAGCATGGCGCGTCGGCAGAGCAGCAGCAGCAGCAGCAGCCGCAGCGGCAGCAGCAGCAGCAGCAGCAGCAGGAGGAGGCTGCACCAGCAAGGCTACAGGGTGCTGCAGCAGAAGGGCAAGTCATCGCAGGGCTGCAGAGAATGGCGCTGCGGGGTCGGGAGGCAGACCAGCTGCAGGTAGCAGGTGCCGGCACACCCCAGCCAGCGCAAGGGTCAGCAGAAGGGCAAGGAATGTCAGCAGCCGCGCAAGCAGTGCAGGATGATCAGGGCGAGTTCAGGCAGCTGGGCGGCTCGCGGCGGAGCTCACCCTCTGGCAGCCGGCGACGGCAGAAGGGCATGTTTGGCGAGAGCTACCCCTCGCCCTGGCGGGACCCCAGGTGCGCTTTCACGGGACCGGCTGCGGGTTTGCTTGCAACTGCTGCTTTTTGCACCAGTCTGTGATCGGACCTCCTGGAGCAGCTGAGCCAGCCTGAGCTGCCAGGAGCACCTTGCTATCTCGTGCAGGCTGTTTATCACAGCCAGCGGGAGCGGCAGCCCCTGCCTGGACCTGCGCCGCGTCAGCAGCGAGGCTGCAGACGCTGCGGCTGGAACAGACCTGGGTGAGTCTGATGGTTGGAATGGGGGTGGCAATTTGGGAGCACCTGTCACTTGCCGGCCGTGTGCCTGCGTCACTGCAACCGTGAAAGCGAGGGCGGACATGTGTGTCGATTGCGCTCCCCTCTACCTCCCGCAGTGGTGATTGAGGGCATGGGGCGAGCCGTGCACACAAACTACTTCACACGCCTCACATGCGACTGCCTCAAGCTAGCCATGATCAAGAACAAGCACCTGGCGCAGAGCCTGTTCAAGGGAAACGTCTATGATTGCGTGTGTCGGTTCGACGAGGGCGTTGGCGAGAGCTGATCTTGAAGGGCCCCCCAGCAGCTGCGATGCCCCTTGTACATTGATGCTGGAGCACTTGTTGTAACACAGGCAAAGTGAGTGCTGGAGCACTCCAGCCTTCACCCTCCCGCTCCCTAGCCTGCGTGGCAGCCGGCCGCCTGGCCTCACAGCCTTACAGTCCCCGCCCTCCTCTGCTGCTCCAGCGCGATCACTTGCACGCCTGATCGCCTGGTGTCGATTCGACAATCGAACAAGCCGCTGGACGCAGCAGTAAGTCGGGGTCGTAGGACGCAGCAGGCACAACGCAGCACGATGAAGCAGCCATCAACACTGCACAGCCCCCTAATACACTTCAATTTATTTTATCCGTCCAGACAAGATGGTGGCTGCCGTTGCTGCTCCTGTTGCCCGCATCGCTGGCTCTGTCCAGTTCCGCCGTGGCGCGGCCATCAAGGCGGCTGCCCCGATGCGGGTTGCCCGCCGCAGTGCTGTGCGCTGCGAGGCGGTGAGCTCAGGGGGCAGGGGGAAGGTCTCCAACTTACACCGGCCTTTTTCCAGGCGCATTGCGCAGCGCCGGCCCAAAAAAGTGTACAAAATGCCGCACCTTAAAACGATGTGGGTCTAGGAATTCATTCTGGGCGCCATCGTCCACCACATGTTGCCTCTGGAAGCTCTGCCAGCCTTCTCCGGGAGCCACGGCTGCACGTGGATCGGGAATCGTTCGCCTTGTGTGTAGTGAAGCAACTTTCGTCCCTGGTGGTGGTGCAGTGCTTGTGCCCGTTGCTCGTGCAGCGCTGGTGTGTGCGCCCTGCCGTGCGCGCAAACCGCACTCCCCAAATTCTTCTCTTCTTTCAGTTCACAGCACTCGAGACCTGCCTGTATTTCCAGTCGATTTACAAACGGAAGCCCACCCGTATTGCAATCCTTGTGCATTGCTGTGTTGTGTCCAGCCCAGATGCCCAGTATGTAGGTGCTCGCTGTCTTACCCCCCCCCCTTTGTGTGTTCCCACATTTTCAGGCCGCGCCCCTTGTCGGCTCCGAGGCCCCCGACTTCACCGCCACTGCGGTGTTCGACCAGGAGTTTGTGGAGACCAAGCTGTCCCAGTACCGCGTGAGTGATGCGTGCCGGTCCTGGTGGGGTGCAGGGGCTGTCTCAAAGCTGGGCAGGGGATGCGCCCGGGCCTCAGCATCATGTCAGCTGCATGCGGCCTGCTGTGCTCCCTTGAAATCGCACGACTGTCTTCCCAACTGCAGGGCAAGTACGTGGTGCTGTTCTTCTACCCCCTGGACTTCACGTGAGTGCTCGCTCAGCTGATTGTAGCGTGCCGCAGTGTCCGGGTGTTGCTGCCAGCCATCTGGCATGCCAGCACGCTCAGCTGCAGCCTGCTGGCCTCCACCCTCCACCTTCAATGTCCTGAATCCCCCGCGCATCATTCCCGGTCTCCTTTGCAGCTTTGTTTGCCCCACCGAGATCACCGCCTTCTCCGACCGCCACGACGAGTTCGCTGCGCTGAACACCGAGGTCCTGGGTGTGTCCATCGACTCCCAGTTCTCTCACCTCGCCTGGATCCAGACTGGTGAGTCTGGTGGAGGGTCTGGGCTGAAACGGTGTTCAGGGGCGGTGGCTGCTGGAATGCCGCATGCCGGCTCTGCCGTCTCTGCCTTGGCCCTGTGAATGCCATGCCAACCGAGGCTCAGCGCGCCCTGACCCTCTCCTCCACCCACCCCCCGCAGACCGCAAGTCTGGCGGCGTGGGCGACCTGAAGTACCCGCTGGTGGCTGACCTGAAGCGGGAGATCAGCGAGGCCTACGGCGTGCTGTCCCCCGAGGGCGTTGCGCTGCGCGGGTGAGGGGCCGGCACGGAGTGCAGCCGGCACGGAGAGCAGCCTGAGCAGCCTGGAACACAGACCCGCGGCTCCCTCTGCCAAGTGCCACGCCCGCTGATTGCCCGCGCGTCCCACCCTGCCGCAGCCTGTTTATCATCGACAAGGAGGGTGTGGTGCAGCACGCCACCATCAACAACCTGGCGTTTGGCCGCAACGTGGACGAGACCCTGCGCGTGCTGCAGGTGCCGGGGCCTGTCTGGAGCATGGGGCTGTGTTTGCGCACTCGTGCATTTCGCTGACAGGGCGCCATGTGCAGCCTGGCATTCCCCGGGCATTTTGTTCACGTGCTGCTGTTGCTCTGCCCCTGCCAAAATCTGCAGGCGCTGCAGTATGTGCAGGCGCACCCTGATGAGGTGTGCCCGGCGGGCTGGAAGCCTGGTGAGTGGTTGGGCAAACCTGGGTTTTCAGGGAGCGTCCTGCCGAAGCAGGCGCCTCCGGAGCGGGCATGCAGTAGGCGGTGCCAAGAGAATGAGAACCAGCAGCAACACCTCTCTGTCATTGCGCTGTGTCGACCCTGCAGGCTCGGCCACCATGAAGCCCGACCCGGAGGGCAGCAAGGAGTACTTCTCTGCCATTTGAGGCGGGGACGTAAACCATCGAGCCTGGGTATTGCTATGCCCCTCGATGCTAACGCCATGCACTGTTCCCTTTGATTGGCCATTCTTACCCTTGCATAAGCCCTGCATGTTTGCAGTGAAAACCAATTGATCGGTTTTCTCGACCTCCAGATGTAACTCAATACCGGATCCAGTTGCAGAGCGCTGCTGCCCGGCGTGGCATTGCTAGCTGCATGTACAGATGCAAGAATGGAAGCTCTCCAAGCTGGGAATGGCAGGTGGTCGACTCCTCAGTTGTAGCATTACCTGCTGAATAAGTGGCCAGCGTGCTTCTTGAATGCAGCTGCTGAATGTGGGCAGTGAAATGCTGCCCCTGCGCTCGCCAAGGGAGTTGCACAGCAGCAGGAAGGGCAGGCAGGGCAAGGGTTCACGCTGTGTGGTTAATGCTACCTACGTGGCCGACAGACAGCGTGAACCTGCGGAAATCTCAGCATTCTTCAGTTCAGAAGCTGCGATGTGGTGGCGCACTGCTGAAGCGCCTTGGCGCCAGCGCCCCCGCCAGCGAGGACTCTGGATGGGACAACCAGCCACCAGGGCTGCATATCGTTCTCTTTCCTCTCACTCACGCACTCGTGCCATAACAAATATGTCCGCGGCTCTTTCAAGCCGCCAGGCCGGTTGTCCGCTGGTGCAGCAGCAGCGGCAGACGGTGGTGCCGCTGGCTCGCCCTGCACAGAGCTCCGGTGAGCGAATGTAACAGTTTGGAGCAGCAGATTCCGGCAGGCGCAGGTGGTGCTCCCGTGCTCCCGTGCCCAGCCGCATGTTGCAGCTCTTTCTGCACCGCCAGACGACACCATTGCATGTGATGGTTGCAGGCCATGACGCACGGAAGCTCCGCAGCAGCACCGCCACCGTGATGCAGCCGCACCAGCGGCGGCGGCTGCAGGTGGCGGCGGCGGCGGCCACGCTCGAGGGTGAGTTTAAGGCCAACGCGCTCACCTTGCACACTGTTGCGAATTCTGACACGCTCTGTGTGTGTGGGAAGCACTGCAGCTTTTCGACCCTGGCCCCACGCTTGCCCTACCCCTTGCAGCGCCGCCCGCCGCTGCTGCCGGCAGCGAGTCTGTGCGCGAGGACATTCGCAATGTGGCCATCATTGCACACGTCGACCACGGTGAGGCACCCTGCTGGTTGGCATGGTTTTGCTGCTGCTGCTGCTGCTGCGACGGCAGGGTATTGGACACAGGCTTGTGACAGAAACCACCTGTTGGGGCCGAAATGCCGGCACCCGGCTTTACCACCTCATCAAGCCTGCCAGAAGTATGGCCTGTAGCTGTACTTTACCAGTGCCGCTGCTCCTTCCCTCTTTGCAGGCAAGACCACGCTGGTGAGGTTGCCAGGTCCAGGAGGAGGGTGTGCGAGGGCGCGAAGCAGCTGGCCAGCAGTGCTGTCACGTGCCAGGCATCTGCATCGCCCGGCAACACCTGGGTGCCGCTCAGCCCCGTGCACCGCCCCCACCCCAGCAGCCACCCGGAGCCTACGTGCACGCACACCTGCCGCCCCTGTCCCTCCCGCCGGCCCCGCCCCCAGGTGGACGCCATGCTGAAGCAGGCCAAGGTGTTCCGCGACAACCAGGCGGTGGAGACGCGGGTCATGGACTCCAACGACCTGGAGCGCGAGCGCGGCATCACCATCCTGTCCAAGGCAAGCCAGCCGCCCCGGCTTGGCACGCCAGGCGGAGCAAGCCAAGCAGGGATCTCAGGGCGCGGCAGCGCGCCTGGATGCCCTTGTGCTCGTCCCTGCTGGCAGCACCGACTGCAGCGACGCTCTCGTGTGGCTGTGCCAGCGAGCCAGCCATGCAGCGCCGCATCCCAGGCTCGGGCTCTGCACTGGGCTCTGGTCCCAACGCCCCTCCCGCTGCTCCCCCTGGCGCCGCCCCGCAGAACACCGCTGTGCGGTACAAGGGCACCAAGATCAACATCATCGACACCCCCGGCCACGCCGACTTCGGCGGCGAGGTTGAGCGGTGAGGGCAGGGGTCCTTAGCTGCGCGAGGGGTGGTTGCGGCACTCTGCAGCGGCAGGCAGGCAAGGTGCCTGCCTGGTAAGGCTGGTGGCCAACAGCTTGGATGGGAGCATGCCACGATTGTTCACCTCTTTGACAAGCCAGGCCGACCGCATTGTGCTTCCTGGCGGATAATTAATATTCACAGCGTCCGCCCACCCATTGTTTTCGAGCGCAGCGTGCTCAACATGGCCGACGGCGTCCTGCTGCTGGTGGACAGCGTGGAGGGCCCCATGCCGCAGACGCGCTTCGTGCTGCGCAAGGCGCTGGAGCTGAACAAGAAGGTGGGCGGGTCAGCGGGGCTGGCGGCCAGCCGGCTGCCGTTAGCAACTAGGCAGCGGCGGCCCGCCTCAGGCGCTTTGGCAAGGTTGGTGCCACGCTGGCGGCTCGTAATCTTGTTCCAACGAGGCCGTAATTTTCCACCTGCTCGGCTGCCTGGCATCCCTGCAGGTGGTGGTGGTGGTCAACAAGGTGGACCGCCCCGCGGCGCGCTGCGACTGGGTGATCGACCAGACCTTTGAGCTGTTCCTGGACCTCGGCGCCTCGGACGAGCAGTGCGGTGAGGTGCCCTTGCCGCGCCCGTGCCAGCCCGTGCAGCGCCACGCTGGCGGCCTGCGTCTGCCTTTTGTTGCTTGAGATGTCAGGATCGTTTACGCGTGGGCTGGGCCAGCACAGGGCTTGTGAGGAGCAAGCAAGCTCGCCTGCACTCTGGACACGACTGCCTGCACCACGGGCCCCGCGGCGCTCCCGCTGCCTCGTAAATGCGCGCCCCACGCCGTCCCACCCTACTGCCACCAACTCCCGCCCCTCCTGCCCTGCCCTGCCTGCCGCAGACTTCCCGGTGGTGTACGCCTCTGGCATGGCCGGCATTGCGGGGCCCTCCCCCGACGAGCTGGCCGAGGACCTGGAGCCGCTGTTCGACATGATTGTGCGCGAGGTGGCGCCCCCCACCGTGCAGGCAAGCAACAGTCTGCGGCCGAGGCTGTGCACGGGCCGAACCTCGGGCGGGTGCATGCACGCACCCTGCAGGGTTGCTGCTGCTGCTGGCGACCTCCGCGACCCACATCTGTTCCTCTCCTCCTCCCGTCCTTCCTGCGCCCTGCAGATGGATGCCCCGCTGCAGCTGCTGGTGACCAACCTGGACTACGACGAGCACAAGGGCCGCATCGCCATTGGCCGCGTGCAGAGCGGCACCGTGCGCAAGGGCGACAGCATCGTCTTCACCAAGCCGGGTGCGGCCGCAACTGCGCACCGACACGCAGCGCCCTGCAGGCTGGGCAGCAGCAGTTTGTGGCTATCCTGAGCAGCACGCAGCACAGGATGAGCCTGGGTGCCTTCTTGGCGCATGCCGCACAGCATGAGTAGCTGACCACCACTCGAGCCGTGCCACAACCCTGCAGGCGACGCCAAGCCGCAGACCGGGCGCATCTCGGAGCTGTTTGTGTATGACAACTTTGCGCGCGTGGGGGTGGACGAGGTGGCTGCCGGCGACATTTGCGCGCTCACCGGCCTGGCCGCGGTGTCTATCGGCGAGACCATCTGCGACCCGTCAGACGTGCGGCCGCTGCCCACCATCGAGGCGAGCAGGGCTGCGCTGCAACCTGGCCATCGCCCTTCCTGTCGTACTTGTCGAAGTGCTGCACAGCCTCTGGGGCGTGTGCCCCTGCCAAGCATTCTTTGCGGCCTGCCGAGCACAGATCTGCTGCCTTGATTGGCGAAGCTGACTGCCCAGCTCGTGGCGCTGCCGTTCAATGCGGGTGCAAGTGCACCGTTTCCGACTGACACCTGCTGTCGCGACGCGTGGGCCTGCCCTGCCCGCAGGTGGAGGAGCCCACCGTGCGCATGACCTTCAGCGTCAACACCAGCCCCTTTGCGGGCCAGGAGGGCAAGTACGTGACCAGCCGCAACCTGAAGGACCGGCTGGAGCGCGAGCTGGAGCGCAACCTGGCGCTGCGGGTGGAGCCCGGCGAGGGCGCAGAGTCGTTCGAGGTGTCGGGCCGCGGGTGAGGCGGGGGCGGGGGCCGGACGCCCTCCTTTTCTTGGGTAGAATATTGCTTTTCTTTGAGGAGGCAGAGCGCAGGGCAGAGGGAGGGTGCCCAGCAGGCTGCTCTGCTGCGCCTGTGGCAGGTTGGGAGGCGACGTAGCGCACCAACGTACCCCCCACTGCCCCCTCTCCCTCCCCTGCCCCCCCACCGGCAGCTCCCTGCACCTGGGCATCCTGATGGAGAACATGCGGCGCGAGGGCTACGAGTTTGAGGTGGGCCCGCCCAAGGTCATCACCAAGTCGGACGAGGCGGGCACCCGGGTGGAGCCGATGGAGGAGGCGGTGGTCGAGGTGCCCGAGGAGCACGTGGGCCAGGTGCGGCGCGCCGGGTGCCGCCCGCGATGCCTGCGTATGCAGCAGCCCCCCCCCCCTGCCCGCACGCGTGTGCTGCCCGGGAGAGACGGGGGCCGGCGTGCTCGCCGGAACACCGAGCCTGCCAGGCCATGCGCAGGCCGTGGGCACGATTTTGCACTCCTCTCTTGCTCACTGGGCACTCTTCCTGCTGCGCCTGTGGTTGCTCCCGTTCTCCTGCAATGCTGTCTGCCATGCCGGCCTGGCCTTGCCCTGCAGGTGGTGGACCTGATGGGCCAGCGCAAGGCTCAGATGGTGGACATGACTGCAGGTGGGCCGTTGCATGCTGGGCATGCCACGCTGGGGGGACCGCAGCGCACAGAACAGACTGCGCCCACTGGGGCTGCGCAAGGTCGCTGCTCTGAGCCCGCAATACCTTGCGTTCTTAAGGTGCCGCCCAGTCTTTGGCTGACCCAGCCACTGTTTTCCTGTCTGACGCAGGCTCCGAGGGCACCACGCGGCTCAAGTATGAGATCCCCACTCGCGCGCTGCTGGGCCTGCGGAACGCCATGCTGACCGCCACCAAGGGCACCGCGGTGCTCAACACCAACCTCATCGGGTGGGTGCGGGGCAGCGGGGCAAAGAGCGGCACCACCCAGCTGCAGGAGCATGCGTGCATGAGGGTTTTGGGTGTGGAGCGGCAGCTTGAGGCGGGGAGCTAGGACATCAGCCCCAGGCCCGCTCGCCTGCCCACCATTCGCGAGTGTCGACCTCTGCCCGTGCAGCTACACCCCGTATGTGGGCGACATCCAGACCCGCGAGAACGGCAGCCTGGTGTGCCACGAGACCGGGCAGGTGGGTTCCCCGGCAGCCGGAAAAGGTGCCGATTGAACGCGTCTACGCCCCAGGCTGGGGCTTTCCCGGCCTGGGAAAGGGCAAGAAGACCGGGCGTGTGGCGATGCACGAGCCCGCCAATCACCGCTTTTACCTGTGCAGCTGCGACCTGGATGCATCATGCCTCGCCCCCCCGCAGGTTACCGCGTACGCGCTCGACTCAGTGCAGCAGCGCGGCCGGCTGTTTGTGACCCCCGGCGACCAGGTGTACGAGGGCCAGGTCATCGGCATCTACCAGCGCAGCGGCGACCTCAAGGTGGGCAGGGGCTGCCCCCACCCGCACAGAGCCGCTGCATGTGGGCATGCCAGGCGGGGTGGATCCCCATGGTGTGCAGCAGGCCTGCAGTAGTGCCTGCTAGCGGCCTGCTCCATGCCGCACAGGGGAGCCTTGGCCGGTCGTTCTGGTCGCGAGGCCCCCTGTTGTCCCGTCACTTACACGCCGTCGCGCGCGCCCGCCCTCCCGGCAGGTCAACCCGTGCAAGAAGAAGGCGCTGACCAACATGCGCGCGGCGGGCAAGGACGCCACCGTCGTGATCAGCGAGCCCATCCCGGTGACCCTGGACTATGCGCTCGAGTACGTGGCCGACGACGAGCTGGTGGAGGTGCGCACACTGCTCCTCCACGCTGCCCGCATTCGCATTTCGAGCGGCCAGCTGCTCCTGCAGTGCTCGGCTGCCCTGAGGGTGCTCTGTGCTTTTAGGTGTATGGTTGCGGGCTGGTGGTGCCCAGTCAGTGCACCAGTTGTGAGTTTCTCCGCGACAAACTGCTCAGAGGTGCCATATGCCAGCCAGCCCCACGTTCCTGTACTGAACAGCGGGGTCGCACCCCCATCCCTGTGCAGGTGACCCCGGCCTCGGTGCGTGTCCGCAAGAACCCGTCCGCCAAGAAGAAGAAATGAACGCTGGACCCTGGCAATACCCATGTTCGGCCACGCTGCACGGCGGCCTCAGCAACCCACCGCCTGGCGTGTGCAGCCCCAACTGCCAATTCATTCTTAGTGCCTTTCGTTTTGATCCTCCATTCTCTTCCCACCCTTCTCCTTGACGCCTATTCCAAGCGCGCAGGCGCCATTCCGCCCCCGCCCCTTTGCTGACTGCTGCAAACGAACGACTGTTTTAACAGTTGACGCCAGGCCATACCATCCATTTGGTTTATGTGGAAAGAGCATTGCAGGGCTTGAGGTCGTCTCGCAGATGATTGGCGCACGCTTGCTGACTGTGGCACGGCTGCCAGGTGGGCAAGTGGCAGCGCTGCTGCCAGATGGGCAAGCGGCGTCATGCATGCTCACCTGTTGTGTATTCTTTACAATTATCTGGAGCTTCCCATATTCCTTCTCCCTCTACATGCCCGGCCGCCCGACTGGTCCAGGCCAGCTTGCAACTCTTGCATTTCGGTGTTGCCATCTACTGAGATCGAGCAGAAGGCTGCATTTCCACTCAATTCTCGCACGGCCCGCTGCACCAGCTCGAGTGCACCTTGCGCCCAACTTTGCGGCACCAACTCGCAGCCTGCGCTGGATAGGACATTGTGCCCGTTATAGTTGCACACACCGTGGACAGCCTGCCATGGCGACT
This sequence comes from Auxenochlorella pyrenoidosa, assembly GCA_001430745.1. Lineage (NCBI taxonomy): Eukaryota > Viridiplantae > Chlorophyta > Trebouxiophyceae > Chlorellales > Chlorellaceae > Auxenochlorella > Auxenochlorella pyrenoidosa. Next base: position 666,427 of record KQ482003.1, read on the forward strand.
GGGGCGCCTACTCAAGCACCTGCTGCCGCTGCTGCCGCTGCCGCCAGCGAGCCGCTCCGGTTGGACGAACAGCTGAAGCAGCAGTTCAAAGAGCAGCTGCAGCTGACGGCCGTTCGGGTGCCCAAGCAGTCGACGAGTCAATACATGAAGCTACTGTCCAAGTGAGGGGATGGGCGCTGCTGCCCTTGGCCGGCCTGTGCTGCACATGCGTGCTCTGCACTTCCAGTGCCGCCCTCCCAGCGGCCTCTGCCCACCTGGCCTGCAGACACCTCTTCAACAAGCCGCGTCTCAGAAATGTGGTGGAGGATTCTGACAGCTCGGACACCCGCCTGCTGCTGCTGGATGAGACGCTGAAGGAGGCTGGTGCGCAAGGGGAAAACGGTCGTGAGGTTCGGTGCCCCTGGATTCAGCTGATTGCCCCGGAGCAGTGCAGCCAGCCCACGCATGCTGCAGACATCCACCTCTTCCTGTATTCAAATCGCTGCACGCATGCCCTGCTGCAGACCTGGCCTCCCGGCAGCTGGGCGGCGAGCCGGCGCGCACCTTGGCAGGCTTTTTGCAGGACGAGGGCCTCTCGGTGACCACCGCCACCGTGGATGTGGACTACTCATACTGGCCTGCCTATGCAGTGCTGCAGGTGCGTCGTCACATGATGGTTGCACTGCCCACAGCAGATGCTGCCCAACCTGCTGTGCTTGCTGCTGCCTGCCCAGTCTGTGCGTTGTCTGCCAGCCTGTGGCCGCTCATGTTCCAGCAAGCACTCCTGCGCGCCTCCTCTGTGAGCTGCAGCGGCTGCTGCCTGCGGGCATGGAGGTGCCCAGCTCTTTTGAGAGCGTGGGCCACATCGCACACCTCAACCTGCGGGAGGAGCTGCTGCCTTTCAAGTACATCATTGGCCAGGTGGGGGGTGGTCGGGCAGGGTGGTCAACGGGTGTGAACCCTGTTCGTGTGGATGATACGCGTGGAATAGGCTTGGGACATCAGACTATTTAGGACGCCCACACCCGCCTGGGCAAGCTGGGGAGGCTGCCCCGTGTGTGCATGCACCTGGCACGGCCCACCAACAGCGTCATCATGCCCGCACACCCCCAGCGCTCCGCGCTGCGTTGTGGCTGCGAATGTGCGCTGCCTGCGCCCCTGCTGCAGGTCATCTTGGACAAGAACCCGCGGCTGCAGACAGTGGTGAACAAGGTGCGCGAGCCCTGAGGGCAGCTGGCGTAACGAATTTACCGCACGGCTGGCCTCATGACCATGCGCAGACAGCTCGCGTGCACAGGCCGGAAAGGCTGGGGCGCTGGACATTGGGCCAGGGGCACCAGCTCAGCACCCCCCCGGCGCCCACGGTGCAGGTGGCCAGCATCGAGAACGAGTTCCGGGTCTTCCCCATGGAGCTGCTGGCGGGCAAGGAGGGCATGGAGACCGAGGTGCGCCAGCACGGCGCGCGCTTCAAGCTCGACTTCAGCAAGGTGGGTGGGGGGTGCTGGTCCTGGGGCCGGGCGTTGGGCCTGGGGGCGCATATGTACCCTCCTTACCCCCTCCCTGCACCTGTGCCAATGCCCATCAATGTGCCCGCCTGCGTGTCTCTCCCCGCTGGCTCGGCTCAGTGCACTGCTCGGGGCTCCACACCCCATACAGCCCAGCATCGGAACGCCTGCATGCACATCCTCCAAACGCCAACCTGGTGCACTGAAGCCGTCCCCTGCTGTTGTGCAGGTGTACTGGAACTCGCGGCTGGAGCGGGAGCACCAACGGCTGGTGCAGCTGTTCCAGCCGGGGGATGTGGTGCTGGATGCAATGGCCGGCATCGGGCCCTTTGCCATCCCGGCCGCGCAGAAGGGCTGCCTGGTGAGGCGGGCCTTTGCTGCATGTCGGCGCTGCTGCTGCTGCCAGCGCTCAGCAAGGCCTGGCTCCCATGCTCCCATGCTCCCATGCTCCCATGCTCCTGCACATAGCAAGGAGGCTGAGCCGCTCATCGTTCTTCATTCTGCCCCTTGTCAGGTCTATGCAAATGACCTCAACCCCGCCAGCTACACCTACCTGTGCACCAACATCAAGATCAACCGCGTGGGCGGCAAGGTGCTGCCATTCAACATGGACGGCCGCCAGTTCATGCGCCTGGCAGCTGCCGGCCAGCTGGACGTGGGGGCAGCGGCGGCGGTAGTGCCGCCCGCGGGACCAAAGTCGAAGCCTGGCAAGCAGCAGAAGTCGCAGCAGAACAGAGAGCAGCAGCAGCAGCAAGAGGAGCATCAGCAGAAAGAGCAGCCGGCTGAAGGACAGCCAGCGGAGCCTGCCGCAGCCCAGGCACCGCAGCAGCAGCAGCAGCAGACAGTGGGCGCAGCAGCGCCAGCTCCTGGGAGCAGCGGCCTGTTCCAGCACATCGTGATGAACCTGCCGGCAGCGGCGGTGGACTTTCTGGATGCCCTGAAGGGGGCCTTCAACCCGGAGCTGTGGGAGGGGCACCCGCTGCCGCTGGTGCACGTGTACACCTTCACCAAGGGCGAGGAGGAGCTTGCAGGTGCGCGCCAGCGTGCCCCCAGAAGGCCAGATGAAGGCAGGAGACAGCCGACCAGCGTGGGGTCAGACCATGTTTGCCGCCCCGTGCTGTGGACCCATGCACATGGCTCATCCTGCGGTTTGCTGCCCAGCCCAGCGGGCCGAGAAGGCTGGACCACCCAGGATAGGCGCTGTGCCCCCACCCAGGCTCTGTGCCCCCCACGCTGCCACTGCAGGGCTGCGGCAGCGCGTCGAGGCCAGCCTGGGCGGGCCCCTGGACGAGGCGCCCCAGCTGCACATTGTGCGGGACGTGGCCCCCAAGAAGCTGATGGTGGAGGTGACTTTCCGCGTGCCGCCCAGCATCGCCTTTGCGGCGAGCGCCGCAAATGAGTCGGCCAAGCGGCAGCGGGTTGAGTGAGCGCCGGCGGCCGACCAAAGCTGACAGCCCGCCCTCATTAGATCGCCCCATAACCTGATGACCTGATGACCATGCTGTGGTGGTCTAAGTGGCTGTAAACTTCAGAGAGAAGGACCTTACGAGGGGCGAGGGATAGTACAGACTCAAGTGCGCAGGCGCGCCCGCCGACGGCACGTCACCGTTTCTTGCCGCCGCCGCCCTTGTTGCCGCCTGCTTTGCTGCCTGCCTTGCCGCCGCCGGCCTTGCCGCCGGCTTTGCCGCCGCCAGTGAGCCGCCCCTTCTTGTTGGCGCCCTGCATGCCATCAACAGGTGAAGAGACGTGCAGTCATGGGTACGGGCGCAGGAGCACCACAGGCAGGCATGCACACAAAGGGCGTGGCAGACGTACAAGCCACGCTGCACCGCCCCAGCCGCACTGCCCCCTGGCCCACCTTGTTCTTCAGCCGGTGCCGCTCCTCCCGCGCCGCCGCCTCAAACTTGCCGATCGCGCGGCCGATGTCCACAATGTCGTCGGCATTCTGCGCCAGCAGCCTGTCCACCAGCTTGGACTGCTGCTGCCGCTCCACGCCGCCCTGCAGCGCGGGCAGCGGCAGGTGCAGGGGCGGCAGGCGCACGGCCTCAGCGCAGGCAACGGAGGCGCCCATGAGCCGAGGCCGCCGTGACCCGGCCAGCTCGCCGCATGGCACTGTGCCCTGGCCGGTAACAAGCGTGCACCCTGCCGCCAGCAGAGCTGCAGCGTTGTGCCACCCCCGTGCCCAGCCCCTCGAGCAGCGCGCCGCACCTTGTCCGCGACAGCCAGGAACTTGCGCTTCTTGCCGCGCGCCTGACGGTCCTCTGGCTTCTCGCCCTTGGCCAGGCGGTCAAACTTGCCCATGGAGGCGGTGGACACCGCCGCCTGCTGCGTGGCCGCCTTGAGCTGCAGGGCAGGATGGGTCGGGGGCCGACGTGACATCAGGCAGGACGGCTGAACTACTGGCTGGCCTACGCAGGCACTTCACTTCCTTCGGCGGGCATAGGTCCTCCGCGCACTCCACCAGCAGTGGGGGCAACTCACCTCTCCCTTAAGCTCCTTGCGCTTTGCTGGCCGCCCCTTGCCGTGCTCTGGCAGCGCGGCCGCCAGGCGCAGCGTGGCCGGCAGCGCCGCCGCGCCGCCCGCCTTGGCCGCTGCCTTGAGGTTGGCCAGCTGCTGCTTCTCCTGCTTCTTGACCCGCTCCTTCTTCTCGTTGCGCTGCTTGGTGAACGGATCCTCGCCCGGCTGCACCAGGGAAGACCGCGGCAGCAACCACCCGGATGAGTTGGCTGGACGTAGAACAACAGCCCCGCGTGCCGCTGCCACGCAGGTCGCCCACTGCTCAGGCATTGCTCCGCGTGCCCGTCCCAGCGCCGTTTGCTGCCCAGCAAAACACCGCATATGTGGGCTGCCGTCACCTGGCCCGCAGCGTGTCATGCTCTCCCTCTCCCATGCGTGGGTCCCCCGCAGCTCACCGCATCGTCCGCTCGTGCCTCGATGATGGGCACCGCCGCCTCGTCGTTGGCCCGCTTGAAGCCGTAGCGCCGCTTCCACTCGCCGCTGGCCTCGTCCCACTCCAGCTTGCTGCGCTTGCGCTTCTCGATGCCCTTGCGCTGCGCAAACACCTCCCACTTGGTGGGCGGCTTGGGCTTGGGGATGGGCTTCTCGCGTGGCAGCACCGTCGACGGTGGCGGTAGCGCGGCGATGCGCCCAGCGGGGGCCGCCTCTGAGGGCAGCGCAAACAGGCGCGCTGCCAGCGTTTGGAAGATGGACTGCGCCAGGCGGTGGCAGGCGGCGTCGGTCGCCGCGGGGCCGCCCTCGAACGCCGCCGAATCCAGTGCGCTGGCATCCCATGCTGTCAGGTTGCCCAGATCAAACGACAGCGGGCCATCATGCGCCTCCCTGCAGAGGGCAGGGTTTGAAGGCAGCAGCAGGTGAGCAGCTGGCTGGGTGGCGGCAACGGCGGCAGGCAGCGGCAGCAACTGTGAAAGGGAAAGTGCCGCTGCGCGCTTGTTAATGCGCTCGAAACTTTGGGGTCTCTATCGGGGCGACAGGCCACGCCGGGGGCCTGCCCACAACCTCACTCAGTAGCGGCGACCATGCATGTGTGCCCCCCGGGGGCTTGCGCACCCTGTATTCACTCCCAGATCCTCGTGCGACACGCGCACAACCTCCGCCATATCTCAGCGTCGAGGGTAATTCCAGAGGTGTGTGCAGAGCTCGAATCCAAGTGCTCACAGGCCTGAAAATTTCGGCTGAAACCCCAAGCCGGTAGTGTGTGAGTGCGACTTGATACACACAGCACACCGCCAGTGTACCACCACCGCCTTGCTGCCAGCCGCGCGGTGGGTTGCATGCTTCGTACAGCATTCATCGGCCTTGCAAGCATTCTTTCCATCACTTACTAAGTTAGTAACATGCACCAGGCTGCAATGCAATGTGGCATCTCCCGGACTGTCAGCCATGCCACGAGGGGTAGAGCTGTCGTGAAGAATGGCAGGTCCTCGTAGTATCAACATGCCCGAATCGTTGCAGCAGGTTTATGCTGTGTCCAGGAAGCATCACCTGAAGCAATCGCCAACAGCCAGGACACTAAAATTCGGCTCTCAGCCAGAAACTTGTAAGGTTTTGATTGCGGCACCAGACACGGCCGTGATGCGTCCATGACGGTTGCTGGAGAGGCAGTCGAGGCGGTCTCGCCCCTTTCTGCAGCTCCTTTATGCACATTACGAGCCTGCTTAAAAGACTTGCATATTTTAAAAACTTGATTGGCACGCTGAATAATGGTCGGTGCCTTTGAACGCCAGTCGGAGGGCTATCATGCCGCGCTGCGCCGCCCCTGTCCCGCTGCCCAAAGGGGCGGCGCCTGGCAACACCCATGGGGCCTCCTGTGCTCGGGGACACTACATCCCTCGTGCAGCCGCTCTCAAGTCTCAGCTCGAGCTCTTTCGCGATCAGACTGATCAGCGGAGGTCAAATATTCTTGGCCACCAGCGCATTTCCCAGCAGTCCTCGCCACCCCGACGCGGAGACGTGATGGAGGTGGATGCCCAGCCCCCGGACGGCGAGGCCATGGCGGTGCGCACCTCTTGCCGTCTCTCCGCTTGGCATCGGTTGGCGCTCGGGACTCGGCAGCTGCACTTGTTAGATGGTGGCCGGAACGCCTGTGCAGCAGCTGCTGCCGCCGCCGCCGCCGCCGCTGCCGCCGCTCCTTCTGCCACTCCTTCTTGGTTGCATCTTAGCTGTGCCCGATGCCTGGCCTTGTTGCGTGCGGCCCGGGCACCTGCTGCAGGTCGATGAGAATGCACCAGCGGCTGATCCGCCCTCGGCAAACCCGCTAAGCGGCGAGCACACTGTGAGTCTGCTGACAGCGGTGCCATGCAGCAGGTAGCTCCGGAATGAGTGAGGCTCCTGCTTGCCAGACGCGGCAGCCTGCCGTGGCGCGGCAGTGATGCTGCGTCGCAACCTTTAATGTCGCTTGGCCTCAGCTGCTATTGCAGTGGGATCTCACAGCGTTCTCCACCCGCTCGGGGCGGGTGCTCTCAGAGCCCTTTGAGATTGGCGGCTATTCCTGGTGAGGGCAAGGAAGGGGCAGGCTGCAAGGAGTTGGGAGGTAGCGCCGCCCAGCGGGGTTGAGGCGTGTCGGCCAGCGGCGGGCCTGCCCTGACCCAAGGTTCCTTTCCTCTGGCGCCATGCTCGCCCGCCCTCCACTGCAGGCAGCTGCTGGTGTACCCCACCGGCAACAACCGGGCGGATGCGCTGGCGCTGTACCTGGCGGTGGCGGAGGACGACCAGGCGGCGTTTGGGCTGCAGCGCAGCGCCACCTTCAAGCTCATCCTGCTGAGCAGCGTGGAGGGGGGCGACATTGTGAAGGAGACGCAGCACACATTCACCACGCGCGAGACCGACTGGGGTGAGCGGCCGGCAGGCCCCTGGCCTGCGCACCTTGACCGCCGGGCAGCTTTGGCACTTGCCGGCATGTGCCGGAGGCCAATATACCAGCCTGCTCGCCCAAGGAACAGCAGGCGCTGCAGCCCTTTGCTGCGCACCGCGTGCCTCATGCCGGGCATTGCCACCGCCCCTCCCGCTGTGCCAGGCTTCACCTCCTACATGCCCCTGGTGGAGCTGCGGGACCCGGCTCGCGGCCTCCTCGTGAACGACACCCTGCGCATGAAGGCACGGTGGAGGGCTAAGCCTGCAGGGCTGCCTGGCTGCGCCGCCCCGCTGCGCCCGGCTTGCAGTTCAGCCGTAGTGGCATGCTGGCCTGCCTACCTGCCTGCCTGGCCGGCCCGCCCGTCTGTCTTCTGGCCTGGGTGGGACCCCCTTGCTCGCGCTTGTACGTGCTCCAAGGACCCTCAGTTGTCTGCTAGCGCTCACAGCTGGCTGCCTGCTGCCTGGCCCCGCTGCGTGTGGCGGCGCAGGTGGTGGTGGAGGTGCGGCCGCCAGAGGACCTGCTGTACGACTCGCGCAAGGAGACCGGCTACGTCGGGCTGAAGAACCAGGGCGCCACCTGCTACATGAACAGCCTGCTGCAGACGCTGTTCAACATCAACCAGTTCCGCAAGGCAAGCCGGGGGCTGCTGGCGGCTGCGAACTGGCGCTGCCCTGGCGCGGGTTGCACACCGCTGCACCCAAAGCGGGGTGCCCTCCTGCTTGCAGCTGGCTGCAGAGCAGGCTGACCAGCTGCTGGCGGACATGCAGGGGCACTGGAAAAGATGCAAACCCTGCGCAGATGGGTTGCAGTCGCTTCACATCTGCAGCTGCACCTGTTCCTCCTTGGCCTGCCTGACCAGCTTGTGGCTGCTTGCTGCGCAGGCCGTGTACCACATGCCCACCTCGGAGGATGCAGAGCCCGCCAGCAGCATGCCCCTGGCGCTGCAGAGCGTGTTCTACAAGGCATGTGCCAGCTGCGAGGAGGCAGCTTTGCACCTGGACACCCCACTGCTCCGGCATGGCAGCATTCATGCTGCTGGTGCTGCGTGCCGCTGGAATCTTGCGAGCCCCTCTCAGCATCTGTTCTACCCCCTCTGGCTCACAACCACCCTCTTCCCCGCCCTCCTCTTCTGCCTCCCCATTGCAGCTCCAGTTCACGGCAGGCCCGGTGTCCACCAAGGACCTCACCCGCTCCTTTGGCTGGGACACCGCCGACGCCTTCCAGCAGCACGACGTGCAGGAGCTCAACCGCATCCTGTGCGACCGGCTGGAGGAGAAGATGAAGGCGAGGGGGCCCGGCATGCGCTGGGCCGGTGACGGGCCATGCTGAGGTGGCCTGCAGCAGCGGCAGATGCAGAGCACGCAGCGCAACCGCGGCGGAGCGGCTGTCCGCTCGCTCATGAATGCTGCTCCTGCTGCTGCGGCATAGTTGCTTGCCTTGCCTCTGGAGATTCAGATTTCGGGCAATGCTTACCAGCCTGCCCTTTGTGCTGTTGTGCCCGCAATGGCGGCCCCACCCTGCAGGGCACGCGCGTTGAGGGGATGATCAACAAGCTGTTTGAGGGCCACACCCTCAACTACCTGGAGTGCATCAACGTGGACTACAAGTCCTCCCGCAAGGAATCCTTCATGGATGTGCAGGCAAGCCCACCCTGGCAGGAACTGCAGATGCGCTGCTGTCGCTGGGTGCTGCTGCAGCAAGGTGCAGGTTTGACGCGCGGATCACGGCTCTGGTGGATGAGAACAGAGAATGGTCAGCCTGCCACCACCACCAGCTGGGTGTGTCATGGAGGCTGCACCTCACTGCTTTGTTCCAGCCGTGCTGCGCATGCTCATCCCCGGCTGCCTCACCCCCCATGCAGCTGGACGTCAAGGGCTGCAAGGACATCTACGCCTCGTTCGACAAGTACTGCGAGGTGGAGGTGCTGGAGGGCGACAACCAGTACAACGCAGAGAAGCACGGCATGCAGGTGGGCAGGGGCAGGGCCGCAGGTTGCAGCAGCGCTGCAAAGGACAGCAGCGGCGCTGTGAGGGAAGAGTCCCCGCTTCCCCAGCCTGTCATCACCTGGCATACAAGTTGCACGCACGACTAATCCGGAGTTTGAACATCTGCAAAAACAGGTGCATGAAGAGGAAACAGGCTTCCCAGCTACCGCCCTCATTTGCCCCGCCGGTCTGCTGCCGTACCCCCTGCAGGACGCGCGCAAGGGCATCCTGTTTGAGAGCTTCCCGCCGGTGCTGCAGCTGCAACTCAAGCGCTTTGAGTACGATTTCATGAAGGACATGATGGTCAAGGTGCGCCGGGGGCACCACACTCCGCGGCGGCACGGGCTTGGTGGGGTGCATGGACCGCCGCCTGTCCAGGCCTGGGCAGATCCCATGAAATGCAGGGCAGCGCGCTGCTCAGCAAGGACAGGCTGCGCGCGTGGTGGGCACCGACCCGGCTGCGCGCTCTGCTCTGCAGCCAATCCGCATGCAGACTGCTGCCCAAGTTTGGGCAGGGGTTGCAGCCAGCTGTGTCACAGCGCGCAGTGCCCTAGTCTGATAGGCAGGCCCTGCCCTGCCGCTCCTGCTGCGTGTGTGTCCGCACAGATCAACGACCGCTACGAGTTCTACGACACGATTGACCTGGACCGTGGCGACGGCCAGTACCTGTCCTCTGCCGCCGACCGCAACGTGCACAACACGTACAAGCTGCTGGCGGTGCTGGTGCACTCTGGGGGCGTGCACGGCGGGCACTACTACGCCTACGTCAGGTGCGGTGGAGCAAGCACTGGCAGCGGTGCACAGGCGGATCCTGCGAAGCTGGGCTGGGGAGCTTTCAGCCCTTTCTTCATTGATGTGCGCCGCGTGGGTGCTGCTGTTGCAAAGCCGTCAGCCTGCATGCCACCGTCTGCCAGCCTCTGGGTGCATGTGTGTTGCATGGGGCTGCCCAGCTGCAGCCTCCCACCGCGCTGGCCGTCGCCGGCCCAACCTGCTCTGTTTGCAGGCCCGACGGCAAGCAGTGGCTCAAGTTTGATGATGAGCGGGTGGAGAAGGCGGATGATCAGAAGGCAGTCGAGGACAACTGGGGTGGCGAGGACGAGCGCCCGCCGGGGGGTGAGGAAGGCGTCACGTCTCGTGATGCATTGCTGGCCTCAAGGTCTCTTGCCGCAGGGCTGGGCCTTGCAGCTATGCTTGCCGCCGGGGGGAAGTTGCCGGTGATGCAGCCGCCTGCGCTGTCGGCCTGCGCTGGCATGCACGCGCACCCCACGCCCCGCTTGCCGGTGTGGCTCGCCCGCCCACACATGGTCTCTGCCTCTGTGCCTCTGTGCTGACCCGCAGGCTTTGGCAACTTCCGCCTCACCAAGCACGCCAATGCCTACATGCTGGTGTACGTGCGGGAGAGCGAGTGGGGCACTGTGATGTGCGACGTGACGGAGCAGGACATCAGCGACCACGTGCGCGCGCGCCTCAAGGTGGGCCCCGCCACCCAGGGCAGAGCTGCTGCGTGCAAGCATGGCAGAGCGCAGGGCGATGTTGGGGACAGCGGGGAGCAGGGCTGCCTGTGTGGTGTGTGAGCCAGGCAAGCGCAGACTTGCGGCATTTGGCAGCGCAGGGGCGGGTGCGAGCTGCTCGTGGCTCACCTGCCAGTGTCCCTCCCCTGGGCGGGTGCGCGCCTGCAGGCGGAGCAGGAGGAGAAGGAGCGACGTAAGAAGGAGAAGGCGGAGGCGCACCTGTACACGCTGGTGCGGGTGTCCACCGATGCCGACCTGGCGGGCCAGATCGGCTCGGCGCGCTTCTTCGACCTTGTAGACCACGACCAGGCAAGCCTTTGCGAGGCAGGGACAGGAGGCAGCAGGCATTGTGGGAGCGGCAGGCCGGGCCGGGCTGCCTGCACAGCTCATGCGCCTCACGCTGCCGCCGTGCTGCTCGCCGCTCGAACTTGTTGGGAGCATTGGAAGGTCACTGGCCCCGGCCACAATGTTTTCTGTAAAATTGGTCTGGCACACCCCATCCCATGCGTTCATGCCCTCCCTCCCTCTGCAGGTCCGCACCTTCAAGATGGCCCGCAAGGCGCCCTTCAGCGAGCTGCGGCGGCTGGTGGCAGAGGAGATGGGGGTGCCTCTTGACAAGCAGCGCTTCTGGCGCTGGGCGCAGCGGCAGAACGGCACGTACCGCCCGTCCCAGGTGCTCAGGTTGGAGAGCGAGGACCAGCCAATCTCGGTGAGGCCTGGGGGTTGGTTTTTGGCGGGTTTGGAAGAGTGGTTGATGGGGAGGCTGGGTGCGAGGACCGGCCCACTTCTCTCTGGCATCAGGGCAATTCTGGGTGCGCTCTGCACCTGCTGTTGTTCAGTTGACGCGGGATGCGCAATGCAGCTGGCCGCGTGCATCCGTCAGGCTGCTTCAGGCTGCCCGCCAGTCAACCGATCTCCTGAAACTGCCAATCTGTGTGTGCCTCTCAGCCTTGGGTGCGCCTGAAAAGCCCCTGGCATGCCCCCCCACACACCCGCCTGCCCCGCCAGACCATCAAGGAGGCGTCCATGGTGCGCAACATGCGGCCCGGCGTGATGGCCACCCTCAACCTGTTCCTGGAAACGCCGGCGGCGCCGGACGTGGACCTGCCGCCCATTCGGCCCAAGACGGACATCATGCTCTTCTTCAAGCACTACATGCCCAGCAAAGAGCACCCCACACTCGAGTACGTGGGCCGGCGGCTGGTGCCCAAGGACTCAAAGGTCAAGGTGCGTGCAGTCTGCTGCATGGGTGCACGCAGGGAGGAACGGCTCATAGGGAGGGACAAGGGCCCTTGGTTAGCCGGGCGAGTGCGCATGGTTCGTGCGTGGTGTTCTGGCCCGTCTGGCTAGAGGCACATACAAGCGGTCTGCCTCTCCTTGGCCGCTGCCATCCCTGCCAAGCGCCTCGCTTGTTCATGGGCTGTGTCTCTTGCCGCACCGCTTTGATGGCATGCGTGCTCCGCCATCTGCAGCCGCCGGCCCTCCACACGACGCTTGCTGCACTGGCGCACACCCGCCCTCCCTCCACATGGCACCTGGCTCCTGGGCCAACCCCGCCCTGCCCAACCACCACAAGTGCCCCCCCCCCCGCCCCCCCCGCAGGAGCTGTACCCGCTGCTGCGCAAGCTGGGGGGCCTGGGCGAGGGCGAGGCGGTGGAGGCGTACGAGGAGGTGAAGTTTGAGCCGGCCGTGATGGTGGACAAGCTGACGCCCACCAAGACGCTGGCCATGCTGCAGCTCGAGGACGGCGACATCCTGGTGTTCCAGCGCACGCTGCCGCAGGTGGGTGGGACGCCCGCACCGGCGCCGCGTCCGGCGCTTTTACGACCATGGCGGGAGTGGGGCGCACGCTTTGCGCCGCAGGAGGGGAGAGCGAGGCCAGGCTAGTTTGGATGGAGTGGAGAAGACGCCTGGGACCAACACAGTGATGGGGCCGACCCGGAGTGAGCGGCCGTTTGGCCCCTGACGCCTCGTGGCCCCACCCCCGCAGGCGGAAGCTGCCCAGGTGCAGTGCCCCACAGCCACGGAGTTCATGGAGTTTGTGCGCAACCGCCAGCTGGTGACCTTCAGGCCGCTGGACGACTCACAGGCAAGATGCCCTGTCCCCAATGCACGGTTGCGACCTCCCTTGTCTGCTCTTCCTGTACAGCTCGTGCCTGCTTACAGCCCGGAGAAGGCCTGCTGCAGGCCGGGAGGCGCATGCTATCTGCAAGTGTTCTGCAAACACGCCTTGCAGCGCGTGCTTAGTGCTTGCTGCCGTGCTTGGTCGACTTGGCAGTCAATAGGTCCCCCGCAGCCTGGCACACGGCCTGGCCAGGCGCCGAGTTCTCCAGCTCTTGAGCCGCTGCGCCTGCCCCGCATGCGCCAGCACGGTGGCGCATGCAACGCTGCTGCTGCGCTCCTGGTGCGCAGGGGGAGGAGGGCACTGTGGAGCTGGAGCTGTCCAAGGCGGACTCGTACGACAGCGTGTCCAAGGCGCTGGCGGCCAGGCTTGGGCTGGACCACCCGCTCAAGCTGCGGCTCACAGGCAAGGGGCCGTGCTCTTTGCTTGGCCAAGGCAGTGGCGCAGCATGGTGCAGCGGGCGGGCAAGTCTGTCACTGCCGGGGCCTACAATGCGGCGTGTGTGGGGCCCAAGAACATTGAAGGTCTTTCGGCCTGGCGGGATGGCTCCTCATCAGACTCCACCGCATGACGCGGTGCCGCTTGGCCCTTCGCCCCCTGCAGCACAGAGCCACCTCACGCAGCTGCCGCGGCCGCACCCCATGCGCTACAAGCAGTTTGAGTGCCTACAAGACATGCTCAAGTCGGGGCCCTTCGTGCAGGTGAGTGATGCGTAGCACACGCGCGGCGGTGCAACCGCTGCAGGACCCGCAGCGACCAGGGGCGTATCACGTATCAGTACCTACTTGATCCCTTCGTCCTCTCTCCACCGACTGGCCTCACCCGTGCAGGTGTCCACGCTGTACTACGAGGTCATCGACCTCCCGCTGCCCGAGTACGAGAGCCTCATGAACTTCAAGGTGCGGGCATCAAGGAGCTCAAGCCCTGTTGCTTCGCCTGATGCTGCTCTCCTGCTCGCCTGCTCGCCCCCACGCTTCCCTGCAGCTGAACCTGCAGGTCTGCGGAACCTGAACCAATCATGAAGAGCCAATGAATTGCAAGCCTTTGTTCAGGCCCGCCTCGCTCTTCTGCAGACACCCACTGTTCTCCCCTCCTTGCCCTGCAGCTTGCCTATCACAACCGCAGCCTGGAGGAGGTCAGCCAGCACAGCGTGCGCATCAGCAAGGCCGCCACGATAGAGCAGCTGCTGGAGGAGCTGCGGCGGCAGCTGCCGGAGGAGGCGCAGGGTCGGCCGCTGCGCCTGATGGAGGTGTACCAGGCACGCATGCTGGCTCGTCTGCTGGGCAGGCAGGGCGGCGCGTCAGCCACCAGCCCGCTGTTGGGCACGACCAATGCCCATGCATGCCTGCTGTCCACTGTCACGATATTCTTAAAGGACTGCCCCTCCCTTACCTCGCTGTGCCTGCAGTGGAAGATCTGGCAGCTGTTTGACCCGCGCACCCGCGTGGAGACCATCGGCGAGAACTCCTGGCACCTGCGCGTGGAGGCTGTGCCCGAGGACCAGGAGGACCTGGACCATCAGGACGTGCTGCACGCGCACTGCCTCCAAATTGGGGAGGAGCAGGTCAACGTGAGTGCAGGCAGTGTTGACTGCACTGGCTTGGGTTGCTGCGCTGCTCTGCAGGGTTGGAAGCAGGGCTCTAAGGCGTTGGCAAGCATGTGCATTCAGCTTGGTGCTACTGGTGGGCCCAACCTGCCCTCACCTGTTGGATGGACTTCCATGCCTTTGCCCTGCAGGGCCGCCCACAAGCGATTGCTGATCCCTTCATCATGCGCATCGAAAAGGAGGAGACGGTCGGGCAGCTACGCCAGCGGGTGCAGCAGCAGCTGGGCATCCCGGATGAGGAGTTTGAGGACAGCTGGAAGCCGGTGCTGTGCACGTGAGCAAGGGCGGCACGGGCCGAGCTATGCCGGGCTGCCCATCTGGTCAATTACAGAGGAGCATCGACGAAAGGCTCGTTGCAGGAGCCATGCATCTTCTATCGATGGCCCATGCATCCCATCCTCTATCCATCTATCTGCCACACCATCACTGCAGGTTTGGCGGCACCGAGCCGCTGGCAGATGACGTGCAGGTGGCGAGCCGGCTGGACACGCAGCGCCTGTACGGCCACCAGGAGCGCAACTGCATCGGCTTTGTGCATGAGAACAAGAATGTGCGGCGCACGCACGCGCACCTGAATAGCCGGCTGGCAGCGTGGCAGGGCCAGGAGAAGCAGCTCAAGATACGGGGCTGAGCAGCAGTGCCGTCAGCAGCGCGCAGCACTTCACCTTGTCTTTGTTTGCCTGCCCTGGCTGCAATTCTGTAGCCTGCCAAGTAATTCTGCTAGCTGGCAATGCAGCATGGGGATGCAAGGCGCCTTTAGCCAAGAGAAGCTTGTTTGTCATGCCATTGCGGGCTTCCCATTCGCAGCCTGCCTTTCAGGGCATTCAGACTCAGTCAGCTCGCATCAGGCTAACTGTATAGAGATGTGGGAGTTACCTGCGTGCAACAATCAAGAGAGGGTGGATGCTTGCCTACAGGCATCAAGCACTACGGCGTGGCGCGGCATGCATGTACATGTCTGACTGCTCAGGGTGTCACTGGGGGCCAGGGAACAGGGAGCTGAATCATCCTCTCATTTCCTTCCCTGCTCCGTACCAAATCTGAAGCGGCTAGCTGCGCACAGACTCTTTCCGGCTTGCACCGGTGCTCAAAGTGAGGACGGCCGCGCGGCTCCTGCTGTTCTGCTCATGGGGCTGCAGCTCCAGTCACGATGCAATAGAAGTGGCCGGGCTAGCGGCGCCGGGCTTTCTCGGCCAACTGCTGCCACCCGCTCGAGCGGCTGCGGCAGAACTCGGGGCGGCCCTGGTTCCATACTTGCATCCTGGTTGTTGTTGTGGAGGTCCCTGTGCTTCCAATTGAATGCACAAAAGGCAATGCTCCATACCCAGCATCTGGGCCCTCCTGTTTGTGCAGGCGCCAGCGGCCCTCGTGCCATTAGCAGGGTGCAGGCGTTGTGCGCAGCCAAGCTGGCGAGCTGGTGAGAAGCGCCAAGCATTCGAATTGACAGTTGAATGTACATCTTGGCTTGCATGCAATCGTGCAAGTATGACAACAAGCACACGCATACCTGGCAGCCCCAACCAAACACCACCACCTGGCACCCGATCTGCAGTTCTGCACACCTAGCCATTAGGCACCTGTCCTCCAGCATCTGAATGGAGCCGCCGGGCAAGGGGCTCGCCAAACGGCGTCGCGTGCGGCTGATCATCTATGCCACCGGGCTGGCGCTGCTTGTATGGCTGCTCTGCCATCCCTCTAGCAAAACGGCGGCAGTTGATGGCGCAGCCTCGCTTGTGAGCCGCCGGTCCCCTCGGGTGCCCATCCCGCACAAGAAGACGGCCAGCTGCCACGTGCTGGGCTTCCAGGAGCGCGAGAGCCTGCGGCGGTGCAGCGACCCGTATGCGCACCCCTTTTCGGGCTGCCTGACAGACTCCTACGAGGCCGACATGTTTGGCCGCCTGCTGGCCGGCAAAAAGGTGCCCCACCTGCGCTGCGGCTTCCTGGATGCCGCCTCCCACCGCTGGCTGGACAGCCTGCATGCCCGCTTTGCCGGCTGCACCCACGTCGTCTTTACCGTCTCCTTCTCCTACGGCGAGCTGCCCACCACCAACCGCGTGGCAGCCGATCAGCAGGGCGTCTGCTTCGTGGCGTTTGTGGACGCCGCGGCAGAGCAGCAGCTGCAGGGCGCGGCCGGCTTCAATGGCAGCCACTATGGGCGCTGGGAGCTGGTGGAGGTGGAGCACAAGATGTTTTCAGACGGCATCGCGCGGTCGGCGCACCTCATCAAGATCCTGGCGCCGCGCCTCTTCCCTGCCGCATCCGCCGCGCTGTACATCGACATCAAGGTGGGCCCTGCCCGACAGGGTGCTGCTGCTGCTCATCTGGCAGCTGTCCTTGTTGTCCTCGTCTGACCGCGGCCGTGCGCCCTGCTGGGGTGGGACCGCCGTGGTGTGCACCCCAGCCCTGGTAGGTGACCTGCCCGACAGCTGCTCCCTCGTGTGAGCAGGTGGCGCTGCCGCACAACCCGCTGGCACTCATCCGCCTGGTGGAGCACAGCGCGACGCCCGTGCTGCTGGGCGTGATTGCGCACCCCGCAAAGATGGAGCGCGACACCTTTGACGAAATCGTGACCACCCTGCAGCACCTGTACAAGCGCCGGCTGCGCCCAAACCCACGCGATAAAACGGTGGCCAAGCGGCGCACGGCCTACCTGACCGGCATCACCAGCCGCGACTTCCATGACGTTTTCCGCCAGTACATGCTCTTCTCTCACCTTGGGTGCGTGGCTGCGGGGGGGGGGGGGTGGCTGGCACTCTGGTCGGATGGGCGCCTCCCTGGCTGTCTCAGCCCAGCATGACATGCCTATCCCACCATTGGTCACCCAGGCTGCAGTAATTGGCCGCACATGCGGATGAGAGCACCTCACACCTTGCGATAATCTGCTTTGTGTGATTCCCACCTTTGCATGCACTGCTGAGTCCACCGTGACATTGCCGACCCTGCCCCCTGCAGCTTTCCAATGCATGGCAATGGCATGCTGAACGCCGCTGTGCTAGTGTGGAACCTGCAAAATCCGTGCGTTTCCGCCTTTGCCTGCCTCTGGCACAACCAGGTGGGTACAGCTGCTTTGCGCATGCGTGTGCCACGCACCCAGGCGCCATGAAGCTTGTCTCTGCATGCATGGCGGTGGCAGCTGTGGGCAAACTGCTCTTGCCATGTGCACTGGCCAGCCCGTTGTGCTCAGGCTTTGCACATCTCCAGCGCACGCATGCACCCTCCTGCTTCCCTGCAGGTCGCCTATTACTCCATGCGTGAGCAGCTCAACTTCCACTACGTGCTCAACATGCTGGGTCTGACAGACCAGGTGCTGGCGCTGACGCCCATCCACAACTCGACGCACCCAGTACTGTCGGGCACCCTCACGCTGGAGCCCACTGGTTGGCCTGCCTGGGGGCAGGCAACTCAGGACGACTTCTGGGGCGTGGTCCCGGCGGCAAGGTGATGCAGCGCGTGACTCGGGCCGCTGTAAGAGCATCAGCACAGTAGCATGAGAGCAGAAAAGGGCCGGGCACCAATCAAAGGCAGGATCTGAAAAGCTGCACAGTAGCAGCGCCGAGCAGCTGCTGGGCACGCGCGCCGGCCTGCAACCGGCGGTCAGTTGCCCGCCCCTCGCAGACGATCAGTGATCCTCCGGCAAGCTCAAATAATGGGCACCCTGCAGCACCCCTCTCTGGGGCAACTTTAGAACAAAGCAAGTGTTTTCAGTTCAATAAGGGGGCGCGGAGAGGCAGATTTCACCATGCGCTGCTCCAGAACAAAAGGGCAGCCCCAATGGCAATCACACAAAGCCACCCCAGGAGAGGGAGAGATGAAGGAAGCCGCGCCTTGGCTCGGCCTGCTGAGCATGGACGGTTGGGGTGGCCGGCATCAGGAACAACAGCTCCGTCGCCGTTAAGTGCAACTCCGGCACCTGTGCTGCGATTGCAATTGCACAGGATGGCACCGCCGCCAGGAAAACAGCGCGGCCCCAGGTGAGCGACCGTGTAGCCGTGGCGGCCCGCTGTCGCGCATCCTACGACCCGGCAGCTGCATTGTGCTGCTCTGCGATCTCCGGCCCCAGAGGCGTGCACTGTTTCAAGCTGCAACCTCCTCCCCCTGTGCGCTTGCAGCCGCCTACTGCTGGTAGGGGCGGGTGCCCTGCTGCTGGTGGTGGCGCTGATGAGCCCCATCGGCTCTCCGGCCAACTGCCCAACAGTCCCAGCAGCGGCCCGCTACCGTCCCTCGACACGGCGCACTGTTGCCGAGACAGCTCCGCAGCAGCAGTCGCTAGCCATGGACATCGACACTGACGATGTGGTGGACGACGCTGAGGATGTGGTGGACGACGCAGAGTCTGCAGACTCTAGCAGCTCCACAAGCGGCAGCACAGGAGCAGCGGCAGCGGCAGCATCATCGGCAGCAGCAACAGCAGCAGCAGCAGCAGCGCGTGGCCCAATGGTGGCCTCCAGAACCAGCAGCGGGGCCGGGGCCATCCCAGAGGACCCCGAGTTTGACTGGGTGGCCTACTTCCACAACTACCCGGAGCTGCTGCGGCACCCCATCTCCCTGGACTTCACCAAGGAGGCGGCCTGGGAGCACTACCGCACCATCGGCAAGGCAGAGGGCATGATTGCCCGGCGGCTGACGCTGCGGCTGCGCTACCACACGGGCGGGCAGAACAAGCCGGGCGGGCTGAACAACCAGCTGCTGTGCCACCTGACGGCCTTCATGATGGCGCAGGAGATTGGCTCCGAGGTGGTGCTGGCGCCCGCCCTCAAGCGCACCGCCTTTGCGGCAGAGGGCAACTCCTGGATCTGGGAGGACACCGACACGCTGCTGGACGTGGACAAGATGGTGGCCTACTGGGCCACGCGCGGCCTGGTGGTGCACAAGGTGGGCCGTGCCCGCCGGCCTCCGGCTCCCCTCCTCCTGTGCTGCTGGAGCTGTGGGTGCTTGCAGCATGCGTGGCTGCAAGTGCTCGGGACCAACTCGCTCTTTGTTTCGTTCTTTGGCATGCCAACACGCATGCACCTGCCTTGAGGTGCAGGCATGCCGCTCCTGCCTCTGGGTGCTGCTGCGCTGTGACACAGTTTTCGCTGCGCTGGCCTGCATGCGTGGAGTGCCCACTGTTGAAGGTGGATGCTTCGACCATGACAGCCCACCGCTTTGCACGCTTTTTCTCCATTCAGCATGGCTGCTGCGCCGTGGTTTCCCTGCCTGCAAACAGGGTTCACCTGGTCACTGCCATTGGCCCTTCGTCTCCTCCATGGCCTCTGCTGGCCGGTCCTCACCCCGCCTGTCTGTCCCTGCCCGCCCTCCTGCCGTCTGCCCGGCCTACAGACCCCCCAGCTGACGGGCGAGGCCGCCGACGAGTACCCCAAGCTGGTGGAGGCGGACGAGCCGCCGACCAAGGTCTACGGCGACGCAGGCTGCCTCACCGTGCAGCTCCCGCGGCCGTACAAGTTTGACAACAACCTGGCGTCGGTGGCGCAGCGCGCGCGCCGCAAGGCGGTCAAGGCCGCCGAGTACGTGCTGCGCGCAAACGGCACCGTCCCCGACTGCATCAACCTGGACACCCCGCGCATCTTCTACCGCGTGCCCGTCTCAAGGTGGGCTGCTGCAGCGCCAGGCAGGCCTCGGCAGCCCTTGCAAGCTCGTGTTAGGGGTATGCCTGGTTCCCTGCACGCAGGCTTGCAGCACAAGTAGGCGCAGCGGCTTGGGGCAGCAGGGTGCATGCACAGGCGGGCTGGCAGCATGTGCCTTTGCTGAACTCCTGACGCACAGCTTCACTCCTCTGAGGTGGCCGCCCAATGCTCGTGCGCACTGAGCACTGACAGTCCTATGCCTTGCGCTGACAGGCATTCAGCCACTGGCGCCCTTTTCACTTGCCTGTAACTTCATCACGGCGCGGGCCCCCATCCCTAACCACCTCAACCCCCCCAACCCCCCCGCCTCCCCCCCATCCCGCTGTCTGCAGCTCCCTCAACCTGGCCGTCTCCACTTTCAACGAGGGCTTCTTCTTCAACAAGACGCTGCTCAACATGGCCACCTACATCAAGCGCAAGATGGGGTGGCCCTTCTACGGCGCGCACCTGCGGCTGGAGAACGACGCGAGCGTGTGGAACGGCCCCGACGGCGAGGAGCGCGTGCTCAACGAGTACATCAACGTCATGGGGCAGGCCAACTTCACCGACGCCACCACCGTCTACGTAGCATCGGGTCTGCTGTTCGATGGGCCCTCGCCAGGTGGGTGTCGCACAGCAGGGTCATGAAGGCAAGGGGTTGGGCTGTGCATGGCCCGGCAAATGGGAGCAGGGCTGCACATGGGTAAGGCGGGAAAGCTGGAGAGCATGAGGTTGCCGTCGCCATCAAGAAGGCGGCGCTGAGCATGCCGCTTTCCACAGGCAGCGCCCGAAGGTGCACTTGCCTGCTGCCGGGTTTTCGTTGTCATCAGCAGGGGCGTGACTGCACCAGCGCTGCTCTGGCCCCTTCACAGAGTTTGATGCCGTGGTCAAGGCGCTGAAGACGGCAGGCGTTGCGGGGCGGATAGACTACAAGGAGAAGCTGGTGGACAAGGAGATCCTGAAGAGTGGGTCTGGGCACCTTGCTTTCCTGGCCTGATACAGCCAGGATTCGCTGGGCGCTCTGCTTGCTGGCCTGCCTCTGCTGCCTGGAATGCCAGGTGCTGGTGGTCCTGTTCGCACGTCACCTCTTCCAGCCAGCATAGCTCGATGCTGTTGGCTTGTTCACGGTAACTCAAGCTCCACCCTGGCCCGCCACCCCTGCCTCGCAGGTCTGCACTCAGAGCAGCTGGCGCTTGTGGACCTGCTGGTGCTGGCGGCGTCCAAGGTGTTTGTGGGGCACCCCTGGAGCACGCTCACCATGCTTGTGGAGCAGCTGCGCATCTGCAGCGGGCTGGGCACGTCCACCATCCACTACGTGACGGTGCTGGACGAGACGAAAGAGTACCTCAACATCAAGATGAAGGACAAGTTTGTGCGGTTTGCCAAGGGCTTCACGCCCAAGTGACGGCCGGTGGGTGGGATGAGGTGGGACAGGGCGCGCTAGGGCGGGGCGAAGCCTTCTTGATGCAGCATCTTGATTAATGGCTGGGGCAGACGTCATTGCAGCCGCCGCACCCGACCTCCCCTCCTGACATGCAGTTCATGGGCACAGCAAGGTGGACAAGGAAGGGGCTTTCTGCAGCAAGAAGACGGCACCACTATTCAGCTGGGCATGCCCTGCCAGCGTCACATGTGGTGCAGCTGCACAGGTTTGACCACAGCGGCAGCGCGCCGTCCTCAGAAACTGAGCGCCCCCACTTTGACACCGGCCCTTGCTTTCCTGTATCGCTGACTTTCCTTGCTTTCCTTTGATGCTGTGACCCCCTAACCTTACATTGACTTTTCTTCGGCCAGCACTGACAACGCATGTAATCTTGATTCAACTGAGTAGGGACGAGCAGATTCAAACTGCGAGCAGCACGGCAGCGGCAGCCGCTTGTACCGAAACCCACTCCAAGCGGCTTGGCCGCTGACAGGACAGAGAGAGGAAGGGGGCGGCGCGTTCTGATGACTGTCTCAGCCATTGTGCACAAGAGCTGGGCATACCGCATGCAGGCAAGGCAGCAGGGTCCCACATGAACCGTGACCCACCGCCGGCACTGCTGCTGCTGTTGTTGATTCCATCGCTCTTTTTATCGCTTCCGTTGCCCCCCGTAACACTGTCGTCCTCCAACCAAGTGCCTGGAAAGCAGCAGTCCAGGCGCACTACAGCGGCACGTTTCAGAACGGAACAGAGCGGTCGTCAAGCTGGGGCGCACACACGCAACATTGAGAATAGCAGGTGCGAGCAATGCCGCGGTGCACTTCACGTGCCCCGCCGGCACAGCTGCGCTGCTCCCGCCGCTGCTGCCACCAGTGTCGCGCGGCCCACCACCTTGCTGCCCCATCTGCTCATGGATGCGCATTGTTCACCTGCAGATCAGTAGCAGACATCATCGCCAGCAATGGCGGCCCAGGGCTTGCCGCCGCCAGGCGAGGCGCAGCCCTCGGCCAGGCGGCGGGGCCGCGCCCTGCGAGGCACAGCGCTGGTTGCTGCCGCGGCAGTACTTGCGCTGCTGCTGGCGCCGCAGCTGCGGTGGATGCACCCGCTGTGCGGCAGCAGCAGAGGCGGCGGCGGGCCGCGACGCCTGGGGCGGCCAGGCAGCGAGCAGCAGCAGCAGCAGCAGCAGCAGCAGCAGCAGGTGCCACTGCCGCCTGGCTTCCGGTACAACAAGGTGGTGGCCATCATCGCCTTTGACCGCTTTGAGTACTTCCGGCAGGTGGTGGACGCCCTGCGGCAGGCCTGGGGCTCCGAGGAGTACACCCTGACCATCACCATCGACGGGCCGCCCGAGGGCGCCGCCGAGGCGCCAGCCGCGGCAGGTGCAGCAGGTGGCAGCGCGCAGCAGCCGCAGGCTGCGGTCGGCTACAGCCGGGAGGGGCACCAGGCCATCCTGGCGTACGCGCAGAACCTGCAGTGGCTGGCGCGCAACGGGCGGGGCCGCTTCCGCGACGTCGTGGTCAACGCCTCGGCCACCAACCTGGGCGTGTGGCCCAACAAGAAGCGCGCGGTGGCGGGCGCGCTGGCCCTCTCCGACTTTGCGGTCATCCTGGAGGACGATATCGTGCTGGAGCGCGACGCGCTGCGCTGGTTTGAGTGGCACGTCGCCAGCGGGCTCATCTTTGAGCGGCCCGACATCGCGGTGGCCACCTGCTGGTCCTCCTCTTTCCCCTACCACCCCACCGCCGTGGAGGGGCACGACCTGCTGGTGGCGCGGGAGATGGGCCTGCTGGACAAGTACTGGGTGAGGCGGCCTCGGGGCGGCGCGGGGAGCAGGGGGCGTGGTGCGAGTATGGCTGGCGTGGGCGGGCCTGGCTCCTCTGCAGGCGCCCCGCGTGCTGCTGGGGCGCAAGGTGCTGCCCTGGCGCTGTTGGGTCGGGCTCTGGCGCGCCCCACGGTGGCAAGCCTGGCACTGTTGTGCTGAGGAGACCAGGCCAGGCTGCCCTTCCCAGCCAGGTGCCATTGTGTCCACATCAGCGCTCCCCCTCTGTCCCAGCTCGGCTCTGCCATTGGGTCACCTCCCGGTCTGCTCACCCCGCCGTGGCCCCCCTCCCCCTGCAGGTCGACCACTGGGCGCAGCCCTGGGGCTGGGCCACCTGGCGGCGCACCTGGGACGCGGTGGGGGCCGACTGGAGCGGGCAGGACATCAAGCTGGCGCGCGCCATCCAGGCAAAAGGCTGGTTTGAGACCATGCCGCTGGTGGCGCGCTGCAACAACATCGGCTCGGTGGGCGCGCACAAGAAGGGCAAGGGGGTGGGCCACATCCACCAGCGCTCCCTCACCTCGGCCTCCTTTGGCAACCTGGCTGCCTGCCGGTACCGCGAGCTGCCGCGCAGCAACAACACCGCCCCGCTGGACAAGGAGCCGCTGTACCTGCAAGTGGCGCGCCGCGGGATACTGGGGGACACCAAGTTCAGCACCAAGTCCATGGAGGAGCACCGCCTGGCGCTGGAGAGGTTCAAGTACGAGCACCCAGAGCCCTCCAACTGGCGGTCGTCCTGCTAGCACGCCCGCTCGCCTCCCCTTGCCACATTCCTTGTCGCTGTGTTTGCATGTGAGAAGCAGACGCACAGACATTTGAGAGAGCAGTGCGACTGCCAGGAGTGAGTTGATGGGAGAGAGTACAGGTAGACAAGGTGAATGAAAGGAGGGTGTACAAGGGCGGCAGCCGGATCCTTGCCGAGCAGGGCGGCTCTGCCGGGCACTGCTGCCTCGCTATGCTTCCGCCAGCACCAGCTTGGGGACAATGTTCATGGACGACAGCTCCTGGAACAGCAGCTTGGCGGCGTAGGGCACCTGCAGCACAGGCAGGAACGCAGGCGAGGGACAGGGACAAGGCAGAAGGGCGTCAAAAACTGCACGCAATGATGCCTGCAACAATGCTGCCTCGTGTCAGCATGCCCGCTGTGCGCTCCGCAGTCAGCAACGGGCTATCAGCCCCC